>JAGSMR010000053.1:1677500-2055000 GCA_029286605.1 Sericinus montela
CCAAAACTCGGGAGAACACGCCTTACATTAGTTGTTAGTTGACTCCCTACAAATTTTTTGAAACCACCTTGTATGGTATAACAATCGCCATATCCGGTTTTACATGAACACACATCAAGATTGCTTTGCTTTGCCGCGGCTTATCTGTGGCACCCGACCGTTCCTTTTTTTTGTGCCATTCGTGTGCAAATTTCCTTAGTTTGTGAAAGTTCTTTTCCGATAACATAGGTTCGCAGTAGTATTTCATTATTACATTTAGATAAATCCAGCAGCTGAATTTCACCATCGTACCTTATGGCATAGTCAAAAATTCCATCGACACTATCTAGATGCTTCGCATTCCACCACAGTGCGTTTTTCGCGGAATTTTTTGTCAAGCATTTGCACTTTATGGAATATGCTGCCGTCAGCGGCTTTTCCGGATTGATACGACTCAGGCATCATCAAGAAAAAAGCCTATACCTATCTCAAAGGCTGGCAACGCATCTGCTATTCCTCCGGTATTGCAGGTGTTCATGGGCGGCGGTAATAACTTACTGTTACGTCAGTCACCTACTCGTTTGCTTTCCTTTTCTATAAAAAAATATTGTAACTAATTGGCTAGGTTGGTGTAGGAGTTAAAAAAGTCACTATAGCTGAGTTGAGTGGGTGGGTGGTCAGAATTTCGAGTCGAGAGATCGATCCCCACGTGGCAGGCTCGAACCAAAGCGTTTTTCAAAAACGAATTATATCGTTGTCTTGGACATAAAGACGGCGACGGGCTCACCACCTGTCACGTTGTCACGAAAACATCTTCGGTGGAAGGTCGGTGTAAGGGACTTAGTTGTTTAGACCGGACCACCGTCCGCCCCTGCATGGGGGATCGCGACTGGCAGGCAGTAGAGGCAGTCGGTGTGGGTGTCGGCAGACGGCGCGGCGCGGCAGCTGCTGGGCGACGCGGCGGCGCTGCGCGCGGCGGGGCGCTGGGCGCGCGCCGGGCACGCGGGCGCCGAGGCGGAGGCGCCGCGGCTGCTGGCGCGCGCCGTGCGCCAGCAGCACGCCGCCGCCGCGCCGCGCCTGCTGCAGGTCAGTGCCAGTCGGTGTCGGCAGACGGCGCGGCGCCGAGGCGGAGGCGCCGCGGCTGCTGCAGGTCAGTGCCAGTCGGTGTCGGCAGACGGCGCGCGGCGCCGAGGCGGAGGCGCCGCGCCTGCTGCAGGTCAGTGCCAGTCGGTGTCGGCAGACGGCGCGGCGCGCCGAGGCGGAGAGCGCCGCGGCTGCTGCAGGTCGGTGCCAGTCGGTGTCGGCAGCCGGCGCGGCGCCGAGGCGGAGGCGCCGCGGCTGCTGCAGGTCAGTGCCAGTCGGTGTCGGCAGACGGCGCGGCGCCGAGGCGGAGGCGCCGCGGCTGCTGCAGGTCAGTGCCAGTCGGTGTCGGCAGACGGCGCGGCGCGCCGAGGCGGAGGCGCCGCGGCTGCTGCAGGTCAGTGCCAGTCGGTGTCGGCAGACGGCGCGGCGCCGAGGCGGAGGCGCCGCGGCTGCTGCAGGTCAGTGCCAGTCGGTGTCGGCAGACGGCGCGGCGCCGAGGCGGAGGCGCCGCGGCTGCTGCAGGTCAGTGCCAGTCGGTGTCGGCAGACGGCGCGGCGCCGAGGCGGAGGCGCCGCGGCTGCTGGCGCGCGCCGTGCGCCAGCAGCACGCCGCCGCCGCGCCGCGTCTGCTGCAGGTCAGTGCCGGTCGGTGTCGGCAGACGGCGCGGCGCCGAGGCGGAGGCGCCGCGCCTGCTGCAGGTCAGTGCCGGTCGGTGTCGGCAGACGGCGCGGCGCGCCGAGGCGGAGGCGCCGCGCCTGCTGCAGGTCAGTGCCAGTCGGTGTCGGCAGACGGCGCGGCGCCGAGGCGGAGGCGCCGCGGCTGCTGCAGGTCAGTGCCAGTCGGTGTCGGCAGACGGCGCGGCGCCGAGGCGGAGGCGCCGCGGCTGCTGCAGGTCAGTGCCAGTCGGGGTCGGCAGACGGCGCGGCGCGCCAGGCGGTGGCGCGGCGCGCCGAGGCGGAGGCGCCGCGGCTGCTGCAGGTCAGTGCCAGTCGGTGTCGGCAGACGGCGCGGCGCCGAGGCGGAGGCGCCGCGGCTGCTGCAGGTCAGTGGCAGTCGGTGTCGGCAGACGGCGCGGCGCGCCAGGCGGTGGCGCGGCGCGCCGAGGCGGAGGCGCCGCGGCTGCTGCAGGTCAGTGCCAGTCGGTGTCGGCAGACGGCGCGGCGCGCCAGGCGGTGGCGCAGCGCGCCAGGCGGTGGCGCGGCGCGCCGAGGCGGAGGCGCCGCGGCTGCTGGCGCGCGCCGTGCGCCAGCAGCACGCCGCCGCCGCGCCGCGTCTGCTGCAGGTCAGTTCACAGCGCCCCAGCTAGATTGCACGTTGCTATTGGTCTTTGAGTTCGTGGTAAGCGTATTAGTGTCTAAAAAAATAATAATAAACTTCTTAATTCCAGTTTCCCTTTAGCCCTAAGGTTGTCTGGAAGAGATCGACTCTTTAGCGATAAGATAGCTTTATTGCGCATACGTATGTGTTAAATTTTCTCTTTATGTATTTATTCCTAGTATACGTGTGGTGTACAAGAAATTATATACTACTACTGCTACTAAAATATCTTCACGCCATTCCCAATACAGGGAAATGAAATGGAAAAAAAAACATTTATTCAGCACAAGTAAAAATAATAACAAGCATAATCAAATAAAAAAATGAAAAACATAATTGTGCCAAAAAGGGGTTGGCTCAGCATATGCTAAGCAAGGAAAATCCCGCTCAGCGCTGATTTTCAGCCAATTAACCTCGTCAGGGGTCTGCCCCTAGAGTAGGGAGGTCTAGTCTAGACAATTAGGTCCCTTGGACACACTTACCACCGAAGATATTTTCGGGAAAACGTGACAAGTGGTGAGCCCGTTTTAAAAAAAAATACCCATTGGTTTTATTTTCACATTCCTATTTCATACACGTGTTCAATAGACAAGTTCAATAAAGCGAAACCAGAGAAATCCTGAATTCACAACTTCGCATTGACTTATACCGTCTAAAAGAGACGACGGGAGAACGAGCTGGTGTGCGTCGCCTTCTCCTGTGCTGTTTAGAACTGCAACCCTTATAAAGGCTGGCAGGGGTCGCGACGAGCACGCTTCTACTTTGACTCCCTAATTTTTGCGAAATCATCGTCAGATATTGGGAACACTTACATTAACAACCTCACCAACTCTATCCACCCTATGCAGCTTACGATATATCAGATATATATGATAGATTTATTGGAAGTATCATGTATTCTCCCTCGGCGACGGGCTCACCACCTGTCACGTTGTCCTGAAAATATCTTCGGTGAAACTTGGGTCAAAGGGACTTAGATTAGATTAGACGGGCTGATTTCCGCAACTCCACATCCTCGCGCGTATTTTGCGTATGGGTCAAAGGGACTTAATTGCCTAGACTAGACCTCTGTTTACCCCTGTATTGGGAATTGCGTGAAGATATTTATTTATTTTTATTATATGTATTCTCCCGTTGATTAGACCGACGTGGAAGATACCGGAATAGCACATCGCACTTTTCAATTTCAGGTTGAGGGTTGTGTGTCCAGCTTAGTGGGAATGCTAGTAGCCTCCCACTCGATGATGCAAAACGAGGCGATACTGGCGCTTACCCTACTGGCGATAGAGACGATCCACAAGAAGCAAGAGACAGACATCGATTACGGTGAGCGCTTCGTTACGCAGCTCGTGAGTGCGGAAATCGGTAAGCACCTGTCGGTTTTGATCGAAACAAATTGCGCGAAAATGCCGGTAGAGGTAGCTGAAAACTTGCTGGCGTTTCTCGATCTAACGTGTAAGAATAATCAATTGGCCTCCGATTATAAAGAGGCTAAGGTCCAAGAGGTCTTGCAGAAGTTCGTGGAGGCTAGGAAAGATATTAGCGATGATGTGAAATCTTGTGTTGGTGTGGTTTTGACCGCTATATCCGATTACGGCAAGGTATAAATTACTTTGCGGAATTACCTTGGATCTTTTTTGTCTTCAATGAATTTGAATTTATGTATGGAGAGTGAAAACAATGTTTTTGATTACAGAAATCTGCTGATTTAATATTTACAGATTGTTCTTCATGGATATGTATAAATTTGTTTTTACGGTTGTCACAGTAAAATCAATCTATTTTATTGTACTTTAATATTAACTATGATAATTATTATACTTTACGAAGAGATAAACTACAAACACTCTGCAATGCTGTAATTAGCACAAAATGGAATACTGGATAAAATAATAAAAAAGTGTCACCTTAAATATGTTTCTTGTGATTCTTGTTTGTACTTTATTTTCTTTTATAAAAGTATTTTTAGATAAGACAAACATAGTGTTGTAATACTACCCCAAAAAAATCAAGAGTTTCAATAACAAAATTAATTTCACAGTATAAAATAAATTTAAGTTTATTGCAAATCCTGAATCTGAATGTTATTTTTACGCCAAGTCTTATTTAGACGAGTCAGGAAAATTTCATGTGCATGTTTAAGGCTAAATAAGTTGGTATAAAAACCATGAGTTCTAAATCCAAATCACTGTTGTGGCACCTTTGCGCGTGGATGATGAAAATTGAATCAAACCGAGCACGAAGGACCAATCTTTCTAAAGAATCATACTATTACAGTTTGAATTTATTTTTTATTGAATTTCTTTATTTTAAATTAAAAACGGCATTAACGAAACTAATTAGCATAGACTTAAAGACAAAACTAATTTTAATTTGTGACGACAAAATAATGAATTAAATTTGCCATTCGTTGGGTAGACGTTTATATAGACATGATGTTATATAACATGGAGTTAATTTTTTTCCGTAAAATGAGAGCACAAGTCACATAAACGTGTGCCATGTGCTCTCCACGTAAATAATTGTAAATATGATTTGAGTGCAACAATCACAACATACTATTTATAGAAATTTTATCATCTAGTATTTACAAAAAAGATAGTATTATTTTGTATGATCTTTATTCAATTAATTGTACATTATTTAATATACTTTTTAGTTTGTACATTTTTTAGTTACAAATTATTTTTAGTTTTTTTTTTATCTATTCCCTATAATGACACATCTAAAAACCTGTATAATTTTCCTTTCGTATTTAATCTATACACTTACTGACTTACTACACAATATTCCACAACAATCCCATCCTCGTCGCCACTTGTTATGACGCCTGATGCGAAATACATCAATGTGTACCAATTGACCAATCCACAATCGCCTTGTTGTTCTCATCAGTTAGTGCCGTTAATTATTTTACAATTAACTTTAAATAACGATTCTATTATCCTTATATAAAGCAACGATTAGACCGTACTGTTGTGTACTTCAATTCTTTGGCAATGAATTGTTATGAAACGAAGAAAAAAATATTTTCACATTCAAAAAAGTTCGTTGGATCCAAAGGTCATCTTCTTGGCGAGGCTAAAAGTTGTGTGTCGCGCATCGCATCTTTGTCTAGCATCTTGCATTTTTAAACCTCAA
Organism: Sericinus montela; assembly: GCA_029286605.1. Classification (NCBI taxonomy): domain Eukaryota; kingdom Metazoa; phylum Arthropoda; class Insecta; order Lepidoptera; family Papilionidae; genus Sericinus; species Sericinus montela. The sequence goes on from JAGSMR010000053.1 coordinate 1,683,021, forward strand.
AGCTGGGATTAATTATTCAAAATAATATATGCTTGTACAGCTTGTAATTTTTAGTGTTGCCGCTTGCGGTTTATAATTGCATTTAAATGTATTTAGTACATTAATAAGTAGGGTAAGTTTTGTGCTAAGCTCTCGTCAATTTGACATTCCAATTCTTCAATGTTTCGCTTTCTCTATCGATGTTTCGATAATAATTGTCTTAATGTTTTCAAGTTAAATGTAAGTATAATATCTTTATATTTGATTTTTATACTTTTTAGTCATATTTTATAAGAAATATGTAAAGCAAAGATATATTATTATATCAGTTATTGGACTGATTGATTTCTGTACAAAAAATAAATCATATTTTAATACTTCATACTGTAAGTGCATTTCGAAATAACGTACGCGACTCAATAGCCCAGTGAATTACAACCCTGCCTGTGAAACTGAGGGTTGCGGGTTTCAATCCCGTAAGGCACAAACTATTTTTGTGATAAATACGAATGTTTGTCACCAATTCATAGAAGTTCATAAAAATTTTAGTTTGCGATTGGGTAACGCGTCAAATATTTAAAAAAAAATACGTATAGATCTTATTTTTCAGATAATAGGGAAAGATATTTCGTATTATCGATAGAATTTGAATTTCGAACTCCCGTGTGATTGTTTATGGCTGTAAATGTATTCCTATCGTAGTAGACATATAATAGCGAACTAAAATAACTCTATGCCTATAGTAAAGATATATTAAGTGATATTATAAAATACATGCATGTATTTTCGACGCCTAACTAATGATTTTTGTTGTATTGTGATTATTTATCGAATAACTTTCAAGTTTCCCGCCCTTTGAGTAAATGACAGTTCAAGCATGCTATAAATCCCAGTCTACCGTCATCTTAATCGGGAAACATTTATAGACGCAAAATGTAGTTTTTCTATCAGGTGTTCAGTGCTTACTAATTTGTGACGTCATAAAACATTTCGACCAATCGTTGAACATTTGCGATGACTGGACAACAGCTCTCTCGAAGAAAGTGTAATTTATGATTGTGTTTTATCAAATAATATTATGAAAATAAACTTGAACAAGATTGGTAATAGTCGAGTGAGGCTAGTCGAGTGATTGCTAATAATCGGAATTAGATTCAAGAGGCCCGAGTTTGTTCCCCAGGCTTTTTTTCTAAACTTACTGCCACGTTGTCCCAAAACAAAAATGTATGTTTTGAAAGGTGGGTTGAAAGGACTTAATTCTCTGTACCTGCCCATAGTATTGGGAATAACGTGAAGATATTTTTTTAATCGATATTTAGACATGAATGAACAAGATATTCTTAATATCCAGATTTTTTTTCTTTAGTCTGTTTTTTTAAGATTAAAATATTTTTAAAAATTTTTAAAACTATTGCTTACTCACTAAGAATGAAACAAAATGTTGTACTAATCACAATTTTATAAATATGTTAAATAAAAACTATGAAAGTTAGTTCTCTACCATATTTCAAATTCCTATATTAAATTATTTATTTTAACTTTAGGTATGTTTATACATTTAATTATTAACTTGCACAAAACAAAGGGAAGGAAGTCAGGAACATAAAATCTTTAAAAAGATTAGTCAGTGTATAACTGTGTGAAAATATATAGCTTTATATCATGTGCAAGATCTCAGGATGTCGCAATGAGCGAATATATATTTCTGCTAGCTATTAGAATCTAATATTTAGTATTTGAGCTTCAAATAGTTTAATATAGATTTAAAAAATTTTTATTCTTGTTAATGCACATTTATTGTAGTCTTATGGACCAAGATTTATATAAATTCTATAATATTAGCTTACATTTTAATATTACATCAAGATTTGTAATTAAATTGCTGAATGTAGTTAAGATTAAATTGGGTTAATACAATTTAATCTTAACTACATTCAGCGTATTAAAATCGTCAAATTATGATCATATATATTAACTGCAAACTATTATTAAAAAATACTGAATTTTTCAATCTAACTATGCATTTTTATAACATAATGCAATAAATACTTATATAATGGCTTAATTGTAGTATTAAAATAGACAGGCTATATAATTTAATGCAATGTCACGATAGCTGAGTGGTTGGATGATCGGAATTTCGAGTCGGGAGACATGAGTTTGATCTCCAGGTGGCCGGCTCGTGCCAATGGGTTTTTTCAAAAACTTATGTTCGATTATATCGTTGGTTTGGACATATCTATAATCTTGACTCATATGAACAGAATAATTTGTAAAATATGCTCTCACTATAACAAAAATGTATTTTGTAAATTTATTTCAAAGTAAATGTTCACTTATAACATATTAAATTGATATGACTGTAATAATTGAGTAATTTTAATGAAAGGAATTCTATTTACTGTAATAAATCTTGATGTGAATATGTTTAAGCCAATGCATTATTATAGAAATAGATTCCCAAAAATAAAATTATATAAAAATATTACAGCTGTTTCCTTTTATGTTATACTTACGTTTATATGTATATATGTACAATATCCTGTAAAAGATAACCGAAAAACATAGTCCTATCCCGTAAAGGAGCGAATATCATAATCGCCACGCTTGACAAGCTTATTGGCGATCGCAGTAACATATTTTTTAGGTATATATGAGTATTTAAATATATGAATATAAGTGTCTTCTACCGTTAGTTTGAACACTAAGATGGCGATAGCATCGGCACTTGATGTGCATAAAAAGCGTCGGTGAAAGGTGAGTTCAATAGACTTAATTTTCTAGACCTCTATCTACCTCAGTTGTGAGAAAAAATGTGTAAAGATAAAATATATATAACGAATTAAATATGTTGTACGTCAAAATTTTAGTTTTTATTAGATTGTATGTTAAAGTCAAAGAGTATAACGAATAGTGTGTTATATATTTGTTCTTTTTATGAATTTTTTTACTTTGAAGAATTTTGTTAATTTAAAATCCTTCTATTAGTCGAAACACGTTAGACAAACCTATAGAACATGTGAGAAAAGAACAATAAGAATGCATATTTAAAAAAAAAAACTTTATTCAACAGTAACAAAGTTTGATATTTTTCACATATTTATAATGTATCACATATTTATAAGTCACGATTGCCGAGTGGTAGATCGGTGGGTGATCGGATTTCGAATCGGGAGAACCGAGTTGGATCCCCATGTGCCCGGCTCGTATACTTTGGATTTTTTCAACAACTTTTGAACGATTATATCGTCGGCTTGGACAGAAAGATGGCGACAGGCTCAAGACCTGTCACGTTGTCCCGAAAAATGTCTTCGGTGGAAGGTGGGTCGAAGAGAATTGTCTTGACTAGACCTCTGTCTACCCCTCTACTGGGAATGGCGTGAAGATATTAACATTTATTTTATTTTACATATTTTATATGTTAAACAATTTTTACTTAACTATTAAACAATTTTTACTATCATTTATTAAACAATTTTTACTTTATTAGTACTCAATCGGATGTGTTGTATCTTTTAACTTTGATAGCTTGATCACTGTGCTATGTTTGGAATATACAACTAAGCAGTGCTATCCAAATTCATAACGGACCTATCTTGTATCATCGTAGAGTGCTGAGTTAGAGTCATTCGGAACTTCAGCTCTTCGTCTGATATCAGGTGAGATTGCAGCAGTGGAGTGCGGTTACCGCAGCCGGCGACTGGAAAAAAACATAGCAATATTCAATTGTTGAAAGGAATTTGGAAGTTTGGAAGAAGTGTTCTTTAAAGTTATTTTTTTCTAAATAAATATATTAATTTTGATAAAAATAAGAAAAGTCACGATAGCCGAGTTGTTGGGTGGTCGGAATTTCGAGTCGAGAGACCCGAGTTCGATCCCCAGGTGGCAGTACCAATGAGTTTTTCAAAAACTTATGTACGAATTTCATCGATGGCTTGGACATAAAGGCGGCGACGGGCTCACCACCTGTCACATTGTCCCGAAAATATCTTCGGTGGAAGGTGGGTCAAAGGGACTTAATTGTCTAGACTTGACCTCTGTCTACCCCTGTATTGGGAATTGCGTGAAGATAAAAATAAGTAATAGAAAATATTTTATTCATTGCTCTGAGCGCTTTGCAGCAACAGCAAGTCATAAGTATATGGTTGGTAATAAATACATATAGGGACATCACATACATTGCTCTGATCACAGAGTAAGCATCTAAAGCATGGTTGTTATATCATAAAATACAACGAAGATACCACAAACACCCACCCCGAGACAGTGCAAAAAATGTGGTTTTCTACATTGACCAGTCCGAGAATCGAACCCAGGTCCCCAGAGCTAGCATTACAATGAAAACTGCCCGCTCGTCCACGGAGAGATTTGAATTCTTAAAATTACCTGGACATTTCACCTTCTTTCTCATAGTAATTAATTCCATGATGGACTCCTTTTCATAAATATGGCCACATACTGTGTTTTTAATGGGATCCACTATTGGTCTCTTCGTAATTGGATCAATCTGGAAAAAAAAATTAAATAATAAGACAACTGCTTAATTTTCTGTTAGTCTGCAGCTTTAGTGATACTGGTATTTTCTGAGACAGTTATCCTACTATCTAGTGGTAGCATTTCCATTATGCTTTTCCTTGATTTGTCTCTTATCTATCTCATCCCATGGGGAGAAAGGCTGTGGTAAAACAATACACCAATCCAAAACAATAAATGGCATAATTACATTTCTTTTCCAGAACCATATAGATTTTAATATTTTATATCATCATTACGGCCTAATACAGAATATAAATTTCTAACATGCCTCATAGGGTTTAAGAATACACAAATAGTTAAACAATAAACAAAACCACTAACTTAAGTATTCCCCAAAGTTTTTCTTATTTCTGTGCCGAAAAAAGTTCTTTCCTTCACTAACACAATAGTTCCAGGTTAAGACAGAATTTGAACTTACAAGGTGGTCCAAAACCAACTAACTTTCATATTATGCAAAGATCTCGACAGCTTCAGTCTGTCTCTTGAAATAAAAAACCTTTTTTTTTTAATAGAAAAGGCAGGCAAACAAGCAGGTGGCTCACATGATGGTAAGTGATTACTGCCGCCCAGGAACACCCGCAATACCAGAGGCATAGCAGATGCGTTGTCAGCCTTAGAGTGACCCCCGTCAAGTATTGGCAGAGGGAGGTGTGTGGGCCTCCGGTTACCTGCACTCACCAGATGAAACGCAGAAGTTTGTTAGACTTCTAATTTACACCCATATTCTGTGAGATTGTGGTACTTCCCCGGTCGAGCCGGCCCATTCATGCAACAACAAAAGCTGAGGCTCTACCACTGTATGATTTTTTCACCTTTACACTAATAGAAATTTTTATGTGTTTCTCATACTTACATACTGATCTTGTGATTCTGTTATAGCTAAATCTGATTCATCCAGGTTTTCTGTAAAATACAAATTGAAAATTAAATTAATGCCCATGACTATAAGATCTTGCATATAGGGCATGTAAAGTAACATGAAGATATTTCTTCTAGTTGGATTTCTCAAACAAACTCATTAAAAATACATTTAGTTACCATTCACAAACATTTTATTGTGTTTTCTTGTTTTAAATGGCATCTGGTGATTGTCGAGTGAATGAAAATTTTATATATTCAAGCCATTTCCAATACTGGGCTAGAGCATCAAAAATACTTAGTTGTCTAGACGTCAGCTAGAATACTAAGTATTTTTGATGCTCCTTTCACCAAAGGAATTTTTTGTGAATGATATAAATTGGACATAGTTGTTGAAAAGGAACTTGGGTCTCTTGAATTGAATTCTGATCACCCAACCACTGACTTAATGTGACTTTGAAGATTTAATCATAATTAAAATGATTGATTTTGTAAAAGTGGTTGATAACACAATTTCAACAAAATTATTACAGTTTGAGATTTCTTTATTTCCTTAATAAGAATTACAGAAATTCACTTGAGAATAAAAAACAAATAACTGAATCTTAGTTTTATACATTTTGCAGAACATACAGAGTGTTAGGAATATTAATTGATATGTAGGTACCTGATAATAAATACACAAAAAAGCAACAATAACAAAAGAGTGTTCCAGGTATGATCACGGATATATAGAAACAAATATCCAAACTAGAAGTGGGATGCATAACATTATTTTATTTTTATAACATGTGTTTTTTATTTAATTTATTTAGGTTTTAATAATATTGTATAACAAAAAAAATATGTTCGATATAAGTGTGGTTATTAATTTATTTTATATATTATTTTTTTACATTAAGTTTTACGATTGTTTATATCCGTTTATTTTTTATTTTCCTATTATCTTTATATACATCACATAATTATTAATTTAATTTACTCACGTCTAGCATTTACTCGGCCTTTTTCAATTCTTTTATTCAGTTCCAGCATATATGGATGGTGGTTCACATTGAGACGTTTCCCTGCAAGATTGCTCAAGTGCATGTTGAACCTATCTTGTAGTGAGTCCACATTTGATGGGTCTGTTTCTCTCTGCGGACAATAATTATGATACAAAGAGGCTGTCACATATTTGGTGTTACTCTGTTTGACTGTTATTATTTATACAAATGTTTTTAATTCTCTTTGCAACAAAATATGACAGTTGTAATGTCCAGGCTTCATATTAAAAAACAAATATAAAACCAATAGTGTCTGCATATTAAAAAAAACTTTCGTTGATCATGCCAACTAACTTGTTGTTTGTGTTTTTAATTTTGCATTATTTTAAGGGGTAAATTATAAATCCTTCAATAAATATTTGGAGTATTTAAGTCAAGTAATTATTGAGCCTTGAAATACCTTTGCTTTTTCCAAAGCTTGGTTAGCTACATCTTGCTGAGCTTCTAACAAACAATAATCATTAACACAAGACGTGAGCTTAGAAAACTCGGCTTCCCTTTCTTGTTCATTTAAAAACACTGCAACGTTATCAACACAAGTGTATAAACTAGCTACACACTGTTTTCTTAATTCACTTAACTCTGCATCAACCATAATTGAATATTCCTATATAGAAATAATTCAAATTTCAATCCCGCGTTTAAATCACAAGACAATCTTCACTTTGACATTAACATGATTGTTGTTGTTTTTATTATTCACTCGAGAGAGCAGGCAAAGGAACTAAGCCATACAGCCTCGTCTTATATCTTTATATTTTAATCTTTGTTTCAATCCATATAGATTTGTCAATCCAATATTTTCAAAAATAGGGATACCATATTTCATCAAGTATTATGAATAAAATTGTAAAGTGCTAAATATATCTTAGTATTTCTAACATCTTGCAGGGTACGCGGGACGCTTTCTGAGTTTTCATAAACTTGTATAAGTTTTTCAATGAGTGACAATCTTTCTATGGCATACGCTGGGCAGTCAATTAGTATACGTTCTGCACTCTGATCTGCTTCTGTATCGCAGAAGTTGCATGTTGCAGATACTAGTATTCCATCTCATGGAAAATGAGCGTTCAGTCGATAGTGGCCGCATCTAAGTCTGCACATTATTGTGTAAAATTATCTGCTATGATATCTCTCGTTGCGAGAAAACCAAGAAATACTTAATTATGAATTATTTGATGCATACCAACGGCCATTTCAATGAAAACAGCATTCCATTGCATTTTCCATTCTTCTTTTAACTGCTTTAAAATTTAATATAAATCTGTATGTGATATTGCAACGTGTCTTTAAATGGCATTTGGAAACTGCTAACAAATATCCTAACGAGGTGAAAGGGTAGGTATGTTAATAAAATAATTTTTATATGAGTTATAAATATTTTATTTTAAATAATAATTCATTATTTTTCAATTAAAGCTTATCTATTAAGGGTTAAATATAATATTTATTATGAATAATTAAAAATAAAGTCTTCGACTTCTGATTACATTTATATTTATGGGTTACTAGCAAGAGAGGTTTCGACAGGCCCCATAACAATGACACTAATTAAACATATGCCATTTGGTCTCAAAAAATTCCCTTATCTTTCCTAAAATATTTTTTATTGAAAAAAACATATTTATTATTTCATATGGTATCACCACATCTAATAATGCAGAGCTTAAACGGTAACACCGACGTGACCGAGCGCGGCGGCCAAACGCTGCAAGTGTCCGCGCATGTCCGCTTCGCTAAGGCCCCGGCGGGCGCCGATCACTTTGAACGCATTCAGGTATTCCAGTTCAGAGAACTGAGGGCCCTTCTCACGTACGGATGTAATAATTTCCTGAAACACATTACAAATTTAATTTAAGATGCAGAGATATTTTAATAGATTAAATCTTGACATTAAACTGTGATAACGCTGAAGCTCTCTCTATAGCCCGCTGAGCAGCTTTGAGCTTCCTCATCCGACCAGCAGTGACGGACCATGTCTCAGTTCCGTAGGTCATCACTGGCAACATGCATTGGTTGTATACTTTGCTTTTAAGGTTTTGAGGTATACTTGACGAGAAGATATGGCGTAATTTCAAATTTATTTATTGGAGTATACATCAATAGGTTTGTATTTGAAATTTACGTATCGTTTACATTTGTCGTAAAAGTTTACTATTCCCTATATAACTATGGGAAATAGCAAATACGTTTGCCAGGCAGTGGCGCAGCGCGCCAGGCGGTGGCGCAGCGCGCCAGGCGGTGGCGCAGCGCGCCAGGCGGTGGCGCAGCGCGCCAGGCGGTGGCGCAGCGCGCCAGGCGGTGGCGCGGCGCGCCAGGCGGCGGCGCAGCGCGCCAGGTGGTGGCGCAGCGCGCCAGGCAGTGGCGCGGCGCGCGCCAGGCGGTGGCGCAGCGCGCGCCAGGCGGTGGCGCAGCGCGCGCCAGGCGGTGCGCAGCGCGCCAGGCGGTGGCGCAGCGCGCCGGGCGGTGGCACCAGCGCGCCAGGCGGTAACGCAGCGCGCCAGGCGGTGGCGCAGCGCGCGGGCGGTGGCGCAGCGCGCCGAGCGGTGGCGCGGCGCGCCAGGCGGTAACGCAGCGCGCCAGGCGGTGGCGCGGCGCGCCAGGCGGTGGCGCGGCGCCAGGCGGTGGCACCAGCGCGCCGGGCGGTGGCACCAGCGCGCCGGGCAGTGGCGCAGCGCGCGCCGGGCGGTGGCACCAGCGCGCCAGGCGGTGGCGCAGCGCCAGGCGGTGGCACAGCGCGCCAGGCGGTGGCGCGGCGCGCCGGGCGGTGGCACCAGCGCGCCGGGCGGTGGCACCAGCGCGCCAGGCGGTGGCGCAGCGCGCGCCAGGCGGTAACGCAGCGCGCCAGGCGGTGGCGCGGCGCACTCACCTCGGGCGCGCAGGCCAGCAGCTGCAGGTAGGCGTGCGCGGCGTGCAGCCCGTCGTGCGGCAGCTGCAGCGCGGCCAGGCGGTGGCGCGCAGCGCGCCAGGCGGTGGCGCAGCGCGCCAGGCGGTGGCGCAGCGCGCCAGGCGGTGGCGCAGCGCGCCAGGCGGTGGCGCAGCGCGCCAGGCGGTGGCGCAGCGCGCCAGGCGGTGGCGCAGCGCGCCAGGCGGTGGCGCGGCGCACTCACCTCGGGCGCGCAGGCCAGCAGCTGCAGGTAGGCGTGCGCGGCGTGCAGCCCGTCGTGCGGCAGCTGCAGCGCGGCCAGGCAGTGGCGCAGCGCGGCCAGGCGCGCGGCGGCCGGCGGCGCGGCCCGCCAGCGCCACACCACCGCCGCGGACATGGTCTCGGCCAGGCCGCGCAGCACGTACGCGCGGCGCGGCGCGGCCAGCAGCGCGGCGGCGCGCTCGCTGCAGCCCAGCAGCGCCTGCGCGAGCTGCGCCGCGCCCCCCGCGCCCCCCGCGCCCTCCTCCTCGCCGCCCGTCTCGTCGCCATCCTCCTGCCCCAAGTAGTGGAAGCACTCAATGCGCATCTGAAACAGAACATACACACCAAATGTAAATCACATGGCTATAAGATGCTGAAAGAGGAAGTTTAAAGAATTATTTGGAATAAAAAATTTCTAAGACTTCATCTTTTATGTTAAATAAAATAAAAATATTTGTTTTCATTATATACAAAATGTTTTTATCAATTAATCAAGATCCGATGATCAAATTTCTAGATAAAACACCTCAGTACAAACGACAGGAAGAAAGTGGCCAGCTTTCATATTTAAATGTGCGTGAATTATGGTCTTAATACGTATACGTGAAGTCGCTCATTGTGCTGATTCATCTATGTTAATTTTCCAATCCAAGATGGCGGATACAGAACTTAAAAAAATATCGAAATGTATATCGTTTCAATCACTTCAGGGAACCAAATGCAAAAATAAATAAATTTTAAAATCAAAGATGGCGGACATTAATTAAAATATCGCGAACGAAGTCCTTTTGATGGTTTCTTGAGGTGCTGAAAAGCAACGACTGCTACACATTCGTTTCATTATTAACACTTCGAAAAATCTAAAAAATACATACCACATTTAAAAGAAAGCCTTAGATTTAAAACTTGACATCAATTTCATAATCAGCGCAAGGAAAAATCTCAAAAATGATACCCATGTAAATTTTCCAAAATTCCATGTCCGCTATCATGATTTTAAAATCAAAGATGGCGGACATTAATTAAAATATCGCGAACGAAGTCCTTTTGATGGTTTCTTGAGGTGCTGAAAAGCAACGACTGCTACACATTCGTTTCATTATTAACACTTCGAAAAATCTAAAAAATACATACCACATTTAAAAGAAAGCCTTAGATTTAAAACTTGACATCAATTTCATAATCAGCGCAAGGAAAAATCTCAAAAATGATACCCATGTAAATTTTCCAAAATTCCATGTCCGCTATCATGATTTTAAAACTAATATCAATTTCGGAATTAGCGTTCCTAAAATCCGTGGAAAAAAACCCATGTCTATACTATGTTTGTTAATGTTACTTAAGTTAGGTTCAGTATTTTTAATAATAGATGTCGCTATGCTATGTTATATCGCGGTGTAGAGATTTTTGTTATGTACATAAGTAATATGACTTGTAAATTTTAAACTACAATTTCAGACTATAATTTTAGTGAAAACCACGGGACTAATTTGATAAATAGTGAACACCCCTTACCATTTGATTTGAACGTTATTCAATGCCCTTGGATTTAAATATTGACATCAAATTTCTTATATCTATTTATGAGTGTCTGATCAATTTACAAATTTACTCAAGACGTTTAACTAGCCGTGGATTCAAAAACACCAATTACAGAACTTTAACTTAGCAAATTAAAAAAAATATATTTTTCCGCCATCTTGGATTTGAAAATATTACATCATTAAAAGCTTGCATTCCTCATCATATAAATTCAAGTAAATAATTAAGCAGAAGGCACATATTATTTAAATTGAATCATATCAAAATTAGATAATATGGTCACATGTCGTCTTACAATGTTAGATGTTTTTTTTAGTTTTTATTAAAAAAACTATTGAAATAGTTTTTAAGTTGAAAAATTAAATAAACATGATAAATTGTGCAGAATTTTTATTAATATGCTTATGCTTTTTTAGTCCTAAAAATCCATCTTTTGATTTCCAAAATTTCCAAAACTACACAGAAATCTTAAAAACTTACCTCCAAGTGTAAGAAAAGCAGGCATTTCTGTGAGATGTCGTCGAATACAGCCGCCGCAGACGAAACCTCATTCAGGAACTTCTCGTTCAGTTTCAACGAAGTGCCCGCTGGGGTCGGCGCTGACACGAAACTCGGTAAAGTTTTCACTTTTGTGCTCAACCAGTCCTAATAATATTTTAATACAAGTTAAATAAAAAAAAAATATCTTCACGCAATTCCAAATACAGGGGTAGACAGAGGTCTAGACAATTAAGTCCCTTTGACCCACCTTCCACCGGAGATATTTTCGGGACAACGTGACAGGTGGTGAGCCCGTCGCCGACTTTACGTCAAAGCCAACGTTGAAATTCGCACATAAGTTTTTTAAAAAAACCCATTGGTACGAGCTTGACACCTGGCGATCGAACTCGGGTCTCTCGACTCGAAATTCCGACCACCCATACACTCGGCTATCGCGACTTATTAGAAGTTAATTTCCACTTATGTGAAAGAAACTCCTAAAAAGTAGTAAATAGTAGTCTCGATAGCAGAATGGTTGGGTGATCGGAATTCGTGTCAAGAGACCCGAGTTCATTCACCAGGAGGTAGACTCGTACCAATGGGTTCTTTTTGAAAACTTAACTTCTCTTTTAGCTGGAACACCACCTGTCAAGTTGTCCAAAAAATGTCTCGTTGAAAGGTCAGCCAAAAGGCCTTAATTTTCTCGGTCTCTGACTAGCTCGGTATTGGGAATAGCGTGAAGTTGCAAATAAAAACAAATAAAAAAAAAAGTGACATACAAAATACAGTCGTGTACTGGATAGTTACCATACTTTCACACAGTAGCGCCAAATCCGCCAGCACGTTAATGTCACTGACTATCTCGCGACGCTTCACCTCGCCGTCGCCGAGACTCGAACCCAGAATTTCGGCCTCGCGTTCATACGCCTGCTTCAACTCCTGTCGACGAGACCATTGTGAACTCTACTGCCTGGTCATTGTTATATTTTTATAATGTATGTAATGAAGTAAAATTACTGTGAATAGGTAAGTATACCATGACTATGTCGAAGTAAATTAAAGCTAGTGAAGCTTTTATAAGGTAAATGAAAATAAATGTTGATGAGAGTAGTTAATGTAATAACTAAAGAGTGTTACACAGAAAGTCAAAGAGATGTGATGTTATTTTTTAATTTTAAGGGATTTTTATTACAATGGACATATTGTATAAATGTTATATAAATGTGTAATGAAGTAAAACTGTATTGATTGTGGCACAGAAATGGAAACAGATGTGGAGTTATTTTGTATTTTAAGAGATTTTCCAATAACAATATACATGTATATTGTTTTTACAAATATAAATATGTAATGAAGTAAAATTACTGTATTGGTTGTGGCACAGAAATGGAGACAGATGTGAAGTTATTTTGTATTTTAAGATTTTCCAAAATATACATGTATATTGTTATTACAATACAATTGAGCTGCATGGATTTTACTGTAATATCATCATTTACGCAAAATTGAGTTGTAAATCACTTAATTTCAAAATAATTAAAATTTACTAAGAATTGTAAATATCAATGTTGTTCGGTTTTATTATTTCTGAAAATCGTATTTACTTAAGTTTGTTAATATTGGTATGCAATGTTATTTTGTGAAAATTTTTATCATGATGGTTATTTTCTTTTTTTTTTTTTAATTATATAATTTGGTTAATAGTGGACTTAAGTATGTTATGAAGATGATGAAACAAGTGGACCGTGGTGGTGGTTCGGGACCTTCCCTGTGGAAATCTTTAGGCGAAGTGTTTAGCAATGGAGTCTAGATAGATTGTAAAGAATAAGTTACGGAAGTATTACAAAATAGGCTGTATAGGAGTGCAGTCGATTCCCGAGTGGTTGGTGATTGGAGTTAAGAGATTCGAGTTTGATCCCCAGGTAGAAGTACCGAAGGATTTTTTAAAAATTTATCTACGATTTACATCGCTAGTTTGGACATAAAGACGGGCCCTCCACCTGTCAAGTTGTCTCGAAAACACTCACAATCACCTCACAGTCTCAGCACATGCACATCCTCGGTGAAAGGTTAGTCGAAAGGACCTCTGTCCACTCCAGCAATGGGAATAGCGTGAAGATATTTTTAGTGTATATATATGTGAGCAGGAGCGCCGTGAGAGCGGGTGACCTGCGGCTCGTGCGCGGCGCGCTCGACGGCGGCGCGGTAGTTGTGCAGCGAGCGCAGGAAGCGCACGATGTCGTCGTCGGCCAGCCAGCGCGCGGCGCGCGCCGGCGCGGCGGGCTGCAGGCGCGCGTGCGCCGCGCGCGCCGCCGCGCACAGCGCCGCCAGCGCGCCGCGCAGCGCGCGCAGCGCCGCGCCGCCGCCGCACGCGCCGCAGCGCGCCGCGCCCGCCGCGCACGCGCGCACCGCGCCCCACCCCCCCCGCGCCGCCGCCGACACGCTGCGCGCGCGCACCACTCATTACTTATTGCAACACTTATAAGCGAAAAGTGGTGGAATTATTGCCATTTCTATATCAAACTGTCTATAGTGAAAAGTTAAATAAATTATGTATTTTGTAATGGATGTGTTTCTAGTTTTAAACAAAAACTAAAATTAATGTATACTAGCATATAAGCATTATCTTACAATCCTTTTTTTTTACTTTTTATAATTCCTTTTCAATTGATTAAATTTTTGATGTACAGTGCATATTACACCATTCATATGAAAAAATAAGATGTTCTTCCGAAGTCCGTACAATTATGAATGTAGTGTTTACCTGTAATTAAGGATACATTTACCTAAAATATTTAATACTTAAGTTTTGTGTTAATTGCTACGATGTAATCCTTGTTGGTGAACCTAAAGAAATAAATAAATAAATAGTAACTTGTCGCAAACAATTATTATAAACTTTATAATACGTATGACTTTTCCTATGTTCACTACCTTTGTTATCATGTATGAGTATTTTATATTTCATTATTTCTTTTTGTCTATTATATAATTAATATAAGTTTATTTGTATCAAAATTGTTTTTTTATTAGTTTATTTATATTTCTTACTTAAATAATTATGTAAAATCTAAATTACTTCAGTATTCAACAAATTAATCTAACTAATGTTTACTCAATGATTTCGTTTAATGTATTTTCATTAGTCAAACTTGTGAATAGAATAAATCGATAAAATTCCTTTAAAAACTTTTCCTATAAATATATGATTCCGCGACGCAAGTACGACAACAATGTAATATTTGAAAAATTTCAAAACATTTTAAAGATTGGAAAATTAATATGGGTGTTATTTTCATGGTTCCTCGGGAAGGTAATAACGAAATTATTGTCAATTTTACATTCGCAACAACTTAAAAGCCAATAACAGGTTTTAACTAATAGTCACTAAATAAAAACAATAATTCGTCATTATAAACACTGAACCACACATCTAATATGAAAATGAAAAACAATAAAATTCATATATATATATAACTGTAAAAAAGCGTGACCAGGACAGTTAATATTGCTTACTTACATATCTTCACGCACAATCCCTGACGTGTTAGACAGAGAGAACAGATCGGTACTCTTGACCCTCCCCTCTTCGAGCAATTTTCTCACATGGTCTTAAAAAATTAATCTCGGCCTACCTCGGCCCCCTTTAACATTAACTTTCGCGCTATATATTTTTTTCACCATTCGGTCTTCGCTCATTCGCTCAACTTGCCCAAACCATCG
This sequence comes from Sericinus montela, assembly GCA_029286605.1. Classification (NCBI taxonomy): domain Eukaryota; kingdom Metazoa; phylum Arthropoda; class Insecta; order Lepidoptera; family Papilionidae; genus Sericinus; species Sericinus montela. The sequence continues at coordinate 1,698,312 of JAGSMR010000053.1, forward strand.
AAGTATGCCCTTATCAATTTTAGTGATAAGCTCCCGAACAGCACACTCTTTCTTTAGATTTTGACCTTTAAGGTGAAAGTCAAAAAGAATCATATTACGTTTTCGAGAATATGTAACTACGGCGCATTTACATGGATTAAGATCAAGCTTGTTAATCGTACAATACTCCTCGCATCTCAAAAGATCATTCTAAAGTGATGTAGCATCCTCTTGTAACGAAATATTAGCAAATATCTTCAGCAAAACATAATAAGCGAGATGATTTAAAGAAAGTTTCAATATCATTTACAAATATTATAAACAACTTAGGACCGAGCAAGGATCCTTGAGGTACGCCGATGGATATTGAGACCCAGCTACAAATGTAGTTGTTAATAACTACAGCTTGTCAACGGTTATCAACATAAGAGGAAAACCATCTTAACAAATCTTCACAGAATCCAACATACTTTAACTTATTTAAAAGCAGTTTATGTTCAATTCTATCAAAAGCCTTACTATAATCCGTATACATTACGTCACCTTGATCGCCATGGTCTTCATTCATGGTTTAAGTCAAAAATTAATTGATCAGCGCCAGATTAGACACGGTTCAATTTATTATAATAATAATTTTAATGGTTCATAAAACAAGTAATTAAACAATTTTTGTAATTCATACACTAAATAAAAAACATTATGATTTTCATGAATTATCAGAATGGACACGTAATGTTTTATATCAAGTAAACGTTATTAGACCAACAAAATAAATAAAAAAATATCTGGAAGTATTAATTTCAAATTTAAATTTATTAATTTCAACCGTTGTAAAAAAATGACTGGTACGTGCTTGCGCGGCCAACTCGTCGAGTGTTAGACTTCATGTTTGTCGACCACCATTTACTAGTTTTCGAGTTGTCGTCAGCTTTGAGGTCCCGGGTTAGATTCCAGATTAAGTCAATGTAGAAAACCATTCCGCCTTCACTATCTCGAGTTAGGGGTACCCATCGTTATTTCCTATTCCATAACACCAGTGCCTTAGTGTCTTACTTCGGGATAAAATCGATCTATATATTTATACACATAATAATGTACAAAATATAGGCGCACACTCACTTGAGTCCGTCGCAGACGGCGGGCGGCGCGCGCTCGCGCCACGCGTTGGGCGCCTGCGCCGCGGACTCGATGGCCTCGCGCGCCTCCCGCGCCAGCCGCTCGCTCTCGCCCCACCGCACGTAGTCCGACACGAACGCGCGCAGCGAGCACTCGCCGCCGCTGCACACACAGCCGCACACTGAGCGCCGCACGCGCACACACACACACACACACACACACACACACACGCACTGCCATACCTCGCGAGCCTCCCGCGCCAGCCGCTCGCTCTCGCCCCACCGCACGTAGTCCGACACGAACGCGCGCAGCGAGCACTCGCCGCCGCTGCACACAGCCGCACACTGAGCGCCGCACGCGCACACACACACACACACACACACACACACACACGCACTGCCATACCTCGCGAGCCTCCCGCGCCAGACGCTCGCTCTCGCCCCACCGCACGTAGCGAAAGTGCGCACACAATTTTTTTCATTTATTTGAGATCTCATTTTTATGAGAGACAAAAAAGCATTACAAAATTATACATAATATCCTCACAAAGGAGCCTCGCAGGGCCTATCTTAGTGACGGCTGGTCGTTCACATAAAGTTCTTTCAGTTTTTTTTTTTCAACATATTATTATCATACTTACATATTATTAACATATATTTACAACAATTTATCAAAAATTTAATTTAATTTTAGATAGGTACAACCGCACACGCACACATGCACGCACTAAGAAACCACCGCGCAATCACACCGTCACATACGCACACACGCACACAAGTACGCACTAAGAAACCACCGCGCAATCACACACGCACACACGCACACATGCACTCACTAAGAAACCACCGCGCAATCACACCGTCACACACGCACACAAGCGCGCACTTAGAAACCACCGCGCAATCACACCGTCACACACGCACACAAGCGCGCACTTAGAAACCACCGCGCAATCACACCGGCACACACGCACACACGCACACATGCACTCACTAAGAAACCACCGCGCAATCACACACGCACACACGCACACATGCACTCACTAAGAAACCACCGCGCAATCACACCGTCACACACGCACACAAGCGCGCACTTAGAAACCACCGCGCAATCATACGCGCACACACGCACACAAGCGCGCACATGGAAACCACCGCACAATCACACACGCACACACGCACACATGCACTCACTAAGAAACCACCGCGCAATCACACCGTCACACACGCACACAAGCACGCACTTATACACCGCTGAGCGACCACACACGTACCCGGGCAGCGCCTCGATGTGCGCGCAGAGCGGGTGCAGCGCGGGCAGCGCGGCGTGCAGCAGCGCGGGCCGCGGCCGGCACACCAGCGGGTAGCGCTGCCGCCGCGCGCCGCCCGGGCTGCCGGCCGGCGCCGCTGCGGGCCGTTTCCGTTCAGTCTCCTTTTATCTTTTCTTATCTCCACAGAACTGGGTCAATCTAAGTCTAAGGTGTAGAAAATTGTGTCTTTTCGCCCACTAATGCTTATTTGGGACTACGTGTCAAGTGACAACAACGTTACTTTTTAATGTCTAAGTGAATGATACAATAAAGCTTTGGTGAAATAGCGAAGGGGACGGGACGGTGACGCAACGCCAGCGGGACGGTGTCGCGGCGTGGAAGTTACGCTGCGGGCGTGATGATCCCGCTAGCATCGCGTAAGCCGACACGTCGCACTCTGCGCAATTTTTCGACCATTCCCAAAGAAGTGTGGAAGCGATTCAGACTTGCATTTTTATATTGCTAATGGCTCAAGTCATACATAAAAATATGGTTTCGAACAAGTTCTATCAGTTTTTCCACTTTTTCAACGTCCATTTTAGTGAAATAATGCAACACTGGTGTCACGTCGAACGCGACATGCTATCATCGCGTTTTCTGTTTGAATACTAAAACTTAATCCGCTCGTCGAGCGCCAAGCGCGATGGCTCTATGTGACATATTGTATATTAACTAATATATTCAATTCTTCAGGTCCCGCCAGCGTCGCATTGCCATCCCGGCCCGTACGTACACTGTTTGACCTAAGCTTGATACTTATATAGATAAACAATAAAATACAAAACATCCATGAGTCAAATATTCATGTTTGTCACGCAAATGTTTGCACACAGCGGGATTCGAATCTGCTATGACCAACTAGGCTTTAACTGGGAACCCTCAATGAAGATCGGATCGACAACAGTTTTTTTTTTGGTCTATATATCATTTACATTTAATTCCTAGAAATGAGTACAGCTACGCAAATGATTGAGCAATACTCGAAATACCCGCATCGCAACCCTATATACAAACGAGACACTAGTGAGCAGCCACCTGCCAGCCGGAAGAGCTTGCCGCGGCGGCGCGCCGGGCGGCGCTTGGCGAAGTAGTCCGCCACGCGCAGCTCGGGCGCGGGCTCGGCCGCCGAGCGCCGCGCCGCCAGGCTCACGCTCTCGATCTCCAGGTACTCCGTCAGCAGCAGCTGCAGCTGCCGGACCCAACTCTTACGCCAAGCCCAATTCTACAGTCTCTCAGAAGACACACTCTCAGCCATTTCTAGCAATACTAAGAAATCTGTTGGGCTAGATTTCCAACGGATGAATGATAAAATATTTTATGTGAAAAGTGACAAGAGAATCGGAGAATATTTACTATTACCGCCCAATATCTCTAGTATATATAACATCAAAGTCGTGGAAATAACTATACACAAAGTTTTTAAATGAACAGAATACTTTATCTAGAAAAAAAAATTACCCATCGAATTGAGAACCTCCTCCTTTTTATGACGGTTAAGAACCGGTTGATAAGAAACGGTTGTAATAAAAGATAAAAGTATACCACTAGCTGCATTTACATTAATAAATAACATTGAAAAATATTTAAACAATAAAGTAGGAACTGTTCCTTGGATATGTCTTCGATTTCATCACTCATAAATTACTGCTACGCAAATGTGAAGCGTATAGTATAGGTCAGGCATGTGATTAGCTAAGTAGTTATCTCAGCAACAAACATAAAGATGTACAGATAAGTATCAATCAATACCGAAAACAATGAACAAATATTAGTGCAATCAAAATCTAATGGGTTTACCACAGGGCACTACATTAGGACCGTTATTATTTTTGCTGTACGTAACCGATTTGCTTCAGGTCACTAAGTATCAATATACACTATTCTTATGCGCAATCTCTATTATTATCTCTAAATGCCCGCAAGAAGATTTTGAAACAAGTTTAAATATTACTGTCCTTTAACTGTACTGACTTTTTTTAGTCCACTTTATTTTAGAATGGCTAAAGGTAAACAATCTAAAAGTAAATGTAAAAGGAAAAGAACAAAATATGCTAAACCCATTGTTGCAAATAAAGAATTAGCTATTAGATATATGTCTAGCGTAATATAGTAATTTCGACATTATGCGCATAAATACAGACAGGAAAAAAGAAAACACCTTCTTAATAACTGAAATTTCAATGGAGTAAAATTACTAAAAAAAAATCTTCACGCAATTCCCAATACAGGGTTAGACAGAGGTCAAGTCTAGACAATTAAGTCCCTTTGACCCACCTTCCACCGAAGATATTTTCGGGACAACGTGACAGGTAGTGAGCCCGTCGCCGTCTTTATGTCCAAGCCAACGATGAAATTCGTACATAAGTTTTTGAAAAACTCATTGGTACTGCCACCTGGGGATCGAACTCGGGTCTCTCGAATCGAAATTCCGACCACCTGACAACTCGGCTATCGTGACTCATAATTAAATAAAAAAAATTACTACATTACCATTTTTTAATGTCATACTAACTATAACTAAACTTGATTGATTACATAAAGGCTAAGCCATTACCGCTTTCATAATCTTTAAAATTTCACTTAGATTTTGAAGTGGATGTTACTTTTATAGTCAAAATGCCAAAAAAAACCAACAAAACTTTCACTCGTATAAATATTTCTAATTATTTTTAATTTACTAATTTCAGTGTCAATGGAAATGTAAAATATGTCGATATGTCATAAAACACTTACGACTTGCTGCACAGCGCTCCAGTAGTGCTGCTCCGTGTGCAGGCCGGAGTCCGGCAGCCGGTACTTCTGCAGCGCCGCCCGCCACAGCTGCAGCAGTCTGAATACCAACCGTACCATATTCGTGTGCCATATTACGTCTCATTATTTTGTGGTTTTATTTTCTTTCATCTTCACACAATTCCCAATACAGGGGTAGACAGGTGGCGAGCCGGTGGTCGTCTTTATGTCCAAGCCAACGACATAAATGGTACATGAGTTTTTGAAAGGTCTAGACAATTAAGTCCTTTCAACCCAATTTTCGCCGAAGACATTTTTTGGGACAACGTGACAGGTGGTGAGCCCGTCGCCATGCCATGTTCATGTCTGCCATCTGCGGATTGAACTCGGGTCTCTTGACTCGAAGTCGGATTACCCAGCCACTCGGCTATCGTGAATTTCTTTTAGAGGCTTTTGTTTTTCTTCACGCGATACAATTTACATCAAAGCTTTTTTGGGACAACGTGACATGAGAGTCTCTCGTCGATTTTTTTTATTCTTGAAAATTAACTTACACTATATGTTGGAACAGACTACATGTTGGAAATCGTGCTAACTTGAAACTTTTATTTTAATTTAGATTACATACAAGCCTTCCACTGTCTAGACTTTCATTGCTAACTCTTGCAAACCATTATGACAATCCGATTAAGCTGAGCTCGTATCAAATATATTTAAATTAATATAAATTTCCATTGGGATACTTTCACATAGCAACAAACCTTCGTTAGTGCAATTTCACAAAGCAGCTTAAGATATACTACCACCTTGGTAGACAAACTGAAGGGCTGAAATCTATGCAGAAACTAAGCGTTTTCCTACAGTGGTTTTGATTTTAAATGCTAATGCAATCCTGATGAAAATCAAATCCACCGCCCAAAGTCTCAAAGAGGATTACAATTTATAATTAAGTATACAATTTATAATAAGTATTCTTTTTATTATATGTATAATTAATGTGGGTGTCTTTAAAATAAAAGACAAATGTAAAAAGTCACGATAGCCGAGTGGTTGGGTGGTCGGAATTTCGAGTCAAGAGATCCGAGTTCGATCCCCAGGTGGCAGTACCAATGAGTTTTTCAAAAATTTATGTACGAATTACATCGTTGGCATGGACATAAAGACGGCGACGGGCTCACCACCTGTCACGTTGTCCCGAAAATATCTTCGGTGGAAGGTGGGTCGAAGGGACTTAATTGTCTAGACTAGACCTCTACCCCTATATTGGGAATTGCGTGAAGATATTTATTTATTTATTTAATATGTGATAATGTTTCAAAAGAAACTCTATCCGATGACAATAAAGCAAATTTTCTAATAGAGTCATAAAAAATAACAAATATCTAGTGCATAAGCTTCAATTGAAACGTATCCCCACCTCTTATTCCTTGCGCCACAAGCACGGAACTCCTCTCCCAGACAGGCCACCAGTCTCGCGAGCGGTCGCCCCGTCTCTGTCACGCCCTCAATCTCCGGCATATCGCCGTCCTCCTCGCACTCGGGTTCAACTTCAACGTCGCCTTCCTCGATTATGCGTCTCGAAACCGTGTCGATAACTTCCAACAGCTCCGTTTGGATTTGAACCTTGAATTTCTGTCATAAGCAACTTTAAGTATTAAATTTCTAATGTTTAATTTCGTTTTTTCATTATGCTAATACCGATTGCAATGACATTTTCAGCATGCGTGTAACTTGGTCCAACTCGTAATATATAAGGGTTTTGGATCAGGGAGATAGTGATAACATTTTATTTCTCAGAATGTGTTAACATACGACCTTTTTTTTCAACCACATTCATAATTAAGTCCAACACATTCACATTGGCAGGTGGGTCTACTCCTGTATTGGGAATTGCGCCAAGATATTTATTTATAAAATAAATAATAATAATAAATAAATATCTTCACGCAATTCCCAATACAGGGGTAGACAGAGGTCAAGTCTAGACAATTAAGTCCCTTTGACCCACCTTCCACCGAAGATATTTTCGGGGACAACGTGACAGGTGGTGAGCCCGTCGCCGTCATTATGTCCAAGCCAACGATGAAATTCGTACATAAGGTTTTTTTTAAAAAAACTCATTGGTACTGCCACCTGGGGATCGAACTCGTGTCTCTCGACTCGAAATTACGACCACCCAACAACTCGGCTATCGTGACTTCTTTATACTTCTTCTTTTTTCTATTACTTTATAAAATAAAGTAATAGAAAAATAATATTAAGTGTACATTCAGACAACCCAATCTACTTTTTTGTAAATATAGTAATAAAAATGTTGACGTTGTGTTGAGATTGAAATAGTCGCCATTTTTGTTGTTTTCTTTATCATGTATTTCGTCGATACAAAATCACCTGTGCTGAAGTAGATACTTGTTTTATTTTAATACGCATAGTTGTACACCAGCAGAGACTAAGTTGACCTATTTTTTCTTTATAACCTTAGTTATAAAGAAAAAAAATTGAAATGTTTTATCTAACATGATTTCTAAAAGTCACGATAGCCGAGTGGTTAGGTGGTCGGAATTTCGAGTCAAGATACCCGAGTTCGATCCCCAGGTGGCAGGCTCGTACTTATGTACGAATTATATCGTTGGCTAGGACATAGAGACTGCGATGGGCTCACCACCTGTCACGTTGTCCCGAAAAATATCTTCGATGGAAGGAGGGTCGAAGGGACTTAATTGTCTAGACTAGACCTCTGTCTACCCCTGTTCTTTGAATTGCGTGACTATATTTATGACTATATTTATGTTGATGATGACATGATTTCCTGCAATGTCGAGGTATTATTAATATTAATGTTCTACAATGACATTAATTGACACCTACGTAATTACATTATTTTCACTTAAACTAAACAAAATAAACTAATAACTAACTAAAAGATTAAAATATACTTACTTCAGTAGCCTCTTGCAACTGCTCCAGTACACCTAAAGCTTCTAGAGATATCATAACTGTGGTCTCAAACGTTTTGTCCTCCTCCGACAGGGAGGCTTCGTACTCCGGAGTGATGTCTTGTAAATACGCATCGGTCACTTCTTCGCTTTTAGTCAGCTCTAAGGAACAAAACATAACCGATGGATCACTTCGAGAAAGATTCTTCTTTAGTTATACGGATACTGCAATAGTTTTAGGAAAAGGTTGCATGTATTTGTCGTACAAATAATGTATATACTAACTCAGGACGAATATAACAATAATCAGAGGTTATAATTCTATTATAATTGTGTTTCTGTCACTTTAGTCTTCTCAATCGACATCTAACAGAGAAGAGAATCTGTCGCTGTCTCACGTAATATACAATACAACTTGTACATATCTTCGAAAAGCGTATATATCACTTTTCTATCCTCTTTTTGACCATAAAGTTGTAAGAATATAACACTCTCCATTGATAACGTAAGGTGTTTTCAAGGTCTGAATAGGCTACCTACATCCAGAGGGAAAGTCTAAAATCACCCAGAATTTTGACGTGCAATAGCATTTAAGATGCGACATGTCTGGTAGGTTTGCCGAGAGTGGTCACTTACGTTAGGGTATTCTATAATCTTTCTAAGGCTTTTGATTTTGTGGAACACAAGATTTTGATTTCTCGATTAAGATATTAAGGAATAATTAGCGGCAATAGTCTAATGGACTAGCGACAATAGTCTAATGGTCTAATGGACGGGTGCGGACTGCGAAACATGACATCGCAGGTTCGGGCCCCGCCATTCAACTATTGACGTAAACCAACTCCAGACACAAGCATTGCAGCTTAATTGGAGTGGTTAACAGGAATACTAGTAATGTTATTCGGCATTGCTAGTATTCTTTAAAAAAAAATATTTAGGAATGCGGGTTGCTGTTGGATTCATATTTTTAATTCTCAAAATTCGAAATCTAAAAGTCAATATCAATGAAATTGGGAAGTTTCCTGTGGAAACAGGTGTCCCTCAGGGTTCGAAACTTGGTCCAGTCTTTTTTATATGGCTCGACCGCATATACGTTACCCCATTACGCATAAATAACGTTTGAGAGATAGGTCTGTCTAGTTTGCCTATGATATTTCATTATTGTTGACAGGTTAGTTAAACGAAATTACTTTATACGTATCTATATAAATTTACTTTTCAATTACGAATAAACAAGTTTCCACCAGTCTACAGTGTATCAGTATATATTTCTCAAAATGAAGAACAATAGATATATTGTTTGAAAATATTCTTAAAGAAACCTTATTAAAAATCTACTACAAAAAAAGAATCATTAAACTCGACGTTAAAGATTTTTAGAAACAGCTTTTATGCACTTCCAACACTGCTAGTAGCTTGACTTGACTTGTGAAATGTTATTTAATTATTTGTTTTGATTGAATGATTGTTATTGAAATGTTATTTTATTACTCATTATACTTTTTTATTCTGTGTGGTAGCGGCGTAAGTATATTGCCACTCCCTTTCTTACGGTGAATGTTTTAAGTGGCAATTAAGTACTGCGATCGCCAATCCCCTTGCCAAGCGTATCGATTATGGCAAATCCTCCCTATGTGAGAGGCCTATGGTCTGCAGTGGACTTAAACAGGCCGAAATGTATATGTAATATACTTTAAATGTGTAAATTAATTTAATTGTAAAATTGAATCACAAAAAAAGGAATACACTATATTGTAGTTAATAACGACTTTGACTTAAAGTAGAATTTTACAGATTGAGTAAATGAGAAGGAACAGGGAAGCATGCGGCGAGTAGCGGGTGGAGAGTGGCGAGTGGCGGGTGGCGGGTGGCGAGTGACGGGTGGCGTACCGGCCAGCAGCAGCGCGGTGCGGCGGCGCGCGGACGGGCGGCGCGCCAGCGGCCTCGCTGCGGTACACGGCCGCGCTCAGCCGCGACACCACCTGCTCCGCCAGCTCCAGCCGCTTGGCCTGCCGGGGCCGCTCGTTACATTTGCACGCATGCCCATCCAGGGGTAGTCAGAGGTCTAGATAATTGACCTTTCGACTCACGTTTCCATAAAAGTGGTGACGATGTCGCCCATCTTTATGTCAAGCTAACGACATGATCGTTTATAATAAATTTATTCATCTTCACGCAATTCCCAATGCAGGGGTAGACAGAGGTCTAGTGTAGAAATTAAATCCTTTGACCCACCTTCCACCGAAGACGACAGGTGGTGAGCCTTTCGCCGTTTTATGTCCAAGCCAACGATATGATTCGTACATAAGTTTGTGAAATACCCATTGGTACTAGCCTGCCATCTGATGATCACTTACGTTAGGGTATTCTATAATCTTTCTAAGGCTTTTGATTTTGTGGAACACAAGATTTTGATTTCTCGATTAAGATATTAAGGAATAATTAGCGGCAATAGTCTAATGGACTAGCGACAATAGTCTAATGGTGTAATGGACGGGTGCGGACTGCGAAACATGACATCGCAGGTTCGGGCCCGCCATTCAACTATTGACGTAAACCAACTCCAGACACAAGCATTGCAGCTTAATTGGAGTGGTTAACAGGAATACTAGTAATGTTATTCGGCATTGCTAGTATTCTTTAAAAAAAAATATTTAGGAATGCGGGTTGCTGTTGGATTCATATTTTTAATTCTCAAAATTCGAAATCTAAAGTCAATATCAATGAAATTGGGAAGTTTCCTGTGGAAACAGGTGTCCTCAGGGTTCGAAACTTGGTCCAGTCTTTTTTATATGGCTCGACCGCATATACGTTACCCCATTACGCATAAATAACGTTTGAGAGATAGGTCTGTCTAGTTTGCCTATGATATTTCATTATTGTTGACAGGTTAGTTAAACGAAATTACTTTATACGTATCTATATAAATTTACTTTTCAATTACGAATAAACAAGTTTCCACCAGTCTACAGTGTATCAGTATATATTTCTCAAAATGAAGAACAATAGATATATTGTTTGAAAATATTCTTAAAGAAACCTTATTAAAAATCTACTACAAAAAAAGAATCATTAAACTCGACGTTAAAGATTTTTAGAAACAGCTTTTATGCACTTCCAACACTGCTAGTAGCTTGACTTGACTTGTGAAATGTTATTTAATTATTTGTTTTGATTGAATGATTGTTATTGAAATGTTATTTTATTACTCATTATACTTTTTTATTCTGTGTGGTAGCGGCGTAAGTATATTGCCACTCCCTTTCTTACGGTGAATGTTTTAAGTGGCAATTAAGTACTGCGATCGCCAATCCCCTTGCCAAGCGTATCGATTATGGCAAATCCTCCCTATGTGAGAGGCCTATGGTCTGCAGTGGACTTAAACAGGCCGAAATGTATATGTAATATACTTTAAATGTGTAAATTAATTTAATTGTAAAATTGAATCACAAAAAAGGAATACACTATATTGTAGTTAATAACGACTTTGACTTAAAGTAGAATTTTACAGATTGAGTAAATGAGAAGGAACAGGGAAGCATGCGGCGAGTAGCGGGTGGAGAGTGGCGAGTGGCGGGTGGCGGGTGGCGAGTGACGGGTGGCGTACCGGCCAGCAGCAGCGCGGTGCGGCGGCGCGCGGACGGGCGGCGCGCCAGCGGCCCCTCGCTGCGGTACACGGCCGCGCTCAGCCGCGACACCACCTGCTCCGCCAGCTCCAGCCGCTTGGCCTGCCGGGGCCGCTCGTTACATTTGCACGCATGCCCATCCAGGGGTAGTCAGAGGTCTAGATAATTGACCTTTCGACTCACGTTTCCATAAAAGTGGTGACGATGTCGCCCATCTTTATGTCCAAGCTAACGACATGATCGTTTATAATAAATTTATACATCTTCACGCAATTCCCAATGCAGGGGTAGACAGAGGTCTAGTGTAGAAAATTAAATCCCTTTGACCCACCTTCCACCGAAGACGACAGGTGGTGAGCCTTTCGCCGTTTTTATGTCCAAGCCAACGATATGATTCGTACATAAGTTTTTGAAATACCCATTGGTACTAGCCTGCCATCTGATGATCGAACTCGGGTCTCTTGTCTCGAAATTACGACCCCTCCAACCGAGTGGCTATCATGACTTTTATAAGTTTTATAAAAATTCAATGATAAGAGCCTTATCTTACCTAAGACATCCTAGTGGATCGTACTCTCAACTCAATCGGATCGTCACTACAGCCTAGTTTTAACACGCTTTTATTAGCTTCACCTGTATGTTTGTACTTATGTTAGCGACTTCTTTGGTCGCGATTTTGACCCACTTTAACCGGCCAGATTCCGTTCAAACTTTGTAGATTTATCGGGGACCGATGACAATACACTAATTCTATAAAAGGCGTGTTTTTTTAAACTATCATTTATTTTGCCACAGTCGGCAGGCAAAGGGTGCGGCACCTCTAGCTCGGCGGCGGTGGCGGCGAGCGCGCGCACGTGCGGCAGCTGCGTGCGCCGCGTGTGCAGCGCGGCGCGCAGCGCGTGCGCCGCGCCCAGCACGCGCCCCGCGCCGCACAGCTCGCGGCACGCGCGCTCCGACACCACCACGCGCTCGCTGCAACCGAGTTGCACTGTCAAACAGTCATCTTTGCTAACGCATTGTTTGTAAAGACAATGCGTTAGCAAAGATGAAGCTTCAAGCGTCTTTCGACCTTCACCTATTCAGTTACGATCATCAATCTTTCGCTATGGTTTGATACGACTGCACTGAGCTAAGCTGTATCGTCCTATTTTTGGTAGAGCATTTTTTATTTAGTTATTTAGCCCGATAAACTGGTAAGTATTAATCTTGATAGCTGTTAGTAGATCTATTGATTTGTTTGGTTATAGGATGTCTCTTATCTCGGTTTACCTTTTGGCAAAGGCCTCCTCCAGTAGTTTCCATTGCTTTCTGTCTTGAGCAACTTTCCTCCATTTTGGACCAGCAGTAAGTTTCAGCTTCCCAGCGCATTTGATGTCGTACTCGACATCTCTTACCATCTCTAGAATACCAATTCGTTGTAATTTGACACCACTTTTTTTGAACAGATCTCAACATATTCCAGGATATTGGTTAAATTTGTTTCGCTCTTAATTGCTCTAATTCTATCTTGCCTTCTTGTTCCTGTCATGCTTTGTTCCATACGTCTCTGCCACTTTTCTAGTTTGTGGTGTTTTGTAAGGGACCATGTTTCGCAGCCGTAGGTGATGCATGGAGCAATACAAATACAAGCATTGAATACGTTTCTTTTCGTTGCCATATTGTGGTCTTACGAATTTACGATTTCTTGAGAGACCAGTATCTTTTGCATCCATTAACAATCCTCTTATCTATTTCCTTGATTGTTTGGTCTTTAGGAGAGATGATCTGGCCCAAGTAGCAATATTCATCAACATATTACATTTGTTGTTCTTCCAACTCAATGGGTTTCTTTTTTGAGTTGGTCATCAGTTTCGTTTTTGTTATGTTAATTTTTAAACCCTCTTTAGAACTCTCAATATTTAGAGTTTGGATCATCTTCTCGAGCGCCGTTAGTTTTTCTTCTACTAGAACCAAATCGTCCGCAAATCTTAAGTGGTTTAGTTTTCTTCCGTCCTTTTTTATAGAAAAGGGAGACAAACGAGGAGGTGGCTCTCGTGATGGAAAGTGATTACCGCCGCCCAATAACACCCGCAATACCAGAGGCATAGCAGACGCGTTGCCACCCTTAGAGTGCATGCGAGTACGCCGGTATTTTGTGAGGTCGTGGTACTTACCCGGTCGAGCCGGCCCATTCATGCAACAATAAAAGCTGATGCGTGGTTCTACAACTAGAAATTCCATGTTGAGGTCTAGAAGCCTAGATGTGTGATGAGTCAAGATTGCGAAAGACATTCTCTAAAACTGCTGAAAACAGCTTCGGTGACATTGGGTCACCTTGTCTAACTCCCCGCTTCATCCTTTACCCAAAGCTTCTAATTGGATTTTAGCTTTATATATATATATATATATACATATATATATATATATATATATATATATATATATATATATATATATATATATATATATATATATATATATATATATATATATATATATATATATATATATATATATACATATATATATATATATATATACATATATATATATATATATATATATATATATTTGATAATGTTAGTAATAATAATAATAAGGGAACTGACGATCCCATCGCCCACCGGCGTAGCAGTATAAGTGACAATACTGTTGCTTCGGCGCAATCAGTCTGCATCTTGCCAACAGGCGTTAGTGCCGTGCCTCGGTAAATGAGAGGCTGCACAGGCCCGTTTGTGGCCCGAAGGATACGACGGGGTGTTTTCCAGGGCGACTGTTTGAGCCTAATATGGTTTTGCCTCCCCCTGAATCCTCTCAGTACACTGCTGGAAGGATCAGGGAGAGGATTTCAGATTCGGAGAGGAGGGACAAAATTGACTCAACTCTTCTACATGGATGACCTCAAGTTGTTCACCTCCTACCGCTCCTATTTGGTGGAATTGCTTGGAATCACTTGTGATTTCAGCAATTCCATCAGGATGGAGCTCGGGACGGACAAATGTGCGGTCCTCCACGTCGAAAGGGGCAAGGTCATTAACAACGAGGGTATAGACTTGCCTGTGCCCGTCAACATACGAACCCTTTCCGAATCTGATACATACCGATACCTGGGTATGTCACAAAACTTGGGTGTCGATGAGGCTGGCATGAAACAGTCGGTTGGCGAAGTGTTCTTTGCACGCTAAAGTGCTAAACAGCCATTTGTTGGGCGTGAACAGGGCGCGCGCATTTAACGGCTGGGTCATGCCAGTTCTCATGTATACCTTCGGCATACTCAGACGGACTCAAACCGTAGCCAGGATTTTACATCAGGAGCTCGCTCTTAAATACGGTCTCGTCGAACGGAAAATGCCTTACTATAGATACTCTCCGGAGGCCGTGCTCGAAAATGATCGCGCCAGGCTCTGTTGGGATCGGCCCATCATCACGGACAGGACGATTCTGGCAAATAAGCCTGATATCGTGTTGATGGACCGGGCACAGTCAGAGATATTTTTGGTGGACATTCCATCCCATATGACGAGAACCTCGTTAAAGCCGAAATAGTCAAAAAGACGAAATATCTGGACCTGGCTCACGTCACCCCACATGTCGGTCACCTCCGACATGTGGGGTGGGATGCCCGCTGAAATTATCCCTATAGTTGTTTCTGCGAATGGGTTAATCCCAGTCAGCCTCTCTGAACATCTGAGGCGACTGGGACTCCGTGACGGACCGCTCCGAGCTCAAATTCAGAAGGCGGTGCTTCTCGATACAGCCCGCATCGTCCGCCGGTTTCTCTCCCTGTCGCCCTAACCCTCGGCCGTCTGGTCTCCCCAACTTTGTAAGTAAGGTGTCATGACAAACAAAGTCAAATGCGTTTGACATATCAAAGAAAATTGTGCTTACATTTTCTTTATTATCAATCGCATCAGAAATTCTTTATTTTTGAAGTGAAACTTCTTTAGAATCGTTGTGATTTCAAACCGGATGCAACGGAAAAAACGACAGGTAAGAGACACAGATATAAGAAAGAATGAGACAGTAATATGCATACTATTTTATAAATAAACTTTATAATTATCTTACCCTTGTTTCATCTCATTCTCTTGTCAATTTACTGAAGTTTCACTTCTATCGTGTGTGAATCGCACACATATATTTTTTTTTATTATTAGTTAATTAATCTTTTCTGCATGGCCTTTTCAAAGACTTTTGCAAGTATGGAAAGTATGGTAATTGGGCGATAGTTTCTCAGATCCCGTTTGTCAGCTTTCTTATAAATAGGTTTAACTACAGAATATTTCAAAAGTTCTGGAAAAGTACCAGTCTAAAAAGATAGGTTTATTAAATATGTAAGCACTGGTGATATTTCATCTCTACTTTGTTTGATGACTTTTGCGCTTAAACCGTCATATCCCGCAGTCTTTGAATTTTTTAATGACTCAATTATTTACTTAGTCTCGTTTATCGTAACTGGTTCAATATACATACTTTGACATGGGGTTTTAATTTGAAGCGATAGGTTTGAATGTGTTTTTTTGAAGTTACATGTTTTAGTCAAGCTATCAAAGTATGTGCTAAACTCGTTGGCTATCTGCTGTGGCGAAGAGAGGATTTCATTCTTTCTCAATTGTTTTTATAAATTCCATTTTCGTTTCACAATTTGATTCACATTTAATAATGTCCCATGATGACCTTCCAATGTTTTTACTGTTTTTTAATATTTTATAATTATTAATTCTTTTTGCCATGTCAATACATTTTTTAAGCAGTTTACTATATATTTTTAATTTAGTTTTATTCTCATTTTTAATATCTTTATAATATGCAAATGCGAGTTTTCTCTTAGTCAAGCAACTAAGTTTTAAGCCTTGTGTCATCCATTTAATTCTATCTATACTCCGGGAAGCATAAATTATGGAACAAAACAATTTGTTCTTGAAACGTATGCTATATATGCGTATGCTATATTAATGTCTTTGCTGTCGTAGACCTCTTTGAAAGTGACATTTTTTAAATACTCCCGAAACTTTTTAATATAGTCTGGTTTGTAGTTCCTTCTGAACTCCCATAAAACTATGTACCGTATTCATGTTAGACTTTAGAGCATCAAATGATAAAATTTGTGCGGTTTCATGATCTGATATATATAATTTTTTAATATGTGTCGTTACTTTTAAAATATTACTCAATATATGATCAATTGAATTAAATCTACGTGTAGGCTCATTAATGTGGTTAACAAGGTGAAAGTTCATTAAGATATCATTAACTTCGCTTGATATTTTATTATTTTCCAGAGTGTTAATATTGAAGTCTCCGGCTATAACTATTCTTCTCTTGGAATTGTTTGTCAATTTTATAAATAATGCTTGTGATTTACTAAAGAATATATGAATGTTTGATTTAGGTGTTCTATATAGGCATATTATACATACATTGCGTAAAGGTAAGTCAACATTCAAATTGTTCTAATTCAGTAAGTTCCTTTACATATTTAATTTCTTGCCATTCTATGTTCTTTCTTAGCATGATACATACACCTCCAAGACTTTTTTCACGACCAAACCAACTGGTCAACTCATAACCATTTAAATTATAATTTTTATAGTCTCCTAATTTAACAAATGTCTTTGTTAAACATAATATATCAATATGTATATGCTCTCGTTCGCTAATATCTTTTAATGTTAATTCAATAATTTCTTTTTTTTTTTGAGTAAAAAGCAGCAATGTTCTGGTGTAATAAATAGTTTATTTTTACCTTTATGGGCGAAAGCAATTATTTTGTGGTGTCTTATTTTTATCTAGAGGATGAAAATAAGAAGTTATCATGGATTTACTTGGTTTGGAATCTTTACTTATACTTTGTATCACATTTTTTAAGTTCACCCTTTATAATTTCTAACTCAAACTTAAATGCAGTAGAAATATCGGGTAAACTTTTAATGTCATATTCAGAGTCGGATGAAGATGCTGACATCTTTAATTGCTGACTAATCGAGGTTTCATTTATCCTTTTAGTATTTCTAAAAGTGATATTATTTAGTTCAATTTTATCTATATTATTTTTTTCACCAGTTACTTGCGGTTTACTTTGTTTTTCTAGAATGGTGGGAGATTTGTTTTTACTGTTATATAATTTGTTATCAATGCAACCAGTACATCTCCATTTCTTCCTTCTTTCCTTAGTCATTAAATTAAGACGTTTCATACTTACGTTTGTACAGTCGAGGTCATATAATTTATTACATACCATACATATCAGCATTTGTGATCCTTTTATCTTTTTCTCACATTTGTAAAATTTTTTCCCTTTTCGATGATGAGCTGAAATCCATCATTTTAATGTAAGCATCCTCTATGATCGTTCTTTATAAATGCTTTTGTATGTCAATAGTTATTTGTCACATTGCCACGAGATGTCATTGTCAACAAGTTTGCCATTTCAATTAAGTTTTCAAAAAATTTTTCACTTAATGCCTCCTGTTGCACATTAATTGTTTTTAATTTTTATTAAATCACACATTATAGTTATGGTATACACATCAACACAAGTAATTTTGTATATTTATTGAGATAAATTGTCCGAAACTATTGAACATATTTATGTCTATTTATTCTTTAACTGCCTAATAATACACTTGGATAACACTTGTTATGAAAATTGATAACATTAATAAGTGATTTAACACAAAAACACTAATTAACGATTATGAAATATATATTTAATTAAGTTATAATTACAGACACGATGTTTACTTTACAACGGTTCAACTACCCTCTGTAATATATATTGCAGGTATACCTTGCCTTACTAAGCTCTCCCATATTGCCTTATGACGCGCCTTACATAACGCCGAAGCATAATCTATAAAAGCTACATACAGTGTTTCGTTGAATTCATTGTACTTCTCAATTATTTATTTGAGTATGTAGATGTGGTCTATTCTTGAGAACTCCCATCTGAATTCGGCTTGTTCTATTGGTTGGCTTTCTTCTAAGTTTGTGCTTATCCTGCCCAAAATGATCTTTGCGAATATTTTGTACAAATTCGACATTAAGCATATTAGCAACATTAGGGCTTCTTTTACCATGTCCACATTTGCCAATTACATACTCCTCCTCATATTGTTTTTCCCCGATTATGGTTATTGGTATATAATATGGTTATTGGTGTTATCCTTGATGACTTTTGCCAGTTTGGTATATAATGTCTGATATAATGTCTGATTTGGATTTGGTATATCTGTCTGAAAGATTATTTGCTTCTTTAAAGTCATCTTTATAAGGAATCCTACTCTCCTTTGGCTCCTTTTATTATATGTAATCTTGGTATTCATGTATTGTTTCAACTTTTCTTCTCATTTTGCTGATTCTGTCCCACTTTTTATGTCTTGAAAGGCAATATTCAGTTCTCATAGTTACTGTTTCGTTTATGGTGAAAAAGAAATGTTTCGATAATGATTTCGTTAAGTTTTGTAATATATTTAACCCTCCAGGGTTATGGTCTGAACTTCTCTCGGCGACCAACCGTGGTGGGAAGGTGGGAAGTGCATATATACCTAATAATAATTCTAAAATAGGATATCGAAATTAAAATTCTGGATGCACCGAAATGTTGTGAATAATTGCAGTGCAAAAGTAAATCAGTTACGCGTGTGATAATGGTGTAAGAATATTTATTTATTTATTTATTTATTTACACTTTATTGCAAACCTCACAAAGAAAGTTATACAAAGGGCGGACTTAATGCCATTAGGCATTCTCTGCCAGTCAACCTGAGGCGTGGAGAAATATTGTTAAGGTGCTTTAAACTGGGTTACAGAAAAAGAAAATCAATATAGGACCTAACGAAAATAAAGATGCAATATAAAATACTAATACAAATAATAAATATAATATATATACATATACATACATACACACATATATACATATATACATATATATATATATATATATATATATATATATATATATATATATATATATATATATATATATATACATATACATACATACACACATATATACACAAATATACATATACATATACATACATACATACATATATAAAACTTAAAAAAAAAAAACATTATTATGACTGTAATGACCAATCACTAATTCTAACTGACAGTTAAAAGGTGTTCACGTACAAGTCTTTTAAATATCGACTTATTGGTAACTTTTCTGATGTCTTCGGGCAAAGAGTTCCAGAGCAGTGTAGCCTGAATGGTAAAGGGTGACCAACAAAATTGGTAAAGTGTTGCGGGATACTCATCTTGTAATTAGATGAAGACCGCAGGCACCGATCATGAATTGAGCATTGAAACTGAAATTTATCCTTAAGATACGAAGGGTAAGTAGTATCATTTATGATTGAGAAAAGAACAAGCAGAATTCTAGAGTTTCGCCTTTGTTGTATAGTAAGCCATTTAAGACGAGAACGGTATTGTGAAATATGGTCATACTTACGAAGGTTGAAAATATATCTTATACAATTATTAACAAGGCGCTCTAGCTTGTTTAGAAGATCTTTGTTCAAATCACAGTAGCACACATCTGCATAATCAATGATTGGTAAAATGAGCGTCTGGACAAGCATAAGCTTAGTTTCCCATGGAAGAAGATTTTTGAGGCGATAGAGCACTCGTAGCGTGGCCGTTACTTTACGGCTAACTTCAGTTATGTGTTTTCCCCAGTTCAAGGTGTTATCGATATGTAGCCCAAGATTTTAACAGAACCCGAAAATGGAATCACTGCATCGTTATAACGTATAAAGGGTAGGTTTCCAACATCGACTTTAGCTAGCATTTTAGTACTACCAACCAGCAAAGATTGGCATTTTGTTGCATTCACAGATACTCCAAAGCGTAAGGACCAGTCTGATACTGCTTTCAGACAGTCATTTAATTTATTAATTGCATCTTGGAGTTCTTCAATATCAGACTGTACATAAATCTGCAGGTCGTCTGCATACAGATGGTACGAACAATTAATATTAGAAGTGATAAAATTTATAAAAATTGAGAAGATAATGGGAGAAAGTATACCGCCTTGCGGAACGCCACAACGTAGTCCCGCCCATTGAGAGGTCTTTTGTCCCATATAGACCGATTGCTGACGTCCGCGAAGATAAGAAGATAACCACTCCAATACCGTGGAAGCGAATTTAAAGTTAGAAAAAATTGCAAGAAGGATATCATGGTCGACTGTGTTAAAAGCATTCGAAAAGTCCACAAGCACCATAACTGTAACTTTCTTCTTCTCCATACCCTCACGAATATCATCAGTGATTTTAAGTAGTGCAGTTGTGGTGCTGTGGCCAGGACGAAACCCAGACTGAAAGTTACTCAGTAGGTTATGTTCATATACAAATTTGGAAATTTGCTTATGTACACAGGCTTCCAAAATTTTAGAGAGAAATGGCAATATTGAAATAGGACGGAAATGATGAGGAAGTGTAGGATTAGGTACTTTGGGAGAGGTCGCACGAAAGCCTTTCTCCAAAGAGAGGGATATTGTCCAGAGTCTAGGGAGAAATTAATAATGTGAGTGATAGCAGGAAGTATAAATTCAAGGATGTTGGCTATCATAACCCTACTAACCTCATCGCATCCCACGGCCCTGGATTTAATTGCCAGTACTGCCTTACGTACCTCATCCTGATTCACGGGAGAGAAATTAAAGACAGGGATGTGTGGAGACTGCATTGAAGCAATGTATGCTATGGTTTGTGCCCGGATGGTAGGGTCCATTGCAGTAGTAGCAGTAAAGTATAGATTCAAATCATCGTGGGAAAGAGAAGGACCATACTCCATGATAGGTGATTTACCTACACCCATCGAATTGAGAAATTTCCACACATCAGCTGGTGAAGAGTTAGTTATATTGTTTAGGAAGTATCGGCGTTTAGCGGTTCGTACCATCTGGTTACACCTGTTCCTAGCCATTTTAAAGACAACCAGTTTTCTTCAAAACGAGACCTCTTGAATCGCAAGAAAGTTCGGTTTCGCCTGTCCATTGCCCTCCGCACATCGTCAGTCATCCAGGGAGCTGGCAAACGTTTAACTCTGACCTTATGGACTGGGGCATGGGCATCATACAGACTAATTATCGTGCTATTTAGGGCATGTACCTTTTCATCGACCGTAGAAGCAGCCGCCAGCGAGGCAAAATTAATTTGAGACGCATCACTGTGCAAATTATCCAAGTTTATCTTAGTAAAGTTACGGAAGTGTAAAATGAAGTACCACGTTTAGGGGTCTAAGCTTATACGAAGCATAAATAAGGTCATGTCAGGAGAATCCTGGGGCAGGAAGCTGACCATGTGCAACCACATGATCAGAAGAACTAGTAATAATGAGATCTAAAGAGAGTCTTCAGTGTCGAAATTATGATGGGTAGCCCTTAAAGGTAAAATTCCAAGATTGACGGACTCTAAGATCGAGTGAAGTTTTGTGTACGAGAAGAATTATTCAGAATATCAGTGTTGAAATCCCCATGATTATGCAGTGTGTATACTTAGAACCTATGTTTTCGAGCCATTTCCAAATTGGCGAAGTAATCAGTAGAAGGAGGACAATACACTACCTGAGAGCTATCCTTGTGCCCTTGACATCAAGTTCCACAAATAAGTGTTCATCGGAGGCAGAGTATGGAGATGGAGACGTTGATAATATTTTATATGGTAAAGAGCTATGAAGATAAATAGCAACTCCACCGCCACCTTTATTTGTACGATCATTTCTTATAAGTACAAAACCAGGTATTGGATACATGGTTGACTGTAAACACAGCTTCAACCAACTCTCAGAAATTAAAATAGCGTGTAAGTTTGTATAAGCAAATGAAGTTTCGAGTTCTGCATAATGACTTGGTATACTCTGTGCATTTATGTGACAAATATTCAACAGTTTACTGGCTGAAGGGAACACATTATTTAAAAGACCATTTAAAGAAGAAACGTTGTCATTTAACTGGTCATCGCAAGAAACAAAAGACAAGTCTGAGTCATAGGAATAAAAGGAATCATCATCAGTCATAATGGAATAAGATATATATTAATGTAATTATGTAAAATAAAAATAAAAATAATAATAAAAAAATAAAAATATGAATATTAATGTAAAATAGAAATACAAATACTTTAAAAGAATATATGTAAAACTAAGAGTAAACTACAAACATGCAAAATGATATAGAAGGATAGCAAACAATCATAATACACCAACCCTCAAGTTGACTGTTTACATTAAAATAAACCAAACTGAAAAAAAAAAAATAAACACTACACAATTATGAACATGTAGAAAATAATAAAAATAAAGAAAACAAAAACGAAAACAATATCGAAACAGAACTACAAATATATGTCCAAAATATACAGGAAGCATCAATTAACTAAACATAATAACGAAACACTGTTGAAAAATATCCAAAATAATAGAAAGCGAATTTAATACGACGAGGTTAAGTACTACGCAGTGTATATAGTCGTCTCAATGAAGTAAAGAAAATCTGCCACTGTTATTATCTGTGACCATAGAGTAATACACGTATAACCTGGCATTGACATTGTGATTTTGACATTGTTACTGTCATTTACTTTAGTAAACTGACATTGATGTTATAATTAGATTTTGATAAATATTACAAATAAAATACAGTAATGGCCTAAAACAAATCAATAAAGTTATAAGACCAAGTATTCAAAAGTGTGAAAGTCTACAACAAAACTGAATAAAAAAAATAAAGTGCATATGTTAAAACACAAAGAATGTCAATATTATGTTCTAATTACTTCACCTTGATTATTAAAGGAGTGAAGAGACTATCGCTTGGAAGCGAAACGCCTTGCTCTTTTGATGTCATCACTCTGCTTCTGATTTGTTCTAGCAGGATTATTATTTCGCGCTATTTCTTGCTGACAAGTAGAATTAGATGGGCTTTGCTGCGAATGAGAGACCTTCTTGCTCACTGAAACGCTGTCTTCATGACGAGGACTATTGCCAGCCCTGTTAGACGACGGTGCAGAAGCAAACTTGACCTTCAGAGCTTCCAACTCATCTTCAGAGGAGATCTTCTTTCGACCTTCAGGAAGCTTAATATGAATAATCCCATCATGACTCCAAACATTTTTAACCCCAAAATACTTACGGGCATTTTTGTGAACTGCTTGTCGTGTTTTCGTCAAAATTCACAGATTGAGACAGTGGATCCTTTCAACTTGGATTTTGCCTTCCAAACCTCTGCTTTATTGTGATGGTCATGAAAATAGGCAAGAACAGGCCTAACTTTATCGCTCTGTCTCGCACCAAGTCTATGGCACTGTTTGAGAGAAGAGTCGGCGAAATGTGGAAGACCCATCTTACCACGAATCAGTTGGAGTACCTCATTCTGTGTATTTAACTCTGGAGATTCAGGGATTCCATGAAAAGGAGTGCTTTCCGTCGATGCCTCATGTTGATCTCATCAATATTTTTCGAACAGTCTAATATTTGCTGACGTAGAAGACTAAGCATTGAAGTTACCAGATCCTTGAAAACGCAGAACTCTTCACGTAACTGTACAAGTGTTGTGTTTGGTGGAGTGGATGCTGCATTCAAACGTCTTTCGAATTCCGCTATTTTTAGAAATAAACTTCCTTCCAGTTCTTTCTGTATATTTTCCACATCAGAAATATTTGCCATTTTTATGTTATATACAAAAATGTAGTGCTATGAAAGTTTATGGAGGGAGGGTGTACTATGTAAGTGCTTATAACTTTCTTATATACATGTGATATTATAACAAAATATCCAGATACTATTACTTATTATAGCAAAAATAAATTATTTTGAAAAACTGTTAAGATTTATTTAAAACATTAATTAAATTACGAGAGCTCCAAAACAGCTGTTGTTGGTTTCGCACCTACCCTCGAAAAAACTCCCTATTGAATATTGCCACTCCCTTTCTTCACGTGGGTGTCGTAAGAGGCGACTAAAGGAAAAAGCCTTGAATATCGTTATGGCAACAGATCGAAATTAATTAGACCAAAGATGGGCAGCAGTTTCTACGGTGCAAGGTGTCTGATACTTCAATCACCAATCCGCTTGCCAAGCATGGAGATTATGGCAAACCCTCCCTATGGGAGAGGCCTATGTCCTGCAGTGGACTTTAACAGGCCGTTATGTATGTATGTTTGTAAAGGTAAATAGATTTGTCATTAATCATTGTCGTAAATTAAACAGATTCATGTATTACTTTGAAGTACACTCACATGTCAGCTAGCATTCGGAGCGCGTGATGATGTGCACGCGCGTCTGCCCACAGACGACGCAAGTCCGCGCGACGCAGGCGCAGCAAGGCCCTGCACGCCGCCAGCCTGGCCACAGCCGCTGCACTGTGTTGACCCCAAGCACTCAGCGCTGCACCGACACTAGTAAATTTCTATAAAAGACATGGCACATGATGATAAAAATATATGGTAAACTTACTACATGACCTGAATGTGATACTAATTTTACCGCATATACAAGACCTTACATATACCTACATATATAAACAAATGGATATGCAAACATATTAAGAGAGAGAGGGAGTGAGTTTTCAACTTCAAATACACTGAAAAAAACTACAATTCAAAACAACATTTGAAGACAGTAGTTTTTTTATTTGGTACTGCGGAAAAGTAAATTTATTTCACCATTGCATTTATGAAAAAGCAACCAATAAAGTTTCCTTCTTTCAAATAATTATATTGATTCTGGCCCAAGAGTTGAATCCGATTCACTTGAGTGCCAAAAATTCCTCAACTATGCTATGATGGTTCTAAGTACTGGTGGTTATTCACTGTACATACAAACATATCTACAAGCATCTTCCCTGCTGGGTAGTTAGTGAGAATAGATTACCACAACCACAACACAGAAACTTCTACCAGACCAATAAATTTGCAAGCAAATCTCAGCCTGCCTTAAAACTATTTATTTCATTTCAAACTGCATATTTTATGCATTATACATATTTACAGTTCCCACTGTATATAGATTTAGGCCTACAGCTACATCTTATGGACTCATCTCTCAGAATCATCCCATCCTCATCGACTGATAGTCTATGGAGCTGTGGGCTATATGAAAGAAATCTAATTACCAACTGGCATATACCAGGCCAACTTTGAAAATTTTATTTTGGAGAGGATTTAGATAAAATCCATTATTAGTGAGCATCTAAAAAAAAATATAAAATATCTTCACGCAATTCCCAATACAGGGGTAGACAGAGGTCAAGTCTAGACAATTAAGTCCCTTCGACCCACCAAAGATATTTTCGGGACAACGTGACAGGTGGTGAGCCCCTCGCTGTCTTTATGTCCAAGCCAACAATATTCGTACATAAGTTTTTGAAAAACCCATTGGTACGAGCCTACCAACTGGAAATTGAACTCGGGTCTATTGACTCGAAATTCTGACCACCCAACCACTCGGCTATCGTGACTTTTGCTATGATTTTTTTTGTGATCTACATCACAAAATGTGTAACCATGATCACACATTTTGGGATTAATAATTCAATTACATTTTTTTAAAAGCACCTTTGAACATTTAAAAAAATATAATTAAAAAATACGAATAAAATGCACCTGTTGGGTCAGTTTCTTAGTTACCTGCATAACATCCATAATCTCTTGTGAATGTGCCGCAACAAGCTCATCAAGTCTAGCATCACTCTTCTTGTACTCCTTCTCTAGTTTAGCTCTCTCCTTTTCGCGTTGCTCGTTTGTCTCACTCGCAGATAATGTCCGTATAACAGACATGAGGAGACCACTCTATAATTACCAGTCGCAAACTAAGATTAAAATTATAAAAATCAAAATGGAAAAAATTTATATATAGATTATAGAAATATTTCTTTTTATATGCTATTTTTTTTATAGAATAGGGAGGCAAACAAGCAGGAGGCTCACGTGATGGTAAGTGATTACCGCCACCCATGAACACCCCCCAGAATTGGGGTGGGGGTGTGTGGGCCTCTGGTTACCTGCACTCACCAGAAGAAACGCAGAAGTTTGTTAGACTTCTACTTCATGCCGGTATTCTGTGAGGTTGTGGTACTTCCCCGGTCAAGTTGGCCCATTCATGCAACAATAAAAGCTGTTGAGTGGCTCTACCACTGTATTAGTCCATTACCATATTTCCAGTCTTAATGGAAGTCTACACAATGAAATCTTATCCATCCACTTTTCACTTACCACTTTTAAAAGAAATAAAGTAACAGACTATGTCTAAGATACAAGGCATGTTACTACAAACAATTATAGTTCACTTGTAGAGCACAGGGAGCAAGATCTTTCCTAAGCTACGAAAGAATTCATTTAGGGTTACAACAACCTAGTTGTGGAAGTCATTACCACAGAATTGCTCATTTCTACTATGTATGCCAGATACCAGTGTAAAATCTGTTGAGTTCCTGTAAATACAGACTGGGATATATTTTCTTTTAACATTTTGAAATTTATTCATAATTTGGTTAACAATTGTGCGGTAGGTAGATAGGTTTGAGTTCATAGCAAATAACACTGCACACTGTACATATCTCACTAATTATTTGCTCATTCCAGTCATTTTACTGATGAAATATAAAGTTTAAAAAGATGGCTCGTACCAATAACTTTTTTCGAAACTTATGTACGATTTATAGCGTTGGCTTAAAGACTAAGAGATTGTCCTGTTCAGCACCTGTCACCTTGTCCCAGGTAAGCACTGGTGAAATGTGTGTTGAATCAACCAAATTGTCTCACTACCCTAGGAATTATTAGAAAATGCGTGAAGATATGGAAGACTTTTACCGTTTCCTTTCCTTGTTTTACACCGCGAGGTGGCTTTGTTGGAGGTGGCGATGACATTTTAAATATATTTAAATAATGTAAAAGTTTGTTACTATTGTAATATTTCTAAAAATTCTAATACTCCGCCCTAAAATAACAACTAGTATTGACAAATAAAGGTGCTTTCATAATTTTCTGTCACTGTCAACGCACGTCATATGAGAATGAGAATGTCATTGAGAATAGTGATGCCTCATAAATGTAATTGACCAAAGAAGTAGATTTAAATATAGGATGCAAGTTCCACCAGATTCAACATTATCAGTATCGTACGATAGTAATGCCGATTAAATAATTATATTAGGTTTTTTCTTACGATTGTTATTACACATTACATATCAGGTATATGTAATTAATATAATTATTTAATGAACATATTATTTTTATAAATTTTGTTACGTTTAAGTACAATGCTATTTATTTTTTAGTGAAAAAGTTAAGACTGTCCTACACGCAAATTGGATAGCCGATACCGTTGGCGGAAAGAAGAATATTGACGTTTATGACGAAACGCTAATAACTAACCATGTACATTGATGACTAAATGAAAAGAAAGAAAGAACCGCCCCTCGCTAATTGTTAAAAACAAACATAATAGTATTAAAATAAAAACTAATTTCCTGAAGTAAATGTTTGAACGGGATAGTGCTTCGAAAGTAAGTGTTCTTAAGTACGTTTTGAATATTATTATTACTTATTGCCTTTTATTGCCTTCAACAGCAAAATGGATTCAGAGACAGTAAGACGGGTAGCCAATGTTTTGAATAGGTTTTGATCTCTCAACGAAGTACTAAAAGGTATTCAATATAATAATAAAAAAAAGAGAATATACATGCATATTACTAATTCTTACCAACGGATGCCAGATCTAGGCCAATACACAAAAACAGAACCAGAAGCTGATTACATGCCAAAGAGTTATGGACAGAAGAAAACTGGGTTACACAAAAATAGATAGAAAAAGAGCTGTAGATTTAAGACAATTTACAAATTTTTATGATATGTATAGTCAAAAGTGTTGTTATATATATAGCCAAAAAAATATGTAAAGTCAAAAAAAATGATAGTGTATGTATAATCAAAACCAAAACACGCACAGCTGCAAGAACCCTTCGTGACGCAAAGATTCGTGGACGCCCAATAATTGATGATAATGTGAACTAAAAGTAGTAATAGCACAAATATTAAATAATAATTGTAATGACATATAATTAATTTAACGTTAATATCCATACATATCCGTTTATATGTTATCTTAACATGTTTGATTAGTAAATTATGAATTGCTTATTTATTTATTTTCACGCACTTTGCCTAACGGGATAGCCAAAGAGTTGAAAAGTTCGACCCACCTTGCACCGAAAATATTTTATTACCTGGTCAGTGTAATTGGAAGAGAGTGTCTGGTTTTGAAACCATGTCTTATAAATACATACTTCCCTAGCCGTCACCGGACAATTGACCAAAATGACATGAGATCGGAACCGTTTTGCCGTTATGAATTTTCAAATTTCAATCTTGTTTTTGGTTTGTAGATTATTTTAAAAGAAAATCAAGTCCATTAGCAATAGCCTATTTTAAAACAAGATATTTAATTAAAATGGATTACTCGACGATTAGTAACAAAACGAACAATACAGAAATAGAAGAAATAACGAATGGAGAGCTAAGTGAACGATATTTTTTACTTCGAAAACAATATGAGAATTTATCTAGCAGCTATGAAGCTACTAAACAGGAACTTCATGAGACTAAAAGAAACTATCAAACAGCTTTAGATGTTCAGAGCCATTTGAACGCAGAATTGGAGAGCTTGCAATCAGAGGAGGAGAAACGAAGAAATGATTTGACTTCCCGTATTTCTTTGTTACAAGACCAAATTTCATCGTTACGGGAAGAGAGCTTAGAGACTGCGGAACGACATGCGACCGAAATAAAGGAATTAGAGACTGAGATTCGACGTTTGAAAGAAGAAAATACCACTGTTGATGCTCGGAAATCTCCGGAACGGGACAATGGAGAGTTGGATGAAATTCGGACCGCATTATCGGTAGCTACGTCCGAATCGGCTTCTGTAAAAGCGGCTCTTGAAGAAGCACGCGCAGAAACCGCATCATGGCGTTTGAAAGTTGAGGAATTAGTGTCGGAAATGGGGGAAATGAGAGCGGCAGCAGAAATCCGTAGAGAAGAGTTAAAAGCTGCCAGTGAACGTGAAGCATTGGCGTTAGCTGACTTGGCTGAGACTAGAGCCATGCTGCATCAAGTTGACTCACAGGATCTGCAGCCACATGGTAATTTTGCTCATAAATGTAATTGTTTTCTTTGTTTATGATAAATCATAGGTCAGACTAAGTATGTATTAGCAGAAAGACACCCATTCCATGTTAGTCTTACCTAATTTTATAATTGTCTTTGTATTCTTAAATAGGTAATATTTTATGCAGGTTCACCCTCCAATACTTAGGATACCAGTGTGTCACTGATAACAACTACCTTAGTTTACATAATTTACACAAGCTTTTCATGATTTTATTTATTTTAAAAAGTCTACAGTATACTCGATGCCAACAAAATAAAAATATGTTTTATGATGTAATCATTTAATTTTCAGCTGCAAAAGGCAACTCAATATTTGCTGAAGTTGAAGACAAGAGACAAGAGATGGCAAAGAACTTGATACAAATGAAACAAACAAACTCTAGGGTAATTTTTTTTTAATTTTTGTTTTAAATTTATATTAAAATTCTATTTATTTTATTTATTATTATTTTGTTTTAATCCTTAAGAAGAAGAAATTCATAAGAATTTTAATATAAGAATTATGAATTCATTTAAATAATGTGTATATTTTCAGAAAATTATTCCCACCTTTTTAAATATCAAAACTTTTATCACCATAACATGTTATGCTATGGTTTTAAACCATGAAATTTGCCAAACTTTAATGCAAGTGCTTATTTTCCCATTGCCCCCTTGCAATGCCCCTTGACTTATTCTTCTTTTTCTCTATAGAAAAGTGTTTAGAAATATTATAGAAAATTATTATTAGTATTGAAGTAAGTATTGTTGCAAAATGCAATACAGATTGTAACACAAGAGTAACACAGTGTGGTCTTAGCACCTCTTTCTCTCTGTGATGGGTAGCAGTATTTGTGATGTGTCTAGTATACATACATAAAAGCCTGTAGGAGTCCACAGGACTCTGCCTCTTCCATAAGGGAGGGTTTTCTGCAATCCATACTTGGCAGGCAGATTGACCACCACGCAGGCACCTTGCACCTTAGACGCTGCTCCATCTTTGGTCTAGTATTGCGGTCACCAACCTTCTGCCCAAGAGTGGCAATTATAGAAAATCTATCCTTACAGGAAAGGCCTAAGTCTTGCTATGGGCTTTTATAGGCCTTTAACTAAGTAATACAATGAAAGGTAATTGTCATTGCAGAGCATACTAGAAGAGAATTACATATCTTCATAGTAAAAATTTATTGAGGTTTTCTTTAAGTTGTAATGCCTCTGATAGCTGTATAGAAAAAAAATATAATAAAAATATAATTAAGTCACAATAGCCGAGTGGTTGGGTGGTCGGAATTTCGAGTCAATAGACCCGAGTTCGATCCCCAGTTGGTAGGCTTGTACCAATGGGTTTTTCAAAAACTTATGAACGAATATCGTTGGCTTGGACATAAAGACGGCGACGGGCTCACCACCTGTCACGTTGTCCCGAAAATATCTTCGGTGGAAGGTTGGTCGAAGGGACTTGATTGTCTAGACTCGACCTCTGTCTACCCCTGTATTGGGAATTGCGTGAAGATAGCTGTATAGGATATATTTTAACATGATAATCTGATCTATCATAAGCTGCCACTGCTTGTTGTATGAATACAGCAGTGTCATGTATTAAGTGAATTATAATGCAACTACCAAGAATCTTAAATACAAGATAGGACTCTATTTTGTATTAAATTTTTTATTATATATTGTTCAGGGAAGTGTGTATTTTCAACACATATATCATTTTCGTAATATAAAATAATAATTAATTGGTAGACTTGTACCAATGGGTTTTAAAAACTTTTGTATGATTTATATCATTGGCTTGAACATAAAAATGGCTACTGGGTCTCCTGTCGCATTGTCTCAAAAATATATTAAGTGGAAGCTGAGAAGTAAGGACTTTTTGTCTAGATCTCTGTCTTCTCCTGTATTGGGAATGGTGGGAAGATATTTATAATAAATTATGAATAATAATTATTTCAGTTAAGGAGGGATTTGGCCAACAAACAGGCAGAACTAGATGCTTTGCTACATGAGAAACAGACAGTTTGGGAGCAACAAGCAGGTGCCTCTGCTCATTATGACAGAGAATTGATTGGTAAGTTGGCATTAGGCATTTATTATATACCTGCCTTTATCCTATTTAATTAAATTAAGATTTCTAAAAATATAAATTAAGCCATGAATTCCTAATAGAAAACATTTCTTGAAACTTATTTCCAAGAAAAAAGAAAATTTCAATACAACACAAATTAATTACAATACAAACCTGCTTTCTATAATTTTTTTTGACCATTGAATATTCAATTTTGTATAGTTTGTTTAACATTGTTGTAATTCTTTAGTAAACTTAGAAATTTTAATTTTTTTTTGAACAATGAAATTTTTTTTATTATTCAATTTCCATTACCG
Source organism: Sericinus montela (assembly GCA_029286605.1). NCBI lineage: Eukaryota > Metazoa > Arthropoda > Insecta > Lepidoptera > Papilionidae > Sericinus > Sericinus montela. The sequence goes on from JAGSMR010000053.1 coordinate 1,730,533, forward strand.
AGAAATCGTTTATATTAAAACCTTCAACTTGTAGGTTCTCCACACATATAAAGCAACAATATGTTATATTTATTAATTTTTGTTTTCAATATCATAAAAAGTCACGATAGCTGAGTGGTTGGGTGGTCGGAATTTCGAGTCAATAGACCCGAGTTCGATCCCCAGTTGGTAGGCTTGTACCAATGGGTTTTCAAAACCTATATACGATTCATATCGTTGGCTTGGACATAAAGACGGCGACGGGCTCACCACCTGTCACGTTGTCCCGAAAATATCTTCGGTGGAAGGTTGGTCGAAGGGACTTGATTGTCTAGACTCGACCTCTGTCTACCCCTGTATTGGGAATTGCGTGAAGATAGCTGTATAGGATATATTTTAACATGATAATCTGATCTATCATAAGCTGCCACTGCTTGTTGTATGAATACAGCAGTGTCATGTATTAAGTGAATTATAATGCAACTACCAAGAATCTTAAATACAAGATAGGACTCTATTTTGTATTAAATTTTTTATTATATATTGTTCAGGGAAGTGTGTATTTTCAACACATATATCATTTTCGTAATATAAAATAATAATTAATTGGTAGACTTGTACCAATTAGTTTTAAAAAACTTTTGTATGATTTATATCATTGGCTTGAACATAAAAATGGCTACTGGGTCTCCTGTCGCATTGTCTCAAAAATATATTAAGTGGAAGCTGAGAAGTAAGGACTTTTTGTCTAGATCTCTGTCTTCTCCTGTATTGGGAATGGTGGGAAGATATTTATAATAAATTATGAATAATAATTATTTCAGTTAAGGAGGGATTTGGCCAACAAACAGGCAGAACTAGATGCTTTGCTACATGAGAAACAGACAGTTTGGGAGCAACAAGCAGGTGCCTCTGCTCATTATGACAGAGAATTGATTGGTAAGTTGGCATTAGGCATTTATTATATACCTGCCTTTATCCTATTTAATTAAATTAAGATTTCTAAAAATATAAATTAAGCCATGAATTCCTAATAGAAAACATTTCTTGATACTTATTTCCAAGAAAAAAGAAAATTTCAATACAACACAAATTAATTACAATACAAACCTGCTTTCTATAATTTTTTTTGACCATTGAATATTCAATTTTGTATAGTTTGTTTAACATTGTTGTAATTATTTAGTAAACTTAGAAATTTTAATTTTTTTTTGAACAATGAAATTTTTTATTATTCAATTTCCATTACCGAGAAATCGTTTATATTAAAACCTTCAACCTGTAGGTTCTCCACACATATAAAGCAACAATATGTTATATTTATTAATTTTTGTTTTCAATATCATAAAAAGTCACGATAGCCGAGTGGATGGATGGTCGGAACTTTGAGTCAAGAGACCCGAGTTCGTTCCCCAAGTGGCAGGCACGTACCAATGAGTTTTTTCAAAACCTATATACGATTCATATCGTTGGCTTGGACATAAAGGCGGCGCCGGGCTCACCACCTGTCACGTTGTCCCGAAAATATCTTCGGTGGAAGGTGGGTCAAAGGGACTTAATTGTCTAGACTTGACCTCTGTCTACCCCCGTATTGGGAATTGCGTGAAGATATTTATATATTTGATATAATAGAAATACATGTGTGTTAATGTATAAATGTTGTTGGGGTTTGCAGAGAGTTACGAGGAGCGCATCTCGCAGCTGGAGGGCTCGTGCGAGAGGCAGCGGCGCGAGCTGGCGCGCTGGTTCGTGCGGCTGGCCGAGCCCGGCGCGCTGCCCGCCTGGCTGCCCGGCGTGCTGGAGCACCTGCAGTGAGTGTGTGCTGCCGCGGCATGCAGCGCTGCCCGCCTGGCTGCCCGGCGTGCTGGAGCACCTGCAGTGAGTGTGTGCTGCCGCGGCATGCAGCGCTGCCCGCCTGGCTGCCCGGCGTGCTGGAGCACCTGCAGTGAGTGTGTGCTGCCGCGGCATGCAGCGCTGCCCGCCTGGCTGCCCGGCGTGCTGGAGCACCTGCAGTGAGTGTGTGCTGCCGCGGCATGCAGCGCTGCCCGCCTGGCTGCCCGGCGTGCTGGAGCACCTGCAGTGAGTGTGTGCTGCCGCGGCATGCAGCGCTGCCCGCCTGGCTGCCCGGCGTGCTGGGCACCTGCAGTGAGGTGTGTGCTGCCGCGGCATGCAGCGCTGCCCGCCTGGCTGCCCGGCGTGCTGGAGCACCTGCAGTGAGTGTGTGCTGCCGCGGCATGCAGCGCGCTGCCCGCCTGGCTGCCCGGCGTGCTGGAGCACCTGCAGTGAGTGTGTGCTGCCGCGGCATGCAGCGCTGCCCGCCTGGCTGCCCGGCGTGCTGGAGCACCTGCAGTGAGGTGTGTGCTGCCGCGGCATGCAGCGCCGCCCGCCTGGCTGCCCGGCGTGCTGGAGCACCTGCAGTGAGTGTGTGCTGCCGCGGCATGCAGCGCTGCCCGCCTGGCTGCCCGGCGTGCTGGAGCACCTGCAGTGAGTGTGTGCTGCGCGGCATGCAGCGCTGCCCGCCTGGCTGCCCGGCGCTGGAGCACCTGCAGTGAGTGTGTGCTGCCGCGGCATGCAGCGCGCTGCCCGCCTGGCTGCCCGGCGTGCTGAGCACCTGCAGTGAGTGTGTGCTGCCGCGGCATGCAGCGCTGCCCGCCTGGCTGCCCGGCGTGCTGGAGCACCTGCAGTGAGTGTGTGTGCTGCCGCGGCATGCAGCGCGCTGCCCGCCTGGCTGCCCGGCGTGCTGAGCACCTGCAGTGAGTGTGTGCTGCGCGGCATGCAGCGCTGCCCGCCTGGCTGCCCGGCGTGCTGGAGCACCTGCAGTGAGGTGTGTGCTGCCGCGGCATGCAGCGCTGCCGCCTGGCTGCCCGGCGTGCTGGAGCACCTGCGGTGAGTGTGTGCTGCCGCGGCATGCAGCGCTGCCCGCCTGGCTGCCCGGCGTGCTGAGCACCTGCAGTGAGTGTGTGCTGCCGCGGCATGCAGCGCTGCCCGCCTGGCTGCCCGGCGTGCTGGAGCACCTGCAGTGAGTGTGTGCTGCCGCGGCATGCAGCGCTGCCCGCCTGGCTGCCCGGCGTGCTGGAGCACCTGCAGTGAGTGTGTGCTGCCGCGGCATGCAGCGCTGCCCGCCTGGCTGCCCGGCGTGCTGGAGCACCTGCAGTGGTGTGTGCTGCCGCGGCATGCAGCGCCGCCCGCCTGGCTGCCCGGCGTGCTGGAGCACCTGCAGGAGTGTGTGCTGCCGCGGCATGCAGCGCCGCCCGCCTGGCTGCCCGGCGTGCTGAGCACCTGCAGTGAGTGTGCTGCCGCGGCATGCAGCGCTGCCCGCCTGGCTGCCCGGCGTGCTGGAGCACCTGCAGTGAGTGTGTGCTGCCGCGGCATGCAGCGCTGCCCGCCTGGCTGCCCGGCGTGCTGGAGCACCTGCAGTGAGTGTGTGCTGCCGCGGCATGCAGCGCTGCCCGAGGCTGACGAGACAATTAAGTCCCGTCTACCCACCTTCCACCGAAGATATTTTGGGACAACGTGACAGGTGGTGAGCCCGTCGCCGCCTTTATGTCCAAGCCAACGATGTAATTCGTAAGGTTTTGAAGAACCCATGAGAGCCTGCTAACTGGGGATCGAACTCGAGTCTTTTTACTCGAATTCCGATCACCCAACCACTCTATCGTGACTTTTTTAATAGCAAGGAATTTATACATTGTAATCCGTTTATTTTATATTTACAGGACTGAGTGTGAAAAATTGCGAGCTGAAGTGCTAGCCAGGGGAGCAGCCCAGCTGGCAAGTGCAGCGCAAGTCAGGGACTTGCGGAGGAAAATCGCCCTTCTCACCGCCAATGCTCCCAAGCAGTCCCTATCGCCAGTGAATAATAGTGATATAGACGAAAGTAGCGTACAGAGAATAATTGTACCACAAACCAAAAAACTTGCCGATGAAGTTAAGAAAAAAGTATCATTCAATTAATAATTATTGTGTTTAAGATTTTGTAAATATAATGTTGAGATATTTTGCACTGTTTTTATTTTTTCTTCAAGACCATATTTACGGAAACAAAGTTACATTATAAATGTTCTGTCTAATACTGCCAGTCTCCTACTTTATCCTGTCAGTCAGATGCGCAATGACATGGAAAAAAGTTCGATCCCAGGTGGCAGGCTATAAAAGGCGGCGACGGGCTCACCACCTGTCACGTTGTCCCGAAAATATCTTCGGTGGAAGGTGGGTCAAAGGGACTTAATTGTCTAGACTTGACCTCTGTCTACCCCTGTATTGGGAATTGCGTGAAGATATTTATATTTATTTATATTTATAAATACACATATACGTCTAATACTTGAGTACAAACATTCATATAAATCACACAAATCTTTGTCCCTAACAGAATTCGAAGCAGCAACTCTTAAGATTCGAAGGCGGGCCCCTACCATGTAGGTTATCGTCAAATCAAAGGTTCAGACATAATTTAAAATTAACTTCTTAGGGAACATACCCATACTACGTGACCTATTTTTTAAGTTTTTTCGACCCTTCTTTCACCTCGGTGACCACTCGTTTAAAGTTTGTAGTTAATACACTCCATTTTAGGCCAAAAATTGAAAAAAAAATTTGCCTCATACTCGTCTTTATTGCATAAGACTGCATGCATACTTAAATTACTAGTGAATTATGTATTATGAAAAAAGAACAACATATTGCTATACAGTATGTAACTTACAGTAACTTAATTTACGAACATAACAATTATTTACTGTTTAATCACATTAATATTCATCTCATACGTCTTCAACAAATACGTTACCAGCATCAATACACAATTCGGATACATCTAAAATCGACTACGTGACAACCCCGCTCCTGTGAATGACCGTAGTATTTTAAAAACTCCGCGATAGTATGGGTACGTTCCCTTAGGGTGGAAATCAGTCGTGTGATAATGTAGCTTAGTTTATACTGTATGACTCATGCTTGAAGACTTATTATTTGCTTGAAGGTATGTATGAGCTACCGTTCACATTTATTATCCGGCATATTTACACACGACTGCTTACATGATACATAAATTATATTCCTGTTTGATTTATGCATATTTCTGAATCATCCAATTAAAGTTAATGTCATAAAAGAATGAACTGTTGACCATTATAGTTCTATAAGGAATTGTTAACATGATTGATTTTAACCTAGAGGCATCCTGTCTTTGGAAATTGCATAAGTTATGAGATCAAGAAAATAACTCCAGATAAGATCCGACAGATGTCGCCACCGTTCGAGATAGTGGAGATTTAGAAACTTCTGCTGCTTCATGATACGGAGGAGGTCGCGAGCTTGAATCCACCCATGTCAATTTATTTTAAATAATTTATTTAAAGAACAATAAGTAATAATAAAGAAATATTGACCAAATAAAAAATTCAGACAAATAAAAATATTATTTGGAGTATAAAAGTAATATAACCATAAATATTTTTATATTTACAGGACTGAGTGTGAAAAATTGCGAGCTGAAGTGCTGGCCAGGGAGCAGCCCAGCTGGCAAGTGCAGCGCAAGTCAGGGACTTGCGGAGGAAAATCGCCCTTCTCACCGCCAATGCTCCCAAGCAGTCCCTATCGCCAGTGAATAATAGTGATATAGACGAAAGTAGCGTACAGAGAATAATTGTACCACAAACCAAAAAACTTGCCGATGAAGTTAAGAAAAAAGTATCATTCAATTAATAATTATTGTGTTTAAGATTTTGTAAATATAATGTTGAGATATTTTGCACTGTTTTTATTTTTTCTTCAAGACCATATTTACGGAAACAAAGTTACATTATAAATGTTCTGTCTAATACTGCCAGTCTCCTACTTTATCCTGTCAGTCAGATGCGCAATGACATGGAAAAAAGTTCGATCCCAGGTGGCAGGCTATAAAAGGCGGCGACGGGCTCACCACCTGTCACGTTGTCCCGAAAATATCTTCGGTGGAAGGTGGGTCAAAGGGACTTAATTGTCTAGACTTGACCTCTGTCTACCCCTGTATTGGGAATTGCGTGAAGATATTTATATTTATTTATATTTATAAATACACGTCTAATACTTGAGTACAAACATTCATATAAATCACAAAAATCTTTGTCCCTAACAGAATTCGAAGCAGCAACTCTTAAGATTCGAAGGCGGGCCCCTACCATGTAGGTTATCGTCAAATCAAAGGTTCAGACATAATTTAAAATTAACTTCTTAGGGAACATACCCATACTACGTGACCTATTTTTTAAGTTTTTTCGACCCTTCTTTCACCTCGGTGACCACTCGTTTAAAGTTTGTAGTTAATACACTCCATTTCAGGCCAAAAATTGAAAAAAAAATTTGGCTCATACTCGTCTTTATTGCATAAGACTGCATGCATACTTAAATTACTAGTGAATTATGTATTATGAAAAAGAACAACATATTGCTATACAGTATGTAACTTACAGTAACTTAATTTACGAACATAACAATTATTTACTGTTTAATCACATTAATATTCATCTCATACGTCTTCAACAAATACGTTACCAGCATCAATACACAATTCGGATACATCTAAAATCGACTACGTGACAACCCCGCTCCAGTGAATGACCGTAGTATTTTAAAAACTCCGCGATAGTATGGGTACGTTCCCTTAGGGTGGAAATCAGTCGTGTGATAATGTAGCTTAGTTTATACTGTATGACTCATGCTTGAAGACTTATTTGCTTGAAGGTATGTATGAGCTACCGTTCACATTTATTATCCGGCATATTTACACACGACTGCTTACATGATACATAAATTATATTCCTGTTTGATTTATGCATATTTCTGAATCATCCAATTAAAGTTAATGTCATAAAAGAATGAACTGTTGACCATTATAGTTCATTATAGTTATAAGGAATTGTTAACATGATTGATTTTAACCTAGAGGCATCCTGTCTTTGGAAATTGCATAAGTTGTGAGATCAAGAAAATAACTCCAGATAAGATCCGACAGATGTCGCCAACGTTCGAGATAGTGGAGATTTAGAAACTTCTGCTGCTTCATGATACGGAGGAGGTCGCGAGCTTGAATCCACCCATGTCAATTTATTTTAAATAATTTATTTAAAGAACAAAGAGGTTAGCATGGATTTCCAACAAACGTATTCACGTGACGTACGCACACACGCACGTATTCACGCGCAAATACACACAGACACAATGTGTTATTTTTTTAATGTATTATATTTATATACTTGGAACGATTACACTAGGAGGGTGAGCGTTAATAGCAACGATACAGTTTTTACTAATGCTGTTATTGTCGCAACTAAAAATAGTAAACAGATGTTTTATGTTCCTAATAAATGCTTTATAATTTATTTCGTGCTAATTTTATTTCGTGTTATATATATTGTATTGATTTATTTAGAGCTGTAAAGTTATCAGCATAAAATACGACGAAATTTAAACGAAAGAAAGAAACGAATTAAATCTCAAATTTCAACTAATGCGGTTATCATATGGGGACTTCCTTAGCACTGGTATAACAACGGTACGCTTGAGGAAAAATCTATGTATTTTTAGGACGTTTGAAGTCACGATAGCTGAATGGTTCGTTGATCGGGATTCGAGGCAAGAGACCCAAGTTCGAACCTCTGGTGGGAGTCTCGTACCAATGTTTTAAAAAACTTATGAACAATGTTTATAGTCGGCTTGGACATAAAGTCGGTAACGCGCAAACCACCTGTCACGCTGTCCCAAAAAATGTTTTACGAGGAAGGTGGGTAAAAGGGACTTCATTGTCTAGACCTCTGTCTATCCCAGTATTGGGAATGGCGTGAGGATATTTTTTGTGTCTAGTTTGAGGACTCAAACTGGAGCAGCGTGGCGGACATTTAATACCTAGTCTCTGCACAAACCGCTCTTAAAGAACATTTGACAGAAGGCCCACCCACCTGTGGGCATATACATCTTTTTGTATAATAGTGTTAAACTTAATCACACTATTAACTATAATAGTGTGATTAAGTCAAATTTAAATATTTTAAGGGGAAAGGCAAAAAATAACCTTTTTATCGACATTAATAAGTAAAAATAATTTAATTTTAATACCAAAATAAAATACACAATTCGAAAACAAAAAAATCACAACACTAATAGATTCCCACAGCGTCATTTGCAATTTTAAAGAACTTTCTAGAACAACTAAGCGGTTGCCTCCTGCGGCGGCGCGAGGTCCCGGAGCGCGTGCTCGCGAGCGTGCGCGACGTGCCGCTCGCGCCGAGCGTGCTCGCGAGCGTCGCGCTGCGTTCGCGCTCGCAGCCGCTGCGTAGCCGCCGCGTGCACGCAATTCGCGAATGCACCTTTATAAAAAATTGTTAAAGGAAAAAAACGCGCTTTTGTAACTGGCCGAATATAATATATAATTATTAAAAAAAAGAAGAAGCGATTAGAAAAAAAACAACATTTGCGTCGCGCTGCGTTCGCGCACGCAGTCGCTGCGTAGCCGCCGCGTGCACGCAATTCGCGAATGCACCTTTATAAAAATAGTTAAGAAAAAAAAATGCGCTATGGTAACTAGCCGAATATAATATATAATTATTAAAAAAAGAAGAAGCAATTAAAAACAACCAACATTTTGTCAATTGTGTGTGGGTGGGTGATGTAGGGTAAGGTAAAAAAATTTATGCATGTTCCTATATCCGTGCCGTCTTATTAAATGTGGTAAAGACTAAAGACTCCTTTAATGCCTAGGAGTTGTCTAGGTCAGGTCAGGAGTTTTCAGGTCTTTCACACTCTTACCCATTTCTACCCCTAAAAAGTAGTACAGCAACTATTATGTCCCGGTTTGAAGGGTTTATGGAGCTCTTTCTATCTCATCAAACCTCATAAACTTGTGGCACTCCATCTTAGTCGATAGTGATAGCACTGTTTGTATCATAGGCTGTAGTACTTACTTAATATCAGCTGGACCATTACCTCGTTTTTACCATAACCCAAAAAAAAACTACGAGGTACTTGGATGGAATACCAAACCTTCAGAGTTCAATAGCTGAGTGGTTGGGTAGTCGCAATTTCGAGTCGAGAGACCCGAGTTCGATCACCAGGTGGCAGGCTCCTTCCAATGGGTTTTTCAAGAATTTATGTACGAATTATATCGTTGGCTAGGACATAAAGACGGGGACGGGCTTACCACCTGTCACGTTGTCCCGAAAATATCTTCGGAGGATGGTGGGTCCAAGGGACTTAATTGTCTAGACTCGACCTCTGTCTACCCCTGCATTGGGAATTGCGTGAAGATATTTATTTATTTATTTATTTAGAATTCAAAATAATAACATCAGACAATACGTCGACACGTGTTAGCGAGCTGAGAGACAACACATACGTTTGTAAGGATTGGTTTAAGGCGGTTTTGAATATCAAATTTTTTCCATTGAATTAGAAAAAAAGAAGTATAAAACTCACAAGTACTGACAACGTTTAATACAAAAAAAAAATAACTGGTGAAAAAGGCGCGAAGAGTGGAGACATCTTACCGACTGCGTCCCAGCACGCGACGGTTTCGGAGTGCGGTGCGCTGTCGTAGCAGTCCAGGACTCTCTGCTTGCACTCGGCGCACACCGGCTCCACGCTGACCATGTTTGCTGTGCGCAGTTCAATACGAGCCGCGGTCGCGTTCAAGTCCTCGACTGTTATCCTGTATTGAAAATCGTGTACAGCCACAGCTGAGCAAAGGCCTCTAAAGTATTCCTTAAGGGCCATTAAAGTCTGTCGACCAGAACTACAGTAGTGTAAAATAGCTTCTTTTACACTACTGCAGTGCTGCTTGCGATTGATTGACTTTATTCTTTCGCGAAACAATACTTTATTCTTTCATAGATTCCATTTGGTAATGGCGTTAGAATATGACATCGCTACTCTATGAGTAAGGAAAAAGTACTGATTAACAATGTTGAATGATACATACATACAATCACGCCTCTTTCCCCGTAGGGGTAGGCAGATACCACTTTTTTCCACTCGCTACGATCCTTACATACTTGTTTCGCTTCGTTCACTTTCATTATTCATTATTTGAATGGTGCCAGATTAAAATGAAGAATATCTTCTTCTTTTTTAACGCCTATCAAAAGTCTACTGCTGAACATAGGCCTTCCTCCAAAGAATTTCACAAAGAACGGGCCCGAGTCACCTGCGTCACGTGCATGCATGCATGCACCTGGAATACGCAATAATAGGATATGCGGTGCAAGATATTTAGTACTGTTATCGCTAAACCGACTATCAAGTGGTAAATGTTCTCTTATAAGGCCTATATCCTACAATGGAATTTTACGGGCCATTCTATATAGTACACCTACTTATTTATATTATAATTGCTTAGACACGAAGTTTTCACGGAATTTGGTCTTTCCGTGATCAGATTGTGCTAAATTAATTACTATGAAATGTTTAAGAACTGTATTTAAGCGCTTCCATAAGGTTCTGACCACTAAGCTAAATGGACAGTAACAGAAATTCCTAAAACTTATTATGAACATTTTTTCACCATAAATCTTCTGATTCGAACATAAAGGTGTGTTTATAAATGACCTTAATAAATTTTCAATTGGCAAATAGGGTCACTGTATCTTTTTGTGATTTGGCAGTTAATTCATTTTTTGTAGGTGCGTGCAAAGATCTAAACGTTTAAGATAAATGGCCGAACGAAGGATCCAGAATAAAATGTATCAGATTCCTTGAGCTGTTACCTTGTTAATTAATTACCGAAAAACATTTGAAAATCGATATTTTAAGTTTAAAATTTATGCGATCTACAACGAGTTTGAAAGATGTTGTTGTTTTTTATTATAACAGACACAGGTTATAGTCGAGTTTCTAAGTATTTGAAAGACAAAGCTTCTCTTGATGTCAATGGATTAATTTGCTGATGATTATTTAATTTAAATTTTGTCAACTAACTTACTAAGATAAACTTGAAATGTACAAAAAATGCTTGTGTATGTTTTAAAAATAAATATCTCTAAACCCTGACTGGGTAACAGATCGTCAAAGTTTCACGACCCTTACATACCCCTTACATACCCTTCTTACAAATTCCTCGTTTTCTTCATACATCCACATCTACTACTATCTATTATCTATTACTAGTATCCGAGTAATTTTGACCCTCCCGTGTTCGCGCCATCTATGTGAATTTTGTAATGTAGGGAAGAATTCAGGAGAGAGAGAGGCATAATGTAGGGAAGAATTTCAGACAGGAGCCTGGGTGGTATTCCTCTTTTCTTCGGTGACACATAGTGGCAAAACCAACTCGAAAAACCAGATAAAAATAAAGCAGACCGCTAACGGGAAGCAGAGTCGAAGATGCGAGGTATCTGGTACTGCAATCGTCAATTCTCTAGCACAGCGTAGCGATTATGGCCAAAGCTGTATTACGCAAGAGGCATGCGAGTACGTCTCGCAGTGTTCTTTTACAGACCGTTAAGTAAGTCTGTGAATATTATAAGTTCATCCCATTCCCAAGACAGGTCCCCAACAGAGAACAAGACAATTAAGTCCTTTCGACCCACCTTCCACCGAAGACATTTTTGGGACAACGTGACAGCTGGTGAGCCCGTAGCTGTCTTAATGTCCAAGTCAACGATATAATTCGTAGATAAGTTTTTGAAGAAACCCATTGGTATGAGCTTGCCACTTGGGGATTAAACTTGGGTCTCTTGACTCCGAATCCCTATCACCAACCCACTCGGCTAGCGTGACTATTGTTATTGTTGTGTTTATATTGGTTTTCCATAAATTAGAGTGATATCGACTAATGAACGAGGCGAATCATTTCGGACGTTTATCGCAGACATAAGTGGCGATATATAATCAAATATGTTGCAAAGAAAAAACTGAATGAGGCCGAATAATCTGGTATGTACAAACATGTATGTTTACAAAACCAGAGAATGCGTTCTGCGACATACCTACTATTTGCGGCGATGCAACAATAAATTTAAATTAATTCATATTGTGTTAATGGAAACTACAGTTTTAATAATATAAATTGAATTCAACAATACGAAACCCGTTGGAGAGGAAGATTACCGAGAGATAATTTTTAAATGTCAAATACCATAGACTATTATAGAGTAGAGCAGTAGAGTATATCTTATTACTTTTCAAATTCTACAATTTTGAAGTTCTTAATAGCTTTGAAGTTCTTAATAGTTAATTTTGAAGTTCTTTAATAGTTCATGGGGCAGATTTTTTATTGTACGAATGAGCCTATGATTACTGACTACTGCCCCGTAAAACACCAGCGTGATGTAGGGGTATTTTGTGGTTTTCCGTTTCGACCGGTAATTGAAGGAACCGAATCTTCATCTCCTTTCTCCCTCTCCTCCTTCTTTTCTCGGAAACTTGATGAAAAAGGGGGGAAACTACACACTCGTCGTACTCTCAGAGCGGGTCATGAATCGGGTCATGCTTTTATGGAACATTAAATTATCAACTCGCCTGCATCTCTGCGAGTGGTTTTCGTCCAAATACAGGAGTTTCTCCATGAATATCTTGTCCTTGTAGTCATCGCGAGGGGTGCTGTTCTCAAAGGCCGCTGCCTTGTCAGCTAACGTCGCATCTTCAACCAGCCTTTCGACCTTTTACCACATTAAATTTACATTAGACGTATACAAAATAATAATCACGAACACTGGAGGTATACACAAAATGGGTACTTGGAAAAGGAGTACTTAAGTTTTCTTAAGGATCTAGTCGTTATGCTTATATACCTATTATGCCATATTTGCCCTTTTTACCAGCTTAAAAATATAGGATTTTCTCAAACCCTCTAAGAATTATAGTACTCAATCATTTACGTTTTCATATTTACGTTTTTCTACACTAATAAATGAAAAAATGTAAGTTAACATTCAATGGAACCTCCTTAAAAAACTCAATAAATGAAAAAAAAAAACATTACATTCTTAGCAAAATCTAATTAAAGCAAATTCTAAAAAAAAAACATTACATTCTTAGCAAATTCTAACTTCTTTCGTATTAATTATAATCAAATATTCTACTCACAGATGCGTTTGCAGGTGGTACCGATATCGAAGCTCAATAACAACATTAATGGAGCATAAATGTAATAAAATCTTTAAGTATACTATAAACAATTAATATTTAATAATCTTAATATTAAAAATGTAAGACTCAAAAAGTACAATGTTATAAGCACCTGGCTTCAACTTCAAAAACATCAGTGATAGCAGTATGACATCATCATCATAACAGCCTGCCAAATGTCCCCTGCTAATTAAGCCTCCCCCAAAAATTGCAATATTGCGAGGGGGTAGACAGGGGTAGACAGAGGTCAAGTCTAGACAATTAAGTCCCTTTGACCCACCTTCCACCGAAGATATTTTCGGGACAACGTGACAGGTGGTGAGCCCGTCGCCGTCTTTATGTCCAAGCCAACGATGAAATGCGAACATAAGTTTTTTGAAAAACTCATTGGTACTGCCACCTGGGGATCGAACTCGGGTCTCTCGACTCGAAATACCGACCACCCAACAACTCGGCTATCGTGACACACGGTCCTGTGACTTCTGCATTTATCGACTCCTGGCAATATTGCGCAAGTCGTCACTCCATATTGTGCACACAAGGTGGTTACTCGTGTACCTTTCTTCCCTAACGGTTTGCAGTTCTACGAGTAATGTGGCCGGCCCATTTCCACTTCTGCATCTTCTTCTCCGTCTCGGATTCTATCACGCAGAGAAACACTAAGCCCATTTCACTAAGCAACTCTGACCTTCCTCAATTTAGCCTGCAGTGAAGGAACACGTCACACGTTTAAAGTCATCACTGCGCGAACACTGGTTGTAAACTTACTTTCGTATCAATGGATTTTGCATGCTAAAACTTCTCACATTAGGTCGTAGTACTGTTAACTCCCCTACCATTTTTGTAGAGATACTGATATGGTGCTCGTTAGCTTCGTCTTCTTCCGCCGGCATGGCTTTTGCCGCGTTCGCTCGCTGAAAATGAGTCGCTCGAATGGACTGATTGTTTCCCATTTTCTTTACTGTATTATAGAAAAAAATAAGACTTTTTTAATAAGAAATAAAATATCTACACGCTAATCCCAATACTGGTGTAGACAGAGATCCAGACAACTAAGTTTCGACCCATCTTTCACCGGAGACATTTTTTTGGTACATCGTGACCACCGTGACCGCCGTCTTTATGTCCCAGCCAACAAATATAAATCACACATGAGTTCTTGAAAACACTTATTGGTACGAGCCTACCACCTAGGGATCGAACTCAGGACTCTTGACTCGAATTCCGACCTACCAAATACGCGGTTATCACGACTTATATGGTTATACAAAGTTGAAAACGTCCTTTTCTTTTGGCTCTCCTGGAAGGGAACTTTCCATAATCGCCACGTTAGGCAAATGGATTGGCGATTGTAGAGCTAAACACTTCGCACCTACATCTCCTACGGCTAACTTTGAAGTACAGAACCTAAGTAGAAATAATGGTTATGTAGAATAAAGCAACGGATCTTCAAGGTAATGTGATCTTTTAAAATAATAAATATATAAATACAAATATCTTCACGCAATTCCCAATACAGGGGTAGACAGAGGTCTAGTCTAGACGATTAAGTCTCTTCGACCCACCTTCCACCGAATATATTTTCGGGACAACGTGACAGGTGGTGAGCCCGTCGCCGCCTTTACGTCCAAGCCAATGATATTCGTACATAAGTTTTTGAAAAACCCATTGGAACGTGCCTGCCACCTGGGGATCGAACTCGGGTCTCTCGACTCGAAATTCCGACCACCCAACAACTCGGCTATCGTGACTTCCGGTAGTGAATCATAGTAAATAACATTATCATCATTATTTATATATATTGCGTCTTATTTCTTTTAGAATAACGCTATAGTTGACGATTAGTACATCAGCCTGATGAGTCACACTGGGCTTAAATATCAACCGGATATAGTTTACGTTGGAATGTGTGAAGCTGTTCATATATGTAATTTTTTTTTATTCTTGTAGCGTATATAAACTAAATGTTTACCTCATCGTAATTGGCTTAAGTATACCCTAGATAACTGCAGAGAGTTTGCCATAATGTGGTAGAGTCGAGAGTATTCGGATTCCTAGACGAGCATGTAGTTACAAAATGATGAATTTGAAAGAAACGAGAGAGGCATGTAAGGATCGTAACTGGCTGTGCGTGAAGATAAGTGAAAGGGTTTGTCATAATCGCCATGCTCGGCAAGTGGATTGGCGATTGCAGTACCAGACATCTTGCACTTTAGACGCTCTGCTATTTTGGTCAACTAAATATCATACAAAGTATCAAACTTCTGTCATTGGATACTCTGAATTAGATGGCGTTTTTGTCAGTACCACATCTCTGTACTTTACTGCTAAATAATGATGTTACCACTTTGCTGTTCCGGTTTGACCATATACGTGTACAATTTAGTGTTACGTGCAATGATGGTGATGCACAGCAAACAAGCTTTACGCCATTCGTCCACGGAGGACGAGTGCCCTAAACGCCAGTTTTCAAGGGGCGCCAGTTCTGTGGTCCCGAGACCGATTCCTGAACGGGTCAATGTATAAAACCACTTTTTCGACATCTGGATGTTTGTGTTACTTTCGTTATCTCCGATTCTATAAAACAAGTGTTTTAGCTACTTACTTTGCGATCAGAGCAATGTATCTATCAATGTATTTATTTATTTTATTATAATTTATTAATTCCAACTTAGTCCCACCTAGTCATCAGTGGTCATTGCTTAACGTTGGCAGCAGGTGTCTTTAGTCTGCATTAGTGACTAAGAAAGAATACTACGCGAGGAGGAGAAAAAATTGGTAATAGAAATAGAAAAAAGCTACAACTAAGTGATATAAAACTAGAAATTACCATAACTCGAGCTCCAGCTGTGAGATACATTTACATAATAATATGAATAAAAAGCGAACAAAAAAACTAATTTATCAATGGTGGCCGGCGATGTTTGAGCGAGCTTTTAAGATCAATGCTTTTACACACTTTAATTAGTTACTTAGTATACTTTGTCATCCTTAGCGGTCTATGAAAGTCTAAGGCTGGAAATAGGGCTGTCTTTTAAGGAATAAAATATCTTCACGCAATTCCCAATACAGGATTAGACAGAGGTCTAGTCTAGACAATTAAGTCCCTTCTACCCACGTTCCACCGAAGATAAGATATTTTTGAGACAACGTGACAGGTGGTGAGCCCGTCGCTGACTTTATGTCCAAGCCAGCGATATTAATCCTACATAAGTATTGAAAGAACTCAATAGTACGAGCGCACTATCTAGAGATGGAAGTCGTGTCTCTTAAAAAAATATTAAAAACAATGATCACAAATAGAATTCGCAATAACCGCCAGGTTGAAAGGGGCTTGGCGATCACAGTTTAAGCCACCTTAGACGTAGCTGCCCGTTTGCGGTCAGCTTAATCTAGCTCTGGTGTATTCTGAGATGCCATTCATTTGCAGGTGTCGCTATTTTTAACGCTCTTCTCCCACAAAAAAACGGGTATATTTCTACACCGACACTACACATGCTTTTATATAAAAAATCTGTTTTAATCATAACTTGATAAATACGGGACAATAAACCTTTAGCTAAGACTCTTATATGTCTATGTCTTTCTTGCCGTACAGATCGTAAACTCCTTTTATTTAATATGGAAGGGCGGACGCACCTACTACGAGCTTAATTTTGCACAAAAGGGGATTCCAATTTTCACTTATAACATGTGTATATAGAAAAAAAATATTATTATCTTAAAATACAGACAGATGAAATATATATTTGAAAAAATTGGCCAAAATGATGCTGGCAGCAGCGTCTAAAGTTCGGCGTGTACTGTGATCGCCAATCATTTGTTAAACGTGGCGATTAAGGCTACTTCTCTAAGGGAAAAACAAAATGCTTACAGTGAACGAAAGTAAGTATATTCATACATATAAAGCGTCAATAGCCTAACGGTTTTGGATGCGAACTTCGGAAAATAACTTCGCACATTCCAGATACAAGGATTAGAGCTTAGTTGGAGTGGTTAACCTCAACGTTAGTAGTTACTTAATAACTGTAAGTTAAAGAGATAAATGTTAAAATATCGGAGCGAGATTCGAACCCGCGATTTTATCTGTACCGTGGCAAAGGTCGCGGTTTCGTAATCTGTCCGTGTTCGTTGAAATTTAAAAAATTTTCTTTTTAATGTAATAAAAAAAGTTAAGCATAACTTATATGCTTTAAAATCAATAAAAAATACACGATAAACTAGTAAAGTTATTTGACCATATTAGAGTACTTTCTTAAAGAAAAAAAAAATAGAAAACGCCTATGAAATCGCGAACACAAACCGTCTTTCTTCCACAAAGATATTCAATTTAGTAAATCTATTTTTTTTATTTTTAAATCATCATATGTTTACTGGGAGCAAAGAAGTCCGATTATAGATAAAAAAAGTATCACCCTGTTATTTACATTTTCAAAAGGTCTCACCGGCTATTAGCGTAAGACATTGTTAAGTGAAAAATTATGTAAATTGTAGAGTCACGTTTGTACACGTTCAGCTATATAAGCGCTAATAGTCATCACGTCAGATATTTTAATGACAATAATGTTTATCGTTTCTTACCGACCATATTGAACATCGCAATAGTCCCTAATACCATCGTCGGAAGTTAACAACTACACAAGAGATATGAAAAGTCAACAGCCTAGAGTCAGGATACAGACTAAAAAACATACCAAAACTGTTTCCAACCCGCACCACCTCTTATTCATACACACCAGGTACAAACGTGTATTGTAATTTGGTTGGAGTGGTGGATATGAATATTACTATTTTAATTTTACGTCACGACAGCCGAATGTTTGGGTGATCAGAATTTCGAGTCAAGAGACCCGAGTTTGATCCCCAGTTTGGCAAGCTAGTACCGATGGTTTTTTTTTTCAAAAACTTATGTACCATAACATTGTTGGCTTAGTCATAAAGATGGCGACGGGCTCACCACCTGTCACGTTGTTCCGAAAATACCTTATGTCTAAGCCAACGATATAATTCGCACATAAGTTTTTTGAAAAGTCTCTTGAAGTCATAAGTCTCTTGATTCGAAACTCCGACCACCCAACCACTCGGCTATCGTGACTAATAAATAATTCAGTTACAACTATTTTAATATTTTTTTTAGAAAAGGCATGTCTATGTGTCTTATGTATATTGGTACAGCTTAATTTTTACACAGGAACACATGCGTATATCATATTGTATTACTTGAATGCATAGAAATTGCCTGCGTTAACATAACCACTATGGCCTATACTGCTCTGTGCACTCCGCCATCAAGGATAATTTCACAACTGTTGACTAGATTAGAACGATGACTTTCATGGTCGAGTAGAGCACACATTATTTTCGGCAGCTCTGAAGTCCAGGGTTCGTATCCCGGATGGGATAATGTAGAAATGGGTTCAATAACAAAAGGTTTTTAGCTACTTACTTTGGGATAAGAGTATGTGATGTTGTCCCTATCTTATTATTTACAATATTATATTTGCATACAACCTTTTCTTTATAAAGTTTTATGTTCATAATTCATATATTTAACTTGTATTATCAGCATAAATGTGCTTTAAAAATCAATAAAATTGCATTATATTATAATTAAGTTTTTTTGTTCGCTGAAAAATGCTAGCACCGTGTCATTCAGCCAAGATAAGCAATGAATCCACGAAAGCCCTCGTGGTATAGATATGCCTTTGTCTCTTTTTCCTTCGACGGAACAGACTCCGTAATAATAATACAAGCACTGAGAGCTCGTCTCTCAGTAACTAGTCCCTCACCGCGTCCACTCCGTATCTCTGGCGATCTCCGCACTATCTAACCTTGAACTTTCCACCGCACAGTCCGGCACTATCGTTGGTCGAATAAAAATAACACCCAACGTGGAATACGATTTGCATTAATTTATGAATGGTTACTGTGAGCGGAGATATGGCGAATTAAGGCTCGGTTCACACTACTGTACACTGTATTTGTTTAATTTGCTAAACAAACATTTAACAAATCGTCGGAAGTTATAGAAGTTTCGCAAAATTACGCGATAACGCTATCACGACTGCCGGGTGGTATTCACTTGCGGTCAATAGATGGCGTGTAATAGTATTTTATTTATTTCAGATACAATTTCCCATTTGATAGGGTCATTTCAGCGAATAATTAAAAACAACTTATTAACCAAAAAGGGATTGGGATACCTATGAAGGGATGTCTATGGAGTTTCTTTTGCCTGTTTCTTCTTGGTTAGAAGAAACTTATTACAAAACAGCCGTAGATTAAAAAATCGAGTAACGAGTAAATTTGTTTACTTATTCGCATTCCGATAAATAAATAAATTGATTTAATTTGATATGTTGGCTTTCGAAGAGCACCAAGTAATAAGTCAATTATGATATACCATGAAGAAATTTTTTATCTTTGCGAATTTTTAAAGACCGCGAAAATCAGAGATCAAGATAATTTTTCCTTCCACCCACATTTAATCGGAGCTTATTTGGGACAACTTGACAGGTGGTGTACCTTTTGTCGTATTAGTGTCCTAGCCAACGACATAAACAGTAAAAAGTTTTGATAAAATTAGAGTACGAGCCTTCATCTTGGCGATTGTGTTTCCTGATTCAATTTTAATCGCCCAACTCCTCGGCTATCGTGACTAATAAATAATTCAGTTACAACTATTTTAATATTTTTTAGAAAAGGCATGTCTATGTGTCTTATGTATATTGGTACAGCTTAATTTTTACACAGGAACACATGCGTATATCATATTGTATTACTTCAATGCATAGAAATTGCCTGCGTTAACATAACCACTATGGCCTATACTGCTCTGTGCACTCCGCCATCAACGATAATTTCACAACTGTTGACTAGATTAGAACGATGACTTTCATGGTCGAGTAGAGCACACATTATTTTCGTCAGCTCTGAAGTCCAGGGTTCGTATCCCGGATGGGATAATGTAGAAATGGGTTCAATAACAAAGGTTTTTAGCTACTTACTTTGGGATAAAAGTATGTGATGTTGTCCCTATCTTATTATTTACAATATTATATTTGCATACAACCTTTTCTTTATAAAGTTTTATGTTCATAATTCATATATTTAACTTATATTATCAGCATAAATGTGCTTTAAAATCAATAAAATTGCATTATATTATAATTAAGTTTTTTTGTTCGCTGAAAAATGCTAGCACCGTGTCATTCAGCCAAGATAAGCAATGAATCCACGAAAGCCCTCGTGGTATAGATATGCCTTTGTCTCTTTTTCCTTCGACGGAACAGACTCCGTAATAATAATACAAGCACTGAGAGCTCGTCTCTCAGTAACTAGTCCCTCACCGCGTCCACTCCGTATCTCTGGCGATCTCCGCACTATCTAACCTTGAACTTTCCACCGCACAGTCCGGCACTATCGTTGGTCGAATAAAAATAACACCCAACGTGGAATACGATTTGCATTAATTTATGAATGGTTACTGTGAGCGGAGATATGGCGAATTAAGGCTCGGTTCACACTACTGTACACTGTATTTGTTTAATTTGCTAAACAAACATTTAACAAATCGTCGGAAGTTATAGAAGTTTCGCAAAATTACGCGATAACGCTATCACGACTGCCGGGTGGTATTCACTTGCGGTCAATAGATGGCGTGTAATAGTATTTTATTTATTTCAGATACAATTTCCCATTTGATAGGGTCATTTCAGCGAATAATTAAAAACAACTTATTAACCAAAAAAGGGATTGGGATACCTATGGAGGGATGTCTATGGAGTTTCTTTTGCCTGTTTCTTCTTGGTTAGAAGAAACTTATTACGAAACGGCCGTAGATTAAAAAAATCGAGTAACGAGTAAATTTGTTTACTTATTCGCATTCCGATAAATAAATAAATTGATTTAATTTGATATGTTGGCTTTCGAAGAGCACCAAGTAATAAGTCAATTATGATATACCATGAAGAAATTTTTTTATCTTTGCGAATTTTTAAAGACCGCGAAAATCAGAGATCAAGATAATTTTTCCCTTCCA
This sequence comes from Sericinus montela, assembly GCA_029286605.1. Lineage (NCBI taxonomy): Eukaryota > Metazoa > Arthropoda > Insecta > Lepidoptera > Papilionidae > Sericinus > Sericinus montela. The sequence goes on from JAGSMR010000053.1 coordinate 1,751,651, forward strand.
CCCACATTTAATCGGAGCTTATTTGGGACAACTTGACAGGTGGTGTACCTTTTGTCGTATTAGTGTCCTAGCCAACGACATAAACAGTAAAAAAGTTTTGATAAAATTAGAGTACGAGCCTTCATCTTGGCGATTGTGTTTCCTGATTCCAATTTTAATCGCCCAACTCCTCGGCTATCGTGGCTCTTATATGGCATTCACTTGCCAAACAACTCGGAAAAATAGTCCCTCTTATTTTCTATAAAAAAATTTTAACAGAGGCTAAAGTTTAATGCCAAAGCAATAAAACTTCAGTATACATACTCATAGACTATAAATAGACGAACTGCACTGATTCTTATATTCCATTAAAAGACGATATCTGTTACATACTTCCGCATTACTGGCCAATGAAAATTACCTTGGCTGTAACATTGCAACTTAGCGGTTGGTTTAATGTTTGTGTAAATTATTAGATATCAAAGTATTTTATGTAACATAATCTAGTTTCCGATTTGTTTATAACACAGTGTATGTATGTTTGTGGCTACAAAACTCGAACAGTATCTTTTTTATGGGAGTAGAGTCTTAAACGTGATAATAGTAATGCTTAGTACTGAGAATCATCGCCATAACGGCCTGTAAAAATTGCAGGACAAAGAATTCTCCCCAACGGGAGGATTTGCCATAATCGCTAGGCTTGGAAAACGGATTAGCGATCACAGTAACAGACTTTGCACGTTAGACGCTGTTGCCCATTACTGATCTGCCGACTTTTAGTCTACTTTTCGAGAAGGTTATCCAGCCATATATCGGTAATCATATTTTCAAGGCTTTCCTTTAGTCGTCTCTTATAACAACCCGGAAATGTGGGGGTGGTATTACTCTTACGCCGATTTCACGCGACAAGTACCAAAACTACTTTTATTTATATATTATTTAAAAAAATATCTTTACGCAATTCCCAATCCAGGGGTAGACAGAGGTCTGGCCCCTCTAGGTATCGTAAAAGGAAAGGCTTGAGAATCCTATTGGGTACCAGCATATGGTGAAATAAAGAAAAATAAATTAAAAATGTTTTTTACCGACTAGCCGACCGGTGGCGGGATATAAGTTTCCAAAAAATACCGGACCAAAATTCAACAGACCTGTTTGTTTCGAATCTGTCGTAGAGGTGCTGATTTTAATTAGTTAAAAATGTCTCTCGAAAGAAGAACTAAATTTTATCTAAACTAGTCATAACCAATCTACACCAATATTATATAGTTTAAACGTCGTGAAAATGTATATGTTTTGAAGGAAAGAAGTCTTCATCAAAGAATACATAATCACTATGTTAGAGTTCATTAAAGTTCACTAGAATTGAAATTAAACAGAATCACATTGGACGTAGGCCAAGTTGAGTTATAAAATAAAAAAGAAAGAAAATAATGCTGGCACGTAAAATACCCTTTACTTTTTTATTGTTTATTCGATTGTACTTTAAAATTTTCTATTTTATGGTTTATTTTACATACTTTTACGCAGGATTCGCAATTTTCATCTCCTTTGTCTACTAGGCTTTATGTAGGAAGTTCAAAGGTATTAAACATTCTCAACAACGCATCTTGACTATTTCTGACCTTCAATTTAAATAATTTATGTTTATTTTTTCTTTACGCGATGTTTTAGTACTAATTAACATTTTTATCTTTATTTTAATGGATATTTTTTCTTTCTCACAAAGGTATCTTAAAATATTAAATGGATTGAATTCTGTAAGCGTTCTCTTGAGCCATCCACAATCTTTCTTGCTCAGGGTCACCTAAGCAAGAACTTGTGTCAACTAAAAGTTTTTGAAACTGGCCAGTTAGAAAAATTGCGTATAAAAACTTCTTTTAAATCTCGATCATATAACTCTTTGGTAACCTAATCTATTATATATAATTCTCGTGTCACGTTGTTGCTCACGATGAACTCGGAAACCATAACCGATTTTTATGTTTTTATTTGCGTGTTTTGTTGGCGTGCCCAAGATAGGATCGTTTTTATTATAATTTTTTTTTACAATGACTGTACAGCGTCTGCCGGGCTCGCTAGTGTTATATACATTGCAATAATTTTAAAGAAGAAAGAAAGTAGATTTATTCGTTGCCACAAAACAATACGTTAAAAAGAGAGCTATAGCTAAGAAATGTAAATAAAAATAGAATCAATTACTGGATTGCATCGACGAAACGGCATCCGACTTAGTAAATATGTTGTAGCAGTAATGCTGCATCGCTGTTATTTTGTTGTTGCCATTAAAACAGTACACGCACGCGCGGGTCCCAAACATATTTAAAGTTATTTAAACTAAATATACATATACATTATCTTATATTTTGATGCATATTATAATTGACCACTCAACCACTCGGCTATCGTGACTTTTTGTCACGTTGGGTGGTCGGAATTTCGAGTCAAGAGACCCGAGTTCGATCACCAGGTGGCCGGCTCGTACCAATGGGTTTTTTAAAACTTATGTACGAATTATATCGTAATTATATCGTTGGCTTGGACATAAAGACGGCAACGGGTCATCACCTGTCACGTTGTCCCGATAATATTTTTTTGGGTCGAAGGGACTTAATTCTCTGGACTAGACCTCTGTTTAACCCTGTATTGGGAATTGCGCGAAGATATTTATTAATTTTTTATATTATAATTTGATACTTACACAGTAATACACATATAACATGAGATAATAATTAAAATAAAACATAAATCCAATAATGGGCAACATTGAGATTGCAGATGTAAGATGTCGTATATATGTTTCATAAACTGAGCTGCTTGCCGCTAAAGCTTGGCCGTGTGGTAACGACGTAAGATCAATGGCAATTCCTTTCTTCCCGTGGGTGTCGTCAGAGGCGACTAAGGGAAATAGCCTTGAATATCAATACGGCAACCGATAGATGCTGAGATAACCATCTCTAAAAATATCAGACCAAAATATTCATACCGAAGATGGGCAGCAGCGTCGGAGGTGCGAGTGGTCTGGTACTGCGATCGCAAATCCGCTTGCCAAGCGTGGCGATTATGACAAATCCTCCCTACGGTAGAGGCTTATGTCCTGCTGTGGACTTTAGCAGGCCTTTATGTATGTATGTAAACTGAGCTGTGTATAGAGTTTTGCAGTCAAAGAAATAATCCGGTGAAAGTAAGAGTACTCTGTATATTAATCTGTATTATTAATGAGAACAAATAATAATTTGGGAATCGGAGATCTTTATTTGTTATTGGTTTTCTTCAAAAAAAGTCTCAAAATGAATTATACGCGAATTTATTTAATATTTTATGTAAACAGAAGACACAAAAAAGGTGGACATATAATTATGAGGTGAATATGTACAATGGACCTGCTTATTTCTATAGAAATTTCTTCCAGCAGACCTGTCACCTTCTTTGTGGTTTTAATCAACAACAAAGCTTGTGATAGACTTCGATTGGCATTTTATAATGTAGCCCCATTTCGCGCCTAATTTTCATTTTCGTGTTTAATTAGTTTAAGCATGTGCGTAGTAATCTCAATGAACATCTGCGCGAGGGATGTCCTTCAACAGCGACATCTAAAGATAACTTAAGTGCTGTAGGACGAAGACAGAGGAGGATAAGAGAGTGACCTAGCAGCAGATGCAGGCAATATAACAGACAACGTGTAGACATCAGGTAGCTTTGCACGAGATATAAGCAATCTTCACGTCATTTCTAATACAGGGGTGGGCAGAGGTCTAGACAATTAATTCCTTTCGACCCACCTTCCTTCGGTGGTAAGCCCGTCGTCGTTTATAAAAAAAGGAGGTCGTCGTCTTTCATAAAATTTGTTGTAAATTTGGTACGAGCCTTGGGAACGTCTGTTGCTCCAATCCCCAAATCCCCCAGCCGTACTAGGCGATTATGGTACATTCTCCCTTACCTATATCCTGCAGTGGACTTATACTGGCCGGTTATATGTATGTACGTAAATTGAATAAAAAAGTTTTGTCTTTGACTCTATAATTTATAGGTTAACTATTCTATGACATAGATCATTTCAATCAAATTAATTCCATCCAGCGCCGTGAAATTGATTAGTGCAGATCAAAATTTTGATGCTGTTGATTAATAGTGCGATTCGTCTTCTCGGAAATGTCGCACGCGAATCGATATCACAACGGCGGCGGAAGGCCTTGGCGCTCGCTAAATAAACCGACCGCTTCGAACGTAACGCATACAATATCAAGGATGAACAGTACTCGTGCTGTTAGGGCTGTCTATGATTTTAAGCGTAGTAGATTAAAACAAAATATCTTCACGCACTTCCCAATACAGGGGTAGACAGAGGTCGAGTCTAGACAATTAATTCCTTTCGACCCACCTTCCTTCGGTGGTAAGCCCGTCGTCGTTTATAAAAAAGGAGGTCGTCGTCTTTCATAAAATTTGTTGTAAATTTGGTACGAGCCTACCAACTGGGGATCGAACTCGGGTCTATTGACTCGAAATTCCGACCATCCAACCACTCGGCTATCGTGACTTTAACGTAGTAGATTCAAGAAACAGTTTTATCCGTATCAAGAATGGCGTCTATGTGCTAACAGAAGTGTTAAAAGAGTCAAGAGACCCGAGTTCGATCCCCAGGTGGTAGGCCTGTACCAAAGACGGCGACAGGCTAAACACCGGTCAATCACATTGTCCTAAGAAAAGTCTTTGGTGAAAGGTGGGTCGAAAGAGCTTATTTGTCTAGAACTCTGTCTACCCCAGTATATAAAACCATTAATTGTGACTAGAAAACTGTTCAATTGTCGTAATATGATCGAAATATTGATGAGCTATTGGTATAATTGTTATTTTGAAATAATTTATCGATATCTCCACTCTGTAAAACAATTTAATGTTCGTATACTCTTTGGCCCACTCTTTAACGTAGTCTTTATATACCCTTTTCTACATACTATTATGTGTTTCAGATTGGCAGTATGTCATAATGTTTTATTTCCTTTAGTGTAGTTATTTTCGCTATTATGGTGTTTCGAATTCGGTTTTATCTAAGATCTTCGTTTCATCGAATTTCAAAACATAACCATACAAATGAAGTGTCTACCAACTTACAAAATATAAATTTTATTTTTCTTAATTTTGTGTTGGACATATTCATCAATTATTTCACAAAATCTTTCGTGTTTATGTTAGTGGGATTTAATGCAAATGCGAAATCGATATGATCAGTTTCACATAAAACAAAATATCTTCACGCACTTCCCAATACAGGGGTAGACAGAGGTCGAGTCTAGACAATTAAGTCCCTTCGACCCACCTTCCACCGAAGATATTTTCGGGACAACGTGACAGGTGGTGAGCCCGTCGCCGTCTTTATGTCCAAGCCAACGATATTCGTACATAAGTTTTTGAAAAACCCATTGGTACGAGCCTACCAACTGGGGATCGAACTCGGGTCTATTGACTCGAAATTCCGACCATCCAACCACTCGGCTATCGTGACTTTAACGTAGTAGATTCAAGAAATAGTTTTATCCGTATCAAGAATGGCGTCTATGTGCTAACAGAAGTGTTAAAAGAGTCAAGAGACCCGAGTTCGATCCCCAGGTGGTAGGCCTGTACCAAAGACGGCGACAGGCTAAACACCGGTCAATCACATTGTCCTAAGAAAAGTCTTTGGTGAAAGGTGGGTCGAAAGAGCTTATTTGTCTAGAACTCTGTCTACCCCAGTATATAAAACCATTAATTGTGACTAGAAAACTCTTCAATTGTCGTAATATGATCGAAATATTGATGAGCTATTGGTATAATTGTTATTTTGAAATAATTTATCGATATCTCCACTCTGTAAAACAATTTAATGTTCGTATACTCTTTGGCCCACTCTTTAACGTAGTCTTTATATACCCTTTTTCTACATACTATTATGTGTTTCAGATTGGCAGTATGTCATAATGTTTTAGTGTAGTTATTTTCGCTATTATGGTGTTTCGAATTCGGTTTTATCTAAGATCTTCGTTTCATCGAATTTCAGAACATAACCATACAAATGAAGTGTCTACCAACTTACAAAATATAAATTTTATTTTTCTTAATTTTGTGTTGGACATATTCATCAATTATTTCACAAAATCTTTCGTGTTTATGTTAGTGGGATTTAATGCAAATGCGAAATCGATATAATCAGTTTCACATAAAACAAAATATACAGTTAGGAATAAACACATAGACAAGTAAAATCAAAGAAAACCATAGATAATTCGAGAGTTAATGGCCAATAAATTTATATATATATTTATGATACTTGATTAGACGGGTTTATTTTTAAATAATCAGAAACATTCCGATAAGGAATCGGCTTGATTTATCAGTACCGGTGCATTGTCTGAAATTACAGTTTTGACAATATTTATCTTTTGATAATAATTCACGTCAGTTTTTATGCGAGAATACGAAATGAGTTGACAGTTCACTCGCGTGTTCACTAGTCAAAGTGACTACTGCAATGCATAACACCTGCAAACCATTTCAAAAGAATGTTACAGGTGGGTTGTCACACTCGTGATCTAAGAAGGAATGCCCGATTGTCTGTCCATACACTTCCGCTAGATCCCAATGTTTGTTACACTGCTATTTGGTAGAAATAAGAGTGTTGTACTGACATATACGACTCATAGGCAGAAAAGGAGCGTACAATGTTTAAAAGTTATCTTGTTTTAATTTATATAAATGGTATACATACACAGAAATAAATTTTATATACATTACATATAGCTTGTATATATAAATGTATACATACATAAGCTTAATAAAATCTCTTTAAAACAATAGTTTCACATACAAATACAAAATTAACTTTCTTATAACATTTTTCTTTGCGATAAATAGAATGAGCTATTCTTACTGAATTCACCACCAAGCACTATTCAGATAAACTTTAGTAAATTGTGGGTGAGTTAAACAACTAATGTTCACAACCTTTTGATATTACACATTTTTATTTTTTTTATTTCAATATTTCTTTAAATAATTTTGCATAAAATAGATAGGACTCTGAAAATGATTATAGGCTATTTTTTCTTGCTATAAATTTAGAAGCTCCTTAAACGCAGGCGAAGTAACGGCCAAAAGCAAGTATATTATATAAAACAAGGTTTTCTTAAATTTTGTGACGAAATATTATTATTTAAAAAAATTGAATAACATGCCAACAAGTCGGCAATGAGCTAATTATTTTTTTAAGCTACCGTATTGTAATTTTTTTTAAGAAATTTATAGTCAATGTCAGTCAGTTCAAAATTGAAATCTGTATATAGACCAACATCGGGAATTTATTTGTATACATGTCAACATTTACATTCCTGGGCAGTAGGGCAAAACCTATCGGTACGATACTTGAATTAACTTTTCATTACAAAAAAAAGACCTTCATTATTATTCCTAAGCAATGCACATCATGATTTGGAGTGTAGTTTGAAGCAAAATAGACTGCATTGACCATAAATACTACACGAAACATACCTTCAAAGCTTACGCATGACACGCAAATCGTGATGCAACTCCTTGAGTTACAAGCTCAAATGATCACTGTCCTTACCCGGGAAAATTAGTCACTCTGTATTTTTTAAATCCGTGTGGAACAAGGATGTGTCACCTGCAAGAAATTTCAGGACATTAATGACATTACTTTTTTTTATCAAAGATTTATTGTGGCCAGTTTCGCAATGCAAAGCCCTGCAAATAATTGTGTTGAATAAAAAGTTTTATTCGGATTAGTGGCGGATTCCACAAGATTTTGATACGCTTTAATAATATTTTATCTTTAACATGATAATCAAAAGAAATCTGAACATGCAAACGCTACCTTTTAAATTTCATAGTGTTAAAAAAATCTGTTTATTTTTAGATATCTTTAACAACTTATATATCAATGTAAATATCACTCAGTAGGATTTATCGGCTCTGTGTGGCTGATGTTAAATACATACATACATAAACCCTGAAAACATTACACTCTTTTTTGATAGACTCCTGCTCGCTCATGGCTATCACTCTCCCGGTCAGGAGACTTTCGGATTTTCATCCAGTCGTTTTTTACACCTAGACAGATTCTTACACCACCATCATTAGACAAAAATTTAAAGATACATGCATAAAAAGAAGTTATATAAATAAAGTAAGTAAAATAATAAATTAATATAATAATTATAAATAACAGGAATATTTTCCCACTGCTGGGTAAAAGACTTCTTTCGAATAAGTTGCAGGTTGTCTGTTAACAGGTTCAAAGCATTTTTCAAAGAAAAGCTGTACAAAAAGGGTAACTACAATATAACTGAATACTTATGATAGTAATTGGGAATGCCCTGGAAATGAGATGATCGCTACTATGCTATTTTTTATTAAATTAATGTTAAATTTAGTATTTCCTTTGTTAAAAAAAATTCAAAAAAAAAGAGGAAGGGAAGGGAAAAAGGGAAGTTTCTTTCGCCTGTTTCTTTTACGTTAGAGGAACCTCATTACGAAATTGTGGTAGATTAAAAAATGACGATCACTGAATGTATTATATTAACAATTACATATATAGATACTCGTATATAGATAGGAACAACATCACATACATTGCTCCGATCCCAATGTAAGATGCTAAAGCACTTGTGGTATGGGAATCAGAAACAACGAAGGCACCACAAACACCCAAACCCGAGAAAATGTAGACAAAGTGGTTTTTCTACATTGACCCGACCGGGAATCGAACCCGGGATCTCGAGATGGCGACACCTTGAAAACCGGTGTTTACGCCACTCGTCCACGGAGGTCGTCATTGTATGTTACTTGTACCGTAAAATAATTGAATAAGTCCCCGGCAAAGACAAATATCTAACTTTCTTAAAAGTATATTTCCTCATGATGTTATCATTCTCTTATGATATTTTTTAACGGAAATACCTACATAATGTGACGAATACCAGGGCGTGGTCAGTCGACACACATATATATATTGTAATTTGTAACCTCGAGATTTATAACATTCGTGAAGTAAATTTAGAAGAAAAAAAACGCTCCGGAATACAAATACCTTTTATAAAAATTTACCATGATACCTGGGGATTGAACTCAGATCTTACGACTCGAATTCCGATCACTCAACCTCTCGGCTGTTGTGACTTTTTTAAGGTTAAGGTGAAAAACTAACTAACAATCCATCTAATGGTAACCGACTACTGCAGATAATCCATCAAATCAAATCAAATAATTTATTTATCGAATACGTATTAGCTATTTGACAGTTAATTATCACCAGAGCTAGTTTTGGAGATTGGGACTGGTGAGCTTGTGGCCGTTTTAGCGTCCAAGCTAGCGATACAAATCGTACATAATCTTGCAAAAATTTTGTTGGTACGAGCCTTCCTCAACGACCTTCGTGGACGAGTCGCGTAGGCACCGGTTGGTGTCGACAAAACTGCAGTCCCGGATTCGGTTTCTGGGCGGGAAAATCTAGTAAACCACTTTTAGTATATTGTCTTGGGTCTGGACGTTTGTAGTACCTTTTTTGTTTCTGATTCCACAACACATGTGCTTTAGCCACTTACTATGGGAACAGTGCCAATGCATGTGATGTTGTTCCTATATACGTATTTAATTATTACTGCATTTTAGTGACAGAAATGTGAAAGAGTTTGTTTTGATACAAATTATAATATAAATGACAAATAAAAAAAACAAATGTTTACGGCATGAATGAATGTATAAGAATAACAAAAAACTTGCATATGGCTTACGACTCTACATTACTTGACTATCCCGGAAACTGTACAAAAACTAGAAGGATGTCTTACCAATTTATGGTCAGAGTAAACGTTGTAAGCCATTAAATATCCATTTAATAGTAATGCACATCATGTTTTCGATAAAAATTAAAAGAAATTGTGCGCAATATACATGACACTACTGCCACCAAATCACATATTTTGTCAACACGAAATTTAAGAATAAAAGTTGAGTCACAATTTAGGTGCGCGTCTAGACTACGTATGTTCTAATTTATAAAATAAATCTTATTCTTATCTAGTATGCTTTGTACTATATATTTAGTTATATTTAGAACATCCTTTGAAGTTTCTTAGAAAAGACTTACAACGATAATGATAATCCTTAGAAATAGATTTAAGTATGTATAACGAAAGGAAAAAAATCTTATGCATGTCGTTCTTCACGCCAATCTCAATAATGGGGTAGACAGAGGTCTCTCACAATTAAGTCCTTTTGACTCATCTCCCACTGTAGACCTTTTTGGGACAACGTGACAGGTGGTGAGCCCGTCTCCGTTTTTATGTCCAAGCCAACGATATAAATCATACATAAGTTTTTGGAAAAACCTATTGGTTTGAACCTACTACCTGGGAATCGACCTCGGGTTTCTTGACTCGTAGTCATCACTCAACCGCTCGTCTATCGTGACTCGTTATATCTTAAATTTGTCGATTCTAGTAAAAATAAGCTGGATCAGTTCTGGTTTTGGTAGATCAGTTTTTTGTATATGATTGTCATACGTATCAGACATACGAAAGATATTTTAAATCTGAGATAGACACAGAGACATATGGAATAGAAGAGATAGACTGTGCAATAGTTGTCAGCTGTAGGGTAGAAACCCTACAGCTGACAACTATTGCACAGTCTATCTCAGTTCTAAGGTCGATTAGAAAATCGACCTTAGAACTCCACCTTTTCATCTTGGATGTAAGAGTCGACTGAGGGAAAAGCATGTAAATCGTGATAGCTACCGACAGGTGGCGGGAAATACGCACACACATACATTACGGCTACGCTTAGCAGACGGATTCGCGATCGCAGTTCCAGATAACTCGCACCATTGAGGCTACTGCGCATCATCGCTCTATAAAACTTTTATCTTATATTTTTCGAGATGGTTATTCTACCGTCTCTCGGTAACCCATGACATATTATAGGCTTCTCCCTTAGTCGCCTCTTACGACACCCACGAGAAGAAAAGTGATGGTATATTCTAACACCGATAATACACGGCAATAAATACTTAACCATAATTTAGCAGACCGATGATGGGCAGTGTCTAAGGTGTTAAGTGTTGGGACTTCCTAAATGTAGAGATTATAACAATTTACCTTAAGTTAACTCCCAACACGAAATATACATTAAGTAAAAAATAATACATAATATATAGAAACAACAAGAGACATTGCTTTGGTCCCAAACCCTTGAGTTATGGAATCAGGAACAACGAAGATACAATACGCGGAACCGAAAGAATGTAGCATTAGTGGTTTTCCACGTTGTCTCGTCCGGGAATCGAACCTAACGCCACTTTGAATACCAGTATATACGCCGTTCAACCAAGGAGGTCGTACAACGAACTCCATACAAGCATACCTGATGATACTATTTTCTATATACAACAAATAATAATCACACTACTAAGATTACTAGATATAGGTATTTGGCGTATTATATACATATTTGCACCTTTTTAACGACACTAACAAACATCTAATCAAGCAAAGAATCATTCATGTCCATTGCAGTCTCCTAATAAACTATGCGACTGGATCTATGAAGATACGTCGTTGTAAGACGAACGGAGGTCAAGTGTCGAGAAGATGAGCCTTAAAACATGTTTGCGGGAGGGGCGGGGGGACAGTGACGTCATAGGAGGCTGAGGTTGTATATAGATGCGCCTGCGCATCAGACGGCTAAGTTATTATCTTTGCGAGAGTATACTTGAGTGACACTTTAACACAGAGAAACTAGACATGCTTCGTTTCACGACTTTACTTGTTGTGGTGAGTACTAATATTAAAAATATATTAAATTATAATAAAAATGATTAAAATTATGAAATAAAATTAAACTGAAATTAGACAATGCATTAAAAATAAGATTAGTATTATTTTTAACTACATAACTATTTTATCACTATTTGATTCGCCGAAAGTATTATAGTAACTTAATATTTATTTTTAGTATCTAAGTTTTTATATTATATCTAACTTATAATTGCGGATAAAGAGATTAAAATCAATAAAAGAGATCGATTACTAATAATATTTTGTTGGCTATATTTTTATTACTTTAACCTTATTAACCCTATCCTTTGTATAAAATACTAAATCAAATATTTTTTTACAAAATTAAAAGTATAAGTTGTAATTTAATAGAAAAATATTTATTATATATTCGCATTAACCTCTATTTATCGAATCCTCGATTTATTGTGTTTTAAAAAAACATGGCAATTAATAAGGATTGTTTTTAGAATTTATAATTGTTTAAATTACGCAATTCTTAACCTAAATTCACGCAAAAACTTCACGATATGCGGAATATTTATATGAAGATGCATGATATTCATTTCGTTTTTAAAAAGTCATAATGTTAAGAATTTTGCGGATATATCTCGGGTCTAAGATTTATTAATCTTCAGGTATTTCGGAGGTCTAGACAAATTATTATTTGCGAATCATACTTCACTTGAGCTTATTTTGAAAGGTGGCGAGTCTGTCGCCGTCTAAATATCCAAGCCAAAGATACAATTAATATGTACAAAAGTTTCGAAAAACTCAATGGTACACTTCTCCTGGAGATCGAACTCGAGTCTTTCGATTCGAATTGCATTCACCCAACCACTGGGCCATCGTAAAAATCTCCTATCGATGCTTAAGTTCGTGATATATTAAAGTGTCCAAAAATAAATTTCTGTTATACACAGAACAAACTCAACAGGTTACGTAAAAATTTTATCTCACGGCCAATGTGTGGACATAACGATGATAAAGTCAATAGTTTCTAGCCTTGGCCTTAGTTTCTAGAATTTATTTTATCTAGATTAATTTATATATTCTACTAGCTTCTATGTAAGTCACGACAGCCGAGTGGTTGGGTGATCGGAATTCAAGTAAAGATACCCAAGTTCGAACCCTAGGTAATAGGCTCGTACCAGTGAGTTTTTTTTAAAACCTTGTACTTGTACTGTACAAATTTTTCAAATACCGTAACTGTACGATTTATATTCTGGCTTGGGCATAAAGACAGCGACGGGCTTACCAACTGTCAAGTTGTCCCGAAAATATCTTCAGTTGAAGGTGGGTCGATAGGAATTAATTATCTGGATTTCTGTCTACCCCAGTATTGGGAATTGCGTCATGCGTCATTTACTTAACAATTCATTATTCTAAACTCAGAAACGGCAACGCGGTGTGAGTTTCGGAATATCCTTCTTACTTGACCAGTTCTTCTCATCAAATCCGTGTCAAATTTCATCTTTATAGGCTAGTCCTATGGTTTTAAATATCATATGATTATTCAGTGTATTGATGAGCGACTCTTTCTTTTGACAACCTCCGTGAACGAGTGGTAAAGCTGCTTACTTTGGGATCAGTGCAAAGTATATGATGTTGTCCCTATCTATGTATAAATATATACATACTTATTATTTCTTTCTTTCTTTTTTTTATTTATTTAAGATACAAAAAAGCATAACAAAAATTCGTAACATCCTCACAAAAAGCCTTCCTTGTCTTTAATTCTTTGGTAGCTACACGGCAAAGATAGCATTCATAACGTAGTATTCAGAAGATCACAATATCCGAATAGCGTTAAAAGTACTAACCAAATGAGACAATACATTTATATTTTCTATGCAGTTAATTGTTAAGGGAAGAAAAGGGAAGAAAAGTTGTTCTAAGATAAACTCTTTTGATAAATATCTATGAAAACAGAGTATTAACTGCTTTTGATTGGATATTTTTCAACCTCTGTTGTCGTGTGGACGGTTTTCATGGTGTGATCTCCGCTTTGAGGTCACGAGTTCGATTCCCCAGCGGATCAATGAACAAAATACTTTTTTCGGTATTTGTTATCACAAACTTCCTTTTTTTCCGATAACAAAACCAAAGTGCGCTCTCTACTTATTTTTGGATCAGAGCGTTCTATGCGATCTTGTCCCTATCTATGTATTTTTTTATTTATATTTAACGACAGCATAGAAATATGTTTCATCGGACATTTATCATATGTTTATTAACTTGACTTCTACACTAAGACACAATTACCAGACGGATTACGTTAATAATATTTTTATAAGACTTTGAATATTTTAGAATTTTCCAAATCTTCCAGTGTTACAAATTTAATTTTCGCACTGGGTATAACTTTGCGTGTTATTACGGCTTAAAAATATACCACCCACTTTCTAACCGTGGTCTTCGTAAGACGCGACTAAGATAAAAGACTTGAAGATACAGTTAGCTACCCTTAGATAAAAGGATATTTATCTCGAAACAGACCGTTGACGAGTGGCAGCGGCAAGGGTGCGTGGTGTCTGCCACCAAGTCCGGTTGCTAAGCACGCCGATTATGGCAAACTCTCCCGTGTAGGAGATACCTATTTCCTGCAGTCGACTTTTACTGGCCGTTATGATGAAGATGACAAATTAAATAATCTGTACTTAAACAGCTAAAGCATGCACGGTTTAATATTTTTTGTGGTTAAAAAAAGTCACGGTAGCCGAGTGGTTGGGTAGTCGGAATTTCAAGAGACCCGAGTTCGATCCTCAAGGCTCAGGCTCGTACCAATGGGTTTTTCAAAAACTTATGTACGAATTATATCGTTGCCTTGGACATAAAGACGGCGACGGGCTCACCACATGTTACGTTGTGGAAGGTGGGTCGAAGGGACTTAATTGTCTAGACCTCTGTCTTCCTGTATTGGGAATGGCGTAAAGAAATTTATTATATTTATTTTATTTGGCTGTTTCTTATCTTGATTTAATGCAATATTTTAATTATAATAGCCTAAATTAGAGTTACGATGGTCCAGTGGTTGGGTGATCGCAATTCGAGTTAAAACACCCGAGTTCGATCAACCAATGGGTTTATCAAAAACTTATGTACATCGTTGGCTTGGACATAAAGACTGCGACGGGCTCACCACCTGTCACGTTGTCCTAAAAAGTATCCGGTGGAAGGCGGGTCGAAAGGACTTAATTGTCTATAATTCTGTCAACCCCTGTATTGGGAATGGCAACATTTTGAGCAATTATAATGTATTTTCTTCACCTATGCATTATTGTTTATCTACATGATATTACTTATATTTGAAAAGTTTATATCCATCAAAATTTAACATTTCGATGAAGGATGCGCCGGAGGCAAGGATAAACCAGCTTTAAGGTGCAAAACTGGCTTACCGATTATGGAGCGATTTTTATTATAATTGTATTAATAGTTTTATCAATTTGTTTATCTAGAAACTTACCTTCTAGAATTGCCGCATAAGCTGAATCACTACAAAATTCATTTATTGATATTCAAAATTCACCTCAATTTACCACAAAAAGAATATTAAAACCGAGTTTTATTAAATTTCGTCTCATAACCTTATAACGGTGTCATTTTTATGCTAATACGTAACTGACAGATTTGACTTATTTACATATAATTTTCGTTTAAGGAAACGTCCAAAAAGGTCAAGGTGCACCGACAAATCATTTGGGTTTTCTTTTTTTTTTTTTTGTTTTGTATATCGATGACCGCATAAAAAGAGATGTTTCATAATATCCAATTAGATTGGTTATTAATGTAATAAGCTATTATTGTGATATTGCCATACAAAAAAAAAATTAAATACAAAAAAGAAATCATTTTTTGATAGATATTTGTTATCGGAGTAGGATGCAGGCTCGTGCCAGTGGGGTTTTTCAAAAACTAATGTACGAATTATATCGTTAGCATGGGCATAAAGAAGGCGACGGGCTCACCACCTGTCACGTTGTCCTAAAAAGTATCCGGTGGAAGGCGGGTCGAAAGGACTTAATTGTCTATAATTCTGTCAACCCCTGTATTGGGAATGGCGTAAAGAAATTTATTATATTTATTCTATTTGGCTGTTTCTTATCTTGATTTAATGCATTACGATGGTCCAGTGGTTGGGTGATCGCAATCCGAGTTAAAACACCCGAGTTCGATCAACCAATGGGTTTATCAAAAACTTATGTACATCGTTGGCTTGGACATAAAGACTGCGACGGGCTCACCACCTGTCACGTTGTCCTAAAAAGTATCCGGTGGAAGGCGGGTCGAAAGGACTTAATTGTCTATAATTCTGTCAACCCCTGTATTGGGAATGGCAACATTTTGAGCAATTATAATGTATTTTCTTCACCTATGCATTATTGTTTATCTACATGATATTACTTATATTTGAAAAGTTTATATCCATCAAAATTTAACATTTCGATGAAGGATGCGCCGGAGGCGAAGGATAAGCCAGCTTTAAGGTGCAAAACTGGCTTACCGATTATGGAGCGATTTTTATTATAATTGTATTAATAGTTTTATCAATTTGTTTATCTAGAAACTTACCTTCTAGAATTGCCGCATAAGCTGAATCACTAAAAAATTCATTTATTGATATTCAAAATTCACCTCAATTTACCACAAAAAGAATATTAAAACCGAGTTTTATTAAATTTCGTCTCATAACCTTATAACGGTGTCATTTTTATGCTAATACGTAACTGACAGATTTGACTTATTTATATATAATTTTCGTTTAAGGAAATGTCCAAAAAGGTCAAGGTGCACCGACAAATCATTTGGGTTTTCTTTTTTTTTTGTTTTGTATATCGATGACCGCATAAAAAGAGATGTTTCATAATATCCAATTAGATTGGTTATTAATGTAATAAGATATTATTGTGATATTGCCATACAAAAAAAAAAATTAAATACAAAAAAGAAATCATTTTTTGATAGAT
Organism: Sericinus montela; assembly: GCA_029286605.1. NCBI lineage: Eukaryota > Metazoa > Arthropoda > Insecta > Lepidoptera > Papilionidae > Sericinus > Sericinus montela. The sequence goes on from JAGSMR010000053.1 coordinate 1,768,422, forward strand.
ATTTGTTATCGGAGAAGGATGCAGGCTCTTTCAAAAACTAATGTACGATTTTTATCGTTAGCGTGGGCATAAAGAAGGCGACGGGCTCACCACCCGTCACGTTGTCACCAAAAAAGTCTTCGGTGGAAGGGCCTTATTGTCTTGACTAGACCCCTGTATTGAGAATGAAGATATTTTTTTCTCTCTCTCTAATTTATCGAAAGTACTACATGTACACATGTGAAAAGAAACATGTAGAACATTAATATTAAAAATACAATACAAGAAATACCAAGGCGCATCAAAAAAACTACTTTATGATTTTCCTCTTTTAATAAACACGAGAACATAATATGAAGATTCTACGTCTTTACTAATTATAAAACACAAAAAGCTTAACGATAGGGTTTAATTTGTTTTTGAACGCAAACAAGGAGGTTTTGTTTAAAAAAAAAAAGCGAAAACGCCACTCGATACGCCAATCGAATAGAGTTTTTAAAGGACACCATGAATAATTCTTTCATAAATTTACATTTCACATTAACTTGACGTTAAATTTGAATTATCTGGTGTAAAATGGTCGTTTTACGATTTTTACCGTTTGTTTTTATCAGCGACGATAATATCTGCTTGAATAACAAGACCTTAACTTTAATGTATACAAAAAAACGTACGTATTTTCAATAAAATAACATTGTTTGAGTTGTTGAATATATTAAAATAGGTTTTATTTTATATCATAAATATTTTCATCGGTTTTAAACTTAATTTTTATGTTATATAAAAATATTAATAATAAAAAGGTTCAAAGACTATTTCATTAAGAAAACGATGTAACAGAGGTTTAGACAATTAAATCCTTTCGACCCACCTTCCGAAGATATTTTTGGGACAACGTGACAGATGGTGAGACCGTCTTCGTCTTAATGCCCAAGCTAACGATATAATTCATCCATAAGTTTTTGAAAAACCCATTGGTACGAACCTGCCACCTGGATCGAACTCGGGTCTCTTAACTCGAATTCCGACCATGCCACCACCGTGACTTTTTGTTCCTCTCGTGACTTTTTGTTCCTCTTATCGTTTTAATTCCTCTGCAAATATGTAACTCTGCAAATAATAAGACATACAACGATGTATTTGACTACTTTTTTTTTTCAAATACTTCTTTACCACTAGTGATCTGAAATTTGATGAAACGAAAAAGCTACTCTCAAAAGGGATAAAACATAAACCTGTAGAATTTAGTTGCGAGAAAATGAGATAGAACAACTCGAAATTATTTTTTCTACAGTCACAGACACACGACGTACTTTAACGTCATTGTATTATAGCTACGGCGTAAGAATTTACCACCCCATATTCCCGTGGGTAACGTAAGAGGCTACAAAGGGAAAAGCCTAGAAATGTGATGGGCTAGCCACAGATAGCGGGATATTGAATTAAGAAGTATGCTGAAGACTTATATTACATATATAAGCCATTTATAAGCCATTTACAGCTAGCTATTAGTGAGATCCTGTCGCCGACAACGGCTTTGACTTTGTGAAACAACTTTGTAATATATTATTCTATCTTCCTCTTCAAGCAACAAATGAAATGTGAAAGATGGCATGACAAATATGTATTATGATATGTGGTGGAAGGTGGTTCGAAAGGATTTAATTGTTTAAGCCTCTGTCTACTCCTGTATTGAGAATGGCGTGACATGTTAAAGGAATCAAAACCTAATGAATTTCAACAAAATGTAGTGTAAAAATTATATTTGTAAAAAAGCGTAGTGATTTTATGTTGCCAATTTAACATATTCTTGTACTTTGAGTAAACAGGAAATTAATATTTTTTGTGTTAGTGATTGATACATTATTATTATCGTATTATGTTTTCAAGAGGTACAATACACAAAGTTTTTATATCATTATCATATGCGACGAACATTACCCCTCTTTAAACTGTCAAAACATAAATATTTCAAGTCGATTCTCAACCGAGTGCGTTTTCATGTTCATAATTATGAAGGCTGTTGATGTTTGTACTCATTTTTTTTATAAATGAATTTGCATTTTGCAACAAAAGAAATTTTGATACAATCAAGTGGAGATATATAATTACTATGTTTCATTATTTTCTATAATCACTTACATATATGCCCACATAATTCCTTCCTTTTTATTGACTCTAATGCAAGTATACCCAAGTAGTGCAAAATCGTTGATACGAGCCTCTCTCCTGGGGATAGAACCCGGGTCCGTTGATACAATGTCATCACCGTAGTTGAGTGATCTGAAACCTATCTTGGCTCACTATCTTTTTTACAGTACTAGTTTTTTGTGATTATAATCTATAATATTCCGCCACGTTCGGAGACGCAAAAACACTGATATAAACAATACATGACGTGTTTCAAAACTAACTAATCAGGTAACCTTAGCAGTCGTCGCAAATTTAATCATAATTACTATAGAGAATCTTGTTTTTGCCAAAGATTATGTAACGATAAAGATGCGCTAGAGCTGCACCAACAAAAAATATCAAACAATTTTGCTTTAATTTTATCCTGTTCAAAATACTTTAAACAAAACTATACGTTCATCTTTCTTATTTGATAGTCATTATTAGCTAAATGTTAAAAAATTTTAATATTTTTTAAGACGACTGAATTTATTGATTTTTTATTTGTATATATAACTTTAAGGAATATATAGACGACAATGCTTTAATTTGCATCTAAATTTGCTAATAGAGCTACGAAATGGGTTATTATCATAACAAGCATATCGGCCTGTTTATTTGAACACGAACCATTTCTTGGGTACCGTGAAATAATCACTATTGTACCTCGTACCCCTGGGTTGTCAAATTGGTGGTCAAAAAACTATGTACGATTCGTGTGGTTGGTTTGGACATATGTTATGGTTCACCACCTGTCACGTTGTCTCAAAAATATCTTCGGTGGAAGGTGGGTCGAAGGGACTTAATTGCCTAGACTAGTCCTCTATCTACCCCTGTGTTGGGAAAGGAGTGAAGATTTTTTTTTCTTGTTTTGTCTACTCTGTGAAACTAAGAGCTGTTTAGGTTCGGCTTAGTGTAAAATGATTTAAGAGGTTTGTCGTGTATATTTTTTTAATGTTTTTGATAAAAATGTATTAATAAACTGAGAATTAATTCTGGAAATCCTCTTATGAAGTGATGAAGGTTGTTCGTGTCGGTTCATTATAGTAATCGCATTAATACATAATACCTGGATTACTGACATCAATGTGTGGCATTTTAAATTAAACATATTTTTTTATAGCCATTAGCCGGAGATCCAGTGTCTAGATAAACAGTCCTATCGACGTCTTTGTATCCAAGCCATATCGACGTCTTTGTATCACATCCATATAATTCGTACATAATTTTTGAAAATACTCACTCTTGACTCAATTTCCGATGACCCAACCATTCGGATATCGTGACTGACCGAACAATCTTTTTTAACAATGATTCTTTCTCTATACAAACGAAATTTATTATTTTTATGCTAATACACAATTAATTACATAAACACAATATTGTCCATAACGTAACAGTGACTTTCGCGATGTAAATTTAAAGTGTTTGGATTACGAGTAAGCAAATAAGTAATATAGTGTACCTTCCTAGTAGTATAGTCACGATAGCCGAGTGGTTGGGTTGTCGGAATTTCGAGTCAAGAGACTCAAGTTAGATCCCCAGGTGGCAGGCTCATACCAATGGGTTTTTCAAAAACTTATGTACGAATTATATCGTTGGCTTGGACTTAAAAACGGTGACGGTTCACCACCTGTTACAAAATTTCTTCGGTGGAAGGTGGGTTAAAGCGACTTAATTGTCTAGACTAGACCTCTGTCTACCCCTGTATTGGGGATTGCGTGTATCTTCCTAATATTTTGTCCACATCGTTGGAGTAGCTTCCGCGATGTATATTTAACCTTTTAAGATAAAATCATGAGCAATCAATAAACGTATACATTATGAATTGTTATTTATGGCATAAATGTACTTATTTTATAAATAGGGACTAACTAATATATAATAAATAGGGACTATATCACAAACATCTCCCTGATCCTAAAATAAACAGCTTAAGCACTTGAATTATGGAATCAGAAACAACGAAGGTACCATAAACACACAGGCCCGAGAAAATGTAGAAAGTGTTTTCTGCAAAGGCCCGATCGGGAATCGAACCCGGGACCTGAGAACTGGTGACACCGTGAAAAGTATACCGTGTGTAGTGCCACTCGTCCACAGAGGTCTTCATAAAATTGATAGTATAGTGTTGTTGTAAAATACACTGTTGTTGTCTACTAAAATGGCTCTGGAAACTGCATCATTCTCGATGTTACTATTTACTTTTAATTGGATTAAATGTGTTACTATTTGCGCATATTTTTTATACACAGGTTCTATATTTAAATGTGACCATATTGAATAACAGTTCGTTATTGATTCAGAAAATTCGAGATATGAATAAGCTTTGAAGAAAACAAGACATCCAGTTTTATAGTGGCCGATGTAAATTAGTGTCTTTTATTGCGTCATCTGCGTATTGGACAAAGGTCACTGTTGGGGTCAATAGAAATTATTGATGAATCCTATGTAGAATGTGTAAGAGAAATAATAAGACTAAATTGTATCTTTCCATACCGTGTGGTAACGGTGTAAGAATCTTGTCACTCCCTTTCTTCCCGTGGGCGTCGTAAAAGGCGACTAAGGGAAACCGCTCAGAATATCGTTATGGCAACCGATGGATGGCGCGATAACCGTCTCTAAAAATATCAGACCAAAATAATCAGACCGAAGATGGGCAGCAGCGTCGGAGGTGCGAGTGGTCTGTTACTGCGATCGCCAATACGCTTGCCAAGAGTGGCGATTATGGCAAATCCTCCCTACGGGAGAGGCCTATGTCCTGCAGTGGACCTTAATAGGCCGTCATGTATGTATGTATGTATCTTTCCACACGACTAACATTCATTTATAATAAACTAATGATTAAGCTCCGTGGACGTGTTGCCACTTCTGAAGTCCCGGGTTCGTTTCCGGTCGGGGCAATGTAGAAAATACTTTTTCTACATTTTATAGAGTCTGAGTGTTTCTGGTATCTTCGTTGTTTCTGATACCATAATACAAGTGCTTAAGCTGCTTACTTTGGAATCAGACCAATATATGTGATGTTGTACCTATCAATGTATGTATTTATTTATTATAGTAAGATAAATTATCATATATACATATAAACATCCGTAACACAGGTACGAGAATTAACATTAATACTCATCATATAAACGGTTTCCCCCCCAGTGGGATTTAGCTTCAAAGACACTAGCAAATTGTTCAGCCGTCAATGGTGTATGGATTATAATAACTTATGAAAATATCTACAAATCAACAATTCAAGTTTTAAATACTCAACAATACACAATGTCAAAGATATTGCAAATCAATTCCCCAAAGTAATCCAAGGACCTCTTAATAATACTTCTTATTAAAATAATCTTCTTATCCATCGGATTGAAACACAATACAAGTAAGGTAATACCTTTCGCATGGTGTATAGTACAAACTTACTATCACCCAAATATAATTTAAAAAAAGTTTCACAGCGCATTAAAACACATAGTAATATCGATAAAATACTGTTCATAAATTACGCATCATCACTACTCGGTCAGATTACGTTATGTAAAATAAAAATAAAATAAAAAATCTTCACGCAATTCCCAATACAGGGGTAGACAGAGGTCGAGTCTAGACAATTAAGTCCCTTCGACCCACCTTTCACCGAAGATATTTTCGGGACAACGTGACAGGTGGTGAGCCCATCGCCGCCTTTATGTCCAAGCCAACGATATTCGTACATAAGTTTTTGAAAAACTCATTGGTACGAGCCTACCAACTGGGGATCGAACTCGGGTCTATTGACTCGAAATTCCGACCACCCAACCACTCGGCTATCGTGACTATGTAAAATAAAATAAATAAATAAATATATTCACGCTATTTCCAATTCTGACTATTTGGGATAGTGTGACGGGTTGTGAACCAGTCGCCGTCTTTATGCCCAAGCCAACGATATAAATCGTACATAAGTTTTTGAAAAGATTTATTGGTACGAGCCCATCACTCGGAGATCAAACTCGGGTCACACCCAACCACACAGCTATCGCGACTATTTCAGAAGAATTATTATTATGCATTTGCTCATCACCATTCATTAAATATGAAAACATGGACATTAATAATTACATTGAAGAGTGCTGTTTAAGAACAGGTTCGTTTGTGAAGGAATATGTATTTATTAATTCATGCTGCCTCGTACTTATTTATATTTAATATTACAAATGAGTCACGATAGCCGAGTGGTTGGGTGGTTGGAATATCGAGGCCAGAGACGTGAGTTCGATCCCCAGGTGGCAGGCCTGTAGCTATGGGTTTTTCAAAAACTTATGTACGAATTATATCGTTGGCTTGGACATAAAGACGGCGACGGGCTCACCACCTGTCACCTTGTCTCGAAAATATCTTCGGTAGAAGGTGGTTGAAACGGACTTAATTGTCTAGACTAGACCTTTGTCTACCCCTGCAATGCATTGCGTGAACATATTTTTCTTTAATGAGTAATGCAAAATAACAAAACGTCAATGATGCTGAATTAAGGCGAGCGGCTTGGCGATCTCAATACCTGACATGGCGCACAGTAAACACTGCTTCCCTTTCCGGTCTGCTTATTTTTGATTTGATTTGATACAATAATATAACGACGGCGACGGGCTCACCACCTCGGTCGAAGGGACTTAATTGTCTAGACTAGACTCCTGTCTACCCCTGTATTGCGCATTGCTTGAAGATATTTATTTATTTTTTATTTATAACAAAATTAAGCAGACCGGTGATGACTAAGCTGCGAGGTTTTGCGCCAATCCGCTTCCAACTTGCCGATAATGGCAATCCTGTACGGGAGAGGCCTATGTTCTGAAATGGCGTGCTACAGGCTTAATGTATTCTAAATTCACGGAATACTAAAGAAATTAGAACATCACTAAACAGCTTCAACAAATGACATAAATGTTACAAACACAATATATACACACGCTGTAAAACGGTCCGACCATTTATTATTCATTGTGTACACAAATATTGCTAATGGCAACCGAAGGCGTCGCGAATTGTGAACTAAGCAGTCAAATAATAATGTATCTCGGTTGACATTCTAACATTTTCAAAGCCGCATGCGTGTCTAGGTTGTTTGTTCTATTTTATCGGTGGCTTCTTAAATTAGTAATACATATTTTTAAATAACGAACGCCATTTTTAATTGCAAACAAAAATTGTCATTGAATCGTTTTTTAAATAAAGAACGCTATATTTTTTTCTTTTTAAACACGAATTTAACGACCACAGGTTGCATAGATTGCTATGAGAAAAAAGTAATTAATTTATTATAAATATAATAAATTAGTTTATATTATATAGTAAATTATTAATAATTATTAAAATAATATATAGCAAATTATTCTAAATTGCCAGGAAATCTTATCTCAGGCTTTTTGTAATTGTCCGAGCCTAACAGCGCCTATAGTAATTTACTACACTATTCATTACCCACAGGATTGTAACCTATAGATAGTAAATAAATGTATTGAGTATTGAATTGTATTTTTACCACTTTATACTTACTCGTAAGAACCCATAGTAGATCAAGTGCTTTTTGAAAGAATATGCTACGGGCCCCGCGCTTGCTTAATCCGGCACTGATTCTATGTTAGACCCCCTGAAGCCTTCTTCTTTTAAAATGGTTTCTAGGTATAATGGGCTGTAGTATTCACTTACCATCAGGTGATCTATTTTCACCATATTCATGAAAAAAAAAACACAAAAATGACTTGAATATACATATGAATAATATTATTATTGGATAAATTACGAAATTATTGATAAACGCAGGTGGCACATGAACAGTTTTTTAAGAAAGGCTGAAATCTTTTGAGACTGAAAATAAGAAAAAGAAACAATGTTAAAAATTCAAAAATGTTTATGTGGATGTAGACTATGAATACTTATTTTTTTTTTCAATACATATTTGACGATAAATGTATTGCGGAAATATTTACTTATGCCACAGAATTTTTTAATTTTACTTCAATGAAAAAATTAAGGGTTAAATATTTTATATTTATTCGCTCTGTCAGCCTGTTTACATATTGCATTTATTCTTCTTCTTTTATATTCTTTGGTCCGTTATTAAAGGTAGTATATACAGTAACCAGTGAAGCAATGGAAAGTACATCAAAGAGTATATAAATACCTCAAAGAATATATGTAAGTTTTCTGATATTAAAAAACGGTCACCATAACAAAATATAACATTAATTACATTTATTTGATTGTGTAACGACCTGTCAAAATATTATATAACTCCATCGACTACTTTTAGAGTTTTGAGGCCACAAATATACGGATGCTGTATTTACATTTACCAAGGTTATCTAGAGGTATCTCACCTCGGAGAAAATGGATTTACATGCAAAAATATATTTGTTTTTGAACGTACTACCTCGTGGCGACTTCTATCGATGGCGAGTGAAGATAAGTCGAAACGAAGGAGTCGCAACGTTTTTGATTGCACTCTTGAAGTCGAGATAAAAAATTTTAACATACACGAGAAAATAGTCAGGTCTTAAAATATTTCATTAAATACATGTAAGAAGGGCAAAATTTCTAAGCATTTGACGACCTCCGTGGACGAGTGGCGTACACGCCGGTTTTCAAGGTGTCATTATCTCTCAGGTCCCGAGTTGGATTCACGGACGGATGAACGTAGTAAAAACACTATTTTTACGGACTATTGTACGGAGTTTCTTTCGCCTGTTTCTTCTCCGTTAGAGGAACGTCACTACGAAACGGTGGTAGATTAAAAATGACTATCGATAAACGAATGTACATTCTCATGTCGATAAATAAATTTGATTTTATTTTACATTTTCACGGGTCTGGATATTTGTGGTGCCTTTGTTGTTTCTGATTCCATAACACAACCGTACCATACAACGTAACCATAACAACAATATAGTTATATACATACATACATAGATAGAGACAACATTTATTGTATGCAAATTTATTGTAGCAATGTATGTGTGCTTAGATCCCAAAGTTAATTTATAAAAAAAATATAATATTAATATCTTCACGAACTTTTCAATACAGGGATAGATAGAGGTCTAGTATAGACAATTAAGTCCTTTCACGAAAGACATATCTCGGGACAACGTGACAGGTAGTGAGCCCGCATTTCCAAGCCAACGATATATTTCGTACATAAGTTTTTGAAAAAACTCTTGAACACTTAAGATGTACTCGTAGATAGGCTCACCATCGGTTACGTTGTCCCATAAGATGAAAGGACTAAACAGTTTAGTTTTAGATTTCTGGCCATCTCAATATTAGGACACGGTCGTGAGTATGTTATTATTCCATTATCGGTTAAACCTTCAACCTCCCGGCTGAACTCATGAGACTCACGAAGGATGACGACGGGCTCACTACAACGTTGTTCCAAAAAATGTCTTCGGTGGAATGTGAAACGAAATGTCTTAACTATCTTATTCTCTGTCTACCCCAGTAAAGGGAGTTGGCGTGAAGATATTTATTTTTCTTGTAAAATTAAGTGTATACACTTTACTATAGTACCGTTGTAATATTTACTCTCTGACAGTACTCACACCGAATTGATTCAGGATGTACTAACAGAAAGACGCAACAAAAACAAACACGCGTTTTAAAATATGAGACTGTGGTGCATAAATAAACAATACGTTTCACCACGCACGCCTACACTTTTTTTAAATTTTTTGTTCCTTTTTTAAAACTCTAGTCTTGCCAGTCAATGTTCTTTCGAGGTGACTTATTTTTTTTAGTTTATATTTTTTATATAATCTTTTTCCTAACTAAAATTGTAAATACGAAAGTGAGTTTTGTTTTGATAAGTTTAAACGCCTAATAGCTACATTATCTGCGAGTAGCATTGTTTTTTTTAATGGAGATCTGGACATTGGAGATCTCTACGAAAATCACAATATCGTAACTCAAGGTATCAAAAATTAGTAGTAAAGTCATTATTTGATGGCCGCTGCAATTTTATAATTTGTTAGAAAATTAAGATTATTATGCCGATCCTTTCTTTCTTATGAAGAAGCCGTAGGATGATGATAAGATGCCGAGCCGTAGGGTACAAGAAGTAATTTAGCTAATTACTTTGTGTTCAGAATATGAATTGCTCATTTTCATAACAATAAATAAATAAGAATAAAGTCGCCAAGTGTCGCGATCCTTACATACCCGGCATGGCCTTCGCTTCTTTTTTCTTCGTGGCAGCGTAAAAATATACCACCCCCTTTCTCACGGTGACGGGCTCACCACTTGTCACGTTGTCCCGAAAATATCTTCGGTGGAAGGTGGGTCGAAGGGACTTAATTGTCTAGACTAGACCTCTGTCTACCCCTGTATTGAGAATTGCGTGAAGATATTTATAATTATTTATATTTCTTCCCGTCTTAAGAGATGACTACTAAACCTCAAAGTCAGCGGATGGGTGATGGGCAGCAGCATAAGGCGCAAGGTGTTTGGTACTGCGGATGGTAATCCGCTTGTTAAGCGTAACGACTATAACAAACCCTCGTTTACAGTACTCTTATGTTATGTATGTACAGGATACTTACCGCGAAGACTACCTTCCAAATATCAAGTGTCTTATATCTTTAAACGAACAATTGATGTAATAAAAATATGTATAATCTGAATCTCGGAACTGCATCAACGATTTCATAAAATTCAGTATACAGGGGATTTCGGGGGCGATAAATCGATTTAGCTAGGCATCATTTTTAGAAAATGATGTTTTATTCGTGTTTTAAATAATCAACTTCATCGATAATCAACTTAATAACATAAACTTATTTTTTTTATTGAAAGAAAACAAATATATGGCGTTTGTGTAGCCCAATACTACCACTTAACCAGATATAATAATACAACTAATTGCACTCATGATTTTTTCTTTAAATAACCAGTTCATATCCATACCATAACATAACTGCTTACTTTGGGATCAATTCAATTTGCGATGTTGTCCCCATCTATTTATTATTATTATTAATTCAGTGCGCGGTAACTCGCTTTTGTAGAAACAGAGGATCAAGACTTCAAAATAAATTAACGAAAAGATCGGTTGACTTTATCTATGAATATCTATTTTCATGAAACTACACTTTTTGTTATATTAAGTAAGGATACATTAATAATACGTGAAGTAAAAAATTGTCTATAAAAAGTAACAAAAAAAGTCTCATACCAAAAAAACTAGTTTTGAAAATACGTTACTAAGATAATTTTGCAACATTAATTTAATTATAAACTGGAAATACAATAAAACCGAGCAATAAAAGATTTTATTCAATAATTTTGTTATTTAAATGATACGCTATTATTTATTCAAAAAATTTATTTCTTGCCAATTAGTAGTAGTAACTACAGAGTTCGACATAAACAGCCACACCAAAGTTGGAAAGTGAGCAACTTTAAAAAAAACATTTTGATGACTTCCGCGGGTGATTAGTAGACACATCGGTTGCCATGGTGTCGCCAGGTCCCGTGTTCGATTTCCGGTCGAGTCAATGTAGAAAAAACTTTTTCTAATTTTTTTCGGGTGCGGATGTTTGTGGTACCTTTGTTGTTTTTGATTGTATAATGCAAGTGCTTAAGCTGCTTACTTTGGGATCACAGCAATGTATGTGTTGTTGTCCCTATATATGTATGTATATTAATTAAAGTAAAAGTACTGCAGCAGTCTCTAAATGCCCACTACTGGGCAAATAGCTTTTCTCCTATATTAGAGAGATGAAAGCAGGGGGACGTTCGCGATTCTGCTCGAGTGCGTGTTGGCGGAGTTCACACTTCCTCGAAATGTATATTTTTTCTTATTATTATTCCTCAGTCGGGCAGGTTTCCTCACGATGTTTCCCTTCACCGTCTACCTCTTAGTATACATAAAATTGGTAGTAAAATTTCTTTTAACAATTTTAGTGGTGCTGGTTGGGGATCAATCCCAGATAACTCGTGTCTGGAGCAAGCGCCTTGAACTTGCCACATATTTAAAAAAATATTTTCACTCTATTCCCTATACTGGGATAGACAGAGGTCTAGACAATTAAGTTCTTTCGACCCAACTTCCACCGCAGACATTTTTTGGAACAACGTGATAAGCGAGGCCGACGCCGTCTTTATATCCGAAATATCGTACACAAGTTTTTGAAAAAACACATTGGTACGAGTATTGGGAATCGAACTAGGATTTATAAACTCGAATTCCGATCACCCAACCACTCGGCTATCGTGACTTTATATTACATTACATAACCAAGCGGACTAATTTTTTTTTGCATACGTATAGTTTCCAAACTGTATTTATTATATCCGGAAAATGGACGTCTTCTGGGATCTGACATTTGATTTTGATTTTGTTTTGTAGTGTTTGAAGTCTGAGTTATAACATATAGACGGATATAGACTTCTTTTCTTCATAACATCAAAAGTAATGGAAGGGAAATGTAAAATTTTGCGTGGAGATCAATAAAATCAAAGGGTGCTGTGGGAAGTTATAATGCCATCCCTGACTTGATTTGCTTTAACTTTAAGGTTTATGGCGTTTCTTGGATGAAGTTAAATATTAGTTTCTGTTAAGCTTCCTCTCGCGATAAAATTTCAAAATAAGTCGTCATCATCGTTAAGCAGAAACAGTTGACGACATTATGATTAAATAAAATAAAAAAGAAACAAACTTTAACCTCTATTACACGTTTTTTTTACCTTTTGCGTAAGCGATGAATAATTACTATAGACTAATGTCTACAACTGCGACGCTTAAATATATGTTAAATGTTTATCTTCTCGCAATTCCCATTACAGGGGTAGACAGAGATCTAGTCTAGACAATTAAGTCCCTTTGACCCACCTTTCACCGAAGAGATTTTCGGGACAATGTGGTGGTGAGCCCGTCGCCGTCTCTATGTCCAAGCTTACGATATTATTCATATCTGGGGATCGAAGTCGGGTCTCTTCACTCGAAATTGTGACCACCCAACCATTCGGCTATCGTGACTGCGACGATTAAATAAAAGTTAAATATTTATGTTAAGTAATTTATTCATGTTAGAAGGAAGTTTATCTTTGTTTGAAGAAGAATCTATTAATCGTATGTTTATGTTACGTACCATTTATTTAACAATTTTAGAATTGTTTCGGTTATTCAGAAGCACAATAGCCGAGAGGTTGGGTGATTAGAATTCGAGTCAAAAGACTCGAGTTCGACCCCCAGGTGGCAGGCTCGTGCAGGTTTTTTAAAAAAACTTATGTAGTATGACGCCCGCCTTATATCCAAGGCATTGGCCTTGGATATAAGGCGGGCGTCATTCTCACTATTTGTCACATCCCAATGTAATCTGTCAAAAGACTTAATTGTCTAGATCTCTGTCTAACCCTGTATTGGAAATTGGCGTGAAGATTATATTAACAGAAAATACTTAAAATGTATTATTCACATAAGGTATTTTATTCCAATAGTTTTTGTATCAAATTCTTTACGGGTTACGTTTATAAAACATGATATATAGTTATAGATATACTTCTCTCCAGTAAGGAGCGCGTTCCCTAATCGCTACGCTTGGCGATCGCTGTATCAGGCACTTCATACCTTACACCCTACTGCCGGTCACCGGTCTGCTTTAATTACTTAGCATAAAATTATTTTTCATTTGAAACTGTCCGCCATTTCTTTTAATTAAAGTCATAAAAAGATTAAACGTCATCGGAATCATCGTTAAGTTTATCCTTTGTCGGTTCATAAAATTTAACCTAATTTTTTTATTTTCACCGGCAGTTCAGAGAAGTTTTTAAATTGCGTTATAATCACAATTATAAAATAATTACGCAGATATTTTTATGTTATAGAAAAAAAAATTATGTACACCAGAAATCTTTGACAACCCTGGCACCTGCTTCAATCGGTCTACGTATTGAGTTTCAATCCGGTTATGAATGTGCCGCGGATATGATCTTGGCCTCTGAAGCGCAATAATGACTCAGATGTTTACTTATAATTAACGCAATATTTAACTTTAAACCGAGCTAATGTCGATTTAATTCACGCTTCACGTACCTGAAGGTCACAAATCTTTTTCTTCACGTTATGAATTAGTTTTGAAAGTAGAGTTTAGGAAACGAACGAAGAACGGAGCTACCACTGGACGAGTAGCATACACACCGGTTTTCATAGTGTCGCCTGCTCTGTAGCTTGGTTCGATTCCCAGACGGTTCTAGGTAGAAATGCTTGATAATAAATTGTCCCTTCTCTTCCAGGTGGTGTTCGCATCAGCCAACCCTGTCTCCAACGTGCTGAAACTCGACTTGGATCCCGATGAAGCTGAACAGTATATCAAGAATCCACCCTTCACGGAGCCCCAGCTAGCTGGACGCACCGCCATCTTGCCTCTGGTGCGTTATGTTATTTTATATTTATGTGTATTTATGTATAAAGACCTCCATGGACGAATGGCGTACACATGGCAGACGTAACCGTTGGGGGAGAAAGTTTCTCGAGTGGCAACATTGTACAAGCAAACGCAGTGCACTACGACCTCTATGAGATGGAGCTGGGGACTGTTCAAGGTGGAAAATTTTGGTGGAGGTCTTTGTTCAGCAGTGGACTCTTGATAGGCTGTAAAGATCATAACAACATTTTTAAAAATAAACTTTTAATATTTCAGATCAAGTACGATGATCCTAGATTTCGCTCTGCTGAAGCAGGCCCGACCCTTGGTCATTACTGGAGGAACGGAGAGGAGATCAAGAACCCGGATGACTACCTCGAAGAGGTAAGATGCTCCTCGTGGCTTTGCCTGCAGTTTAACACTTAACGCGTATCCCTAATTATGTTTCTAACATAAAAGTAGCTTATGTTATACATTATAACATGAGCTGTCTGTAAGTGAAATACCTGTTAAAATCGGTCCTGCCATTTCAGAGATTAGCCGGAACAGACAGACAGATAGACAAACAGACAAAAATCGTAAAGGTTATTTTAGCATATATACCGTATATATTCATATACATGTAGTAAAACGGTTATTTCAATATTACAAACAGGCACTCCAATTTTATTTATATGTATAGATTTGTATGTTGTATGGCGATGACCGCCAGCGTCTATTATAGTACGAGATATCTATTAAAACGACCATTAATGTGCTTGTTAAGCATGGTCATAGCAAATCCTCTTAATGGATGCGGCCTTTCTTTGCATTGAATTATTCAGATTTACCACATTACCACGTGGTTACGGCGAAAAAGTATACTTAGTCCTTCCTTCCTGTAGGTGTTGTAAGAGGCGACTAATGGGAAAACCTTGAAAATACCATTGACTATCAATTAATGGCAGGACATCGACATTACTCGAAAAACATCTGATCAAAAGTCAGCAGATCGGTGACGAGTAGCGTAAAAGTTGCGTGGTGTCGGGTAAAACGATCGCCAATTCGCTACACCCGTGTGGCGTTTATAATAAATTATCCGTTACGGAAGACGTCTATCCGACAGTGGATACCGAAAGGTTGTAGCGTATCTAAGTACGTAGGTTATGTAATTCAGTTTTTTCTTTCTTAATCCAATAAGCGTGCTTAGCGTGGAGATTAGGGCTAACCCTCTCTTACACTAAAGGCCTACATCCTGCAGACTGTTATCAATAAATAAATTCAGACTCGCATCACATACTGATCTGATCTCAAAGTCTGTAGATGTTAAAGTAAGCATTTATGTTATAGATTCAGAAACAACGAAGATACTACAAACACACAAGATTTGGGTTCAGAGCAATATATGTGATTTTGTCCCTATTTACGTATGTATCTGAAGTCTCTCGAAGATGTTGTTATTAGTAGGAAGTACTACGGTCCCAAAAGCCAGATAGGGACTTAGTAGACGTGAGTAAACAGGCGAGGAGAACGAAATCACTTTTGATCTTAATCACTTGACTATAATGTAACAAATTATTGAAATATAATCGCTATCAGATTCAGAACATCTAATTACACAAAATCTGCGAGCACGTCTGAGCAGCAAGACGGCGTGTCGTGTAATTCCTTGTAATGTTCACCGTCCGATCTCTTTTATCGCACCAGAACCCGGTGTTGCGTCAGAGCGGAATTGACGTATAACATTTTCCACTCTAAGAATATACGACGTGCCGATATATTTATTTATTGTTATTTACCATGAATACCGGAGTGTACGCCACACGTCCACAGAGATCATTTGTCCGATCTAAGTTAGGGTGCTGTTAGCCAAGCTGAGACATTGTTCCTCCATCTTCCAGGTATACGATGCCTCTCAATACCACGGTCAGGATGGACGCGGAGCCTACGCCTACGGCTACGAGACCCCAGAGTCTGCGAAGGTAGAAGACCGCGTTGGATCCGGAAAGGTTAAGGGTTCATACACCTACAGGACCAATAACAATGAGCTCATTAAGGTAAGTTGTCAAGAAGCATATAATCTTTGTGGCTATGTGTTTTATACCTTCACAGGTAGACAGAGGTCTAGTCTAGTCAATTAAGTCTTTTGGACCCACCTTCCACCGAAGATATTTTTCGGGACAATGTTGCAGGTGGTGAGCCCGTCGCCGTCTTTATGTCCAAGCCAACCATGAAATTCGTACAAAAGCTTTTGAAAAACTCATTGGTACTACCACCTGGGGATCGAACTCGGGTCTCTTGACTCGAAATTCCGACCACCCAACCAGTCGGCTACCGTGACTTATCGTATTATTATACGGTGAAATATTTATTTCTAGGTCACCTACTATGCAGACAGCCAGGGCTTCCACCAGGAGGACAACATCCCCAAGGTGGAGCTGAAGCCGGTTGAGGAGACGGAGGAGGTACGCGCCGCGCGCCTGGCGCACGAGAAGGCATGGCAGCAGGCGCGCGCCGCCTCGCTGCTCGCGCCACTCCCGTAAGTACACTACACGCACATTTGCCACATGCAATTGCCACACGCACAATCGCCTAATACGCGCACAAAAATATGTCCAGTAGGACATGGTATACGGAAAAGCACATACGAGTTTTACACACACACACACTCACACATAAATAATAAGTAAATAAATATCTTCACGCATATTCCCAATACTAAAGAGGTCTAGACAATAAGTCTTTAGAACCACCTCTTACCGGTTATTTACGACAAAACGACAGGTGGTGAGCCTATCGTGGTTTTAGTGTACAACTCAACGGTACAATATACTTACATAGTTACATACTTTAAATAGATAAAGATTCATATGTACATATAAACATACTTGACTCGTGTACAAACATTCATATTCATCACACAACTGTTTCCCCCTAGCGGGATTCGAACTCGCGAACCTTAGCTTTGAAGGTGTAGTGATTTATAGGTAATTGAGATTAGATGGATAACGGTCTGTAAAAGTCAAATACAGGACATACGCCTCTACTGTATCTGTACTCTACTTTCCACATGATTGTCCCGCCATCAGCCGGTAATCTATGATATTTTTAAGGTTTTTCCGTTCGTCGCCTCTTACGACACCCACGGGGAGAAAGAGAGTAGGACGTAAGAAACTATCTCTTTATTTCTATAAGTGTTCTAGGACTCCGTAATGGGAAACGCGATGAAGTCGTGGCTACGTACTGTTACGAGAAAACCGATATGAAGTACATAATATTTTCACGCAATACCCAATAAAGGAGTAGTCAGAGGTCTAGTCTAGACAATTTAGTCCCTTCGACCCACCTTCCACCGAAGATATTTTCGGGACATTATCTAATGAAGTACATGATCTTCAAATAACGTAGTGAATCTCTCAAAACTGCGTTAACTTCATACGGATTTCTCTTCACGCGAATTCAACTCGCCCTTGTCCTATTTTTCCAGGGCTGAGTACGAGGGTTCCGCGTCGGTGCAGCAAAGCGCCGCCGTGCCCGCGCCCCAGGAGTTGCGCAGCGCGAAAGCCTATCAGTCCTACCCGGAACAATATTATACCAGCACCACTACCACCACCGAGGAGCCCGAGCCTACTGTGAGTTCACTTCAAAACTATTTAATTAAAAAAAAACTTTACGCTATTCCCAATAGACAGAGGTCTAGACAATTAAGTACTTTCGACCGGTGACAGGTGGTAAACCTGTCACGGACTTCATGTTTAAGCCAACGATATAAATTGTACATAATTTTTTGAAAAACTATTGGTATGAGTCTGCCACCGGGGGATCGAACATGGGTCTCTTGACTCGAATTCGATCATCCAACCACTCGTCTAGGTCCCTCACCCCTAAACCACATAATATCTATGTTTCTGCGGCCAGTGCCTTCCCTAAACTAATAACTCAGGTAAGCTAGTATTTGAAAATTAAAAATAAAGTATTAATTAAAAGTAAATTATTATTCTAAGGTACTTAGATGTCTAAAGATGGCATGGCTTCTCTATCTAGGTGGCGTCTGAGTCAGTCTCACAGTTCTGCAACCATTTTTTAAATGTGACAGATTCTGTGCTTGTCGCCGTCTTTACGTCAAAACAACGATATAACACGTACATAAGTTTTAAAACGAACGCGTCTTTAGACTCTAATTCCGATCATCCAAGCACTCTACTTTTTTTTTATAGAATAGGGGGCAAACAAAAAGTTGACTCATGTGATGGTAAGTGATCACCGCCACCTATAAACAACTGCAATACCGAAATGCGTTGCAGGCCTTTGAGAAAGTAAAGTCTCTTTTCTTGAAAGTTCCTAAGTCGTATCGGTCCGGAAAAACCGCTGACGGCAACACATTCCATAAAGTGCAAGTGCGTGTAAATAAATTCCGCAAAAACGCACTGTGGTGGAATGCCAAGCATCAAGGTGATGTTGATGGATTATTATATCGACGACATCTGTGGACGAGTGGCGTAAACACTGGTTTTCAAGGTGTCGCCATCTCGAGGTCCCGGGTTCGATTCCCGGTCGGGTCAATGTAAAAAACCACTTTTTCTACATTTTCTCGGGTCTGGGTGTTTGTGGTGCCTTCGTTGTTTCCGATTCCCATACCTCATGTGCTTTAGCATCTTACATTGGGATCGGAGCAATGGATGTGATGTAGTCACGATCTATATATGTATTTATTTATTATTATTTATCTAAATGTATTTTATTCACTTGCAGGGACCTCCGCGTGGTTTCTTCTACAGCTTCACATACCCAGTTTCCATTATAGTTCCCAAGGACAGCGTACAGCCTGGACAGAACTACAACCAGGACTACACAGGCAACCGACGTGTTTAAATTCAAACATCATTTTTATTCGAACTCCTTAATATAACAATGTGATAATTAAAGTCGATTTAAGATAAGATCACAAATAAAAAAATCGAAAAGTAATATTTACACTCAGCTTGTTCCACGCACAATGAAATGTTTTCTGGTCCTGATTATACAAATTTAGATTTACTGTATACACTGTAACATTTTTTATTAGCTTACTTTGCTAACGTTTTTTATCAGCTTTCAATTTTTGTCTTTGATAAAATAATTTGACAGTAATGCAACGCTATATGGTCGCTCCTGCGAACCATATAGATTGTTAAAATGATACAAAATACGTTAAGTACCGACAAGTGAAAGTTTACTTCGGTCCTATAAGGGATTGATTGATTTCTAACTGTACCGTCTACAAAATAGGTTAAGTACCGTTGCCATTTTAGTAGGATGTAGGTTAAGTTAGTTATTATGATACCGGAATTGATGCCATTATATTGAACAATAAATTGATTCTTTTTTCAAATGTACAGTGTATTTATTAAAGATTTACCTGTATTAATAGAATAAATGATTTAATAACAACATTCATGTTGGATATAAGTATTCATTAGTAATCAAATGGTTGCCTAGCCAATACAAAGAACAGCATATAGTGAATGCTGCCTTGGTGCAATTATCGAATATTTACTTTATAGTTCTTTAAATTCTTTTTAAATATCTTTCTAATTATAGATTTTATTCGACAATTGCTACAAGAATAACAAGAACTATAGATTAATTAATAGATTTCTCATAAAACTTATTTAAGCGCGTCAAAGTTCATTGAAGAACATAAATGTAATTTATATGAATAGGGACAACGTCACACAGTAAGTACCTTATGCACTTTTGTTATGGAATCAGAAACGAAGGTACCACAAACCCTCAAAGCAGAAAAAGTGGTAGCTAAATTGATCCACTCGGGAATAGCATCCGTGACTTGTGAACTAATGACACCATGACAAGCGGTATGTACGCCACACGTTCACGGAAGTTGCCAACATTATTATTGTTTTTTATTGATTTAAAAATAATTTTCCATCTAATTTTGTTCTTTTTACACCAAAAACAATTTACTCGATTAGGAAAACAAAAAGAAATATACTGTCTCCCTTCATCTTTATTGACTCACACGTGTATTGGAATTTGTATTGGTATCATTTGCGGAGCTATCGGCATGATGATGATTGGAGCGAAGGTAGTACGTTTCTTCATCTGTAGCTGCTGCAGCACTGACTTCAGACGGACTTCCTGGTTCGGATCCTGCACCGAACTTGGCGTGAATGGCAATCTCTGTCCAATGATAGATATAATGGATGAAATGCCACTGGAAATACCATTATAAGCCCATACAATTGTATCCGGTACGTTGATCTCTATGGGGAGGAATGGTATCGCGGAAATAACATCACCTATAGATATTCTAGCATAGTTTGGTACGAGATACACGGCTCTTTGTGGCTTGGTTTCGGATTCATCCGAATCTGCTTCGATTATAACAGAATCTAAATCTTCATCCACAATCTCCTTGTATTCTTTCGTTTTCGAAACATCGTGGTTCGTTTGTTCGTCGCTTTTCGGGTTAGCTGTCTGGCTATTTGGTATGAGGATTAGTACCGGCGGAGGCTTCCTGAAATATTTTTATTAATATAAACATATTATTAATCTTAGCCCTTAGATACACGGCTGTATCCGCATAATACATATATAAACAACGTTATGAAGTAGTCGACTGTTAGACAGAGGCCTCTCTATAAGGAAGACAAATATATCACAGTACCCTTGCACGACTGTATCAGCATAACACATATGTATAACGTTGTATATTCTTATGCCTATACCACAGGGTAAAATCGTCGCCTTAATTGTGTCGACAAAAACAATTATTTTCTTTCCATGGGTAACATAAGAGCGAAAAAAGAGGAAAGCCATCAATAGCAATGAAAAAAGACATTTTATTCACTGTCGAGCGGTATTGGATTAAAAATTCACTTCCTCCTTTCTTCTCTTCAGCATCCATACAGGAGAATAAGGGATAAAAAAATATCTTCACGCAATTCCCTATGCAGGGGTAGACAGAGGTCTAGTCTAGACATTTAAGTCCTTTCGACCCACCTTCCACCGAAGATATTTTCGGGACAACGTGACAGGTGGTGAGCCCATCGCCGTCTTTTTGTCCAAGCCAACGATATAATTCGTATCCGTAGTATCAAGTCAATACCGTACCGTATCAAGTGGCCGTACCAATGAGTTTTTAGAAAAACCCATTGGTACGTGGTGAGTCTATATCTCGACCCGCATGAAGGAATGGATATAAGTATCATTTCATCTTATCTTGATACTTTAAACGAGCGGACTTTGTGTACACAAATATAAATATGTAATGCCTTTCTAAGGTATTACTCTAACGGTTTGGACTATATTTTTCCAGTTTCTTACATTTCAAGACATGTTTATCTCGATTTTGTTTTTTCTCAGAAATGACACGAAAAATATGTTTACAAATATGCTTACAAATACATATTTTTGGATTAAATATTGTACTTAATCCTTTAATTAAATCCATTTATAAGAAGTCACGATAGCCGTTGGGTGGTCGGAATTTCGAGTCAAGAGACCCTAGTTCGTTTCCCGGTGGTAGGCTCTAACCAATGGGTTTGTCAAAAACTCATGAACGAATTATATCGTTGACTTGGACATAAAGACGGCGATGGGCTCGCTACCTGTCCCGTTGTCGGGTGTTGAAGGGATTTAAGTGTCTAGACTAGACCTCCGTCTCTCCGTCACTAGTCAAATATTGATAAAAAAGTTATTAAATAACTTTTTGTTATTTGCTATTTTATTTCTATGTGTGAAAAAATGATTTTTTACTAAGTGTTTTTGCGTAAATATGTTCTTGAAAAAAATATAAATTTTTCAAGGAAATAATTTACAGATTTCAAACCGTAAATGTAGGAGCTACCCACACGTTTCCTATTTTCGCATTGTTATCATGTTAAGAAATTATAGCCATTTCGCATAAGCGTTGTTAAAATATTGTTATTGCTAGCGTAGGAGGCATAAGTACATTAGGAGAGACACTTTGTTAACACTTTGTTGCAAACCAATCATAAGGAGTACATAAGTACAATTTACATGAAACGCTTGTAAAGGAGGTGGTCTAGTTTTTTTTAATTCCAAAAAAATATCTTCACGCCATTCCTAGAGTAGACTGAGGTTTAGACAATTAAATCCTTTCGACCCACCTTTCACCGAAAACATCTTTTGGGATAACGTGACAGGCGGTGAGCCCGTCGCCGCTATAAAGATACCCAAGCCAACGATGTGAATCGTACACAAGTTTCGAAAAAACCCATCGGTACGAGTTACTTGGGGATCGAACTCGGGTCCCTTGACTCGATTTTCGTTCACCCAACTACTCGGCTATCGTGACTCTTTATTTAACATTTACATGAAATATGGTACAGTTTTTTTGAGGTTTCATATGTTATCGCTTGAATTTCTACTAGGCAACCTTTGTGTGGAAATTAGACGCAAAACATTTTCTAAAAATACAATATTGGACGAATCGTTACAGATTAAGAAAAAGTATCTTTTAATTGCCAGAATTCCGCGCAGCCTTAATAAAATTATTTTTAACGAATTCACTGGCCACAATAGTCAAGTGATATCGGAATTCGAATCGGAAGTGGAATTCGATCTTCAAAAATGTATCAGCGTTCAAAATAATTCTTCCCCCATTTTGAGAGAAGTTACACACATAAACAGATCGATAGATAGATAAATATGGATAATATTATATACATTTCTCAACTCCAAAGTAGCTAAATTATTTATTTTGTGGAACCAGAAACAACGAAGATATCTCAACTACTAAGACATAATAGAAAAGGTTAAGGAAAAGGTTTTCTACATTGACCAGGACGGTAATTGAACCCGAGATCTCAGAGCATGTCGTTTTTTATCTTTAATTTAATAAGAAAAAGTTCTCGTATAACATATGCTTGAAAATCAATAAGAATTTCCTAATAATTTAGTTGGCAATATCTTATTAATTTTTGGTGGCTGTAAAGTCACTAATATTAAGCTGGAATTTGTTGTATATTCCGGTAGATGGCCAATGCCAATGCCAAAAACAGGCATATACAGAAAGACATTTAAAATTTCAACTGATGCGATTAGGACACGGTGGTTTAAAACGTGTGCTTGCCACGGGACGGCAAAGGTCGCGGGTTCGAATCCCGCCCGTTACAGTTGAAATACTCGGAAACCGTTTTGTACACCATTCGACCACGGAGGTTGTGAAAGATATCACTACTAAATTAAACAAATCTTAAAGAGATTGTTATATTAACTTAAATGACAGATAGAATTTGGCTTTCGGTTATTCTAAATAAACTCAAGTTCAAGGGTAACCCCTCATGTTAAATCAATAAAAAAAATATTTTTATTAATACTGTCTCTCTGGCGACTCCGTCAGGGACTGTGCGTGAAGATAAATGGATAAATTAATTAATACGTTTTCATTAAAAATATTTTAAAAATAGGGACACACATTAAAATTTTTATTTTATTTACTATAGCATCACGTGTGACTACCTTATTTAAATTTCTTTTTGTTAAATCCTGCTAAACCTTAAACACTAATCATTCCGGCAAAAATTTTCTTAATGTGTATACTCACATTTGAAAGGGATTTAGAGTGCTCAAAGAGTTTATCTGCTGCAAACCTTCCAGCCGTTGAAGCTCCAACAGCTGTTGTTGTAGCATTTGCTGAGATTGAACTGGAGACTTCTGATGTATCGGATGTAACAATTGCAGATGTAAGGGAGCAGTATAAATAGTAGCGAATTGTAAAAACAACAAAGTTGGTATTTTGTAGTACATTTTACTGGCAGAAAATGTCTTCACGTCTATGCCTTTTTGTTATTTTTTCGCTTCAGTCACAGTTGGTAGAATTCACATTAACTTAAAAACCAATTGAACTCTAAAACTAATTAACATAAACACATTTTTATTTAGTTTTTGTAATAACTTTTTATATTTGTAATATGAGTCACTCCGTGTTTGTTAGACGTTCAAAACTCGAATGCGCTGGAGCTATATGGTGGTATGTTATCATTGTTATGCGTGGTTGTCACCAGCACACTGACCCACTGTCAGGATTTAACCTTGCTGTAGGTTACTTTCTTTTTGGTGGTATATCATTAGGACTCCTTACAAAGTGCATTGTGCCCTACATTCTGTTATTAATTGTTCAATGAGAAGTAAAGAATAATGAGAACTCATTATATTTTAAATTCTTATATGTTTACGTATATCTGACAATGGTGTAGACATAGGTTTTAGATAGTTAAGTAAGTTCGACTAATAATTTTTATTAATAGAATTTTATAATACCCTGACGTCACGATCACGATCCTTACATAACTCTTGCGCTTCTTTCAAACTTATTATTTTATTCATACACGCACGTTTAGGTATCCAAGTACTCTTAACTTCTTAGAAAAATTTGCTCACACGGTCTTCGAAAGTCAGTTATGGGATACCTAGATTCCTTTTTAATGTAACTTTCGCGTTATATATTTTCTTCACCATTGTGTTACTCATTCGTACAACGTGCCCAAATAATCTAAGCACACCTTTGCCTATTTTAGTGATAGGATCATCTTTCCGATCTGCCATACTGTGAAACTCTTCGTTTCCTTTAAGGTCCGCTTTTAAATTGCTATTTGCTTTTGGCGCGTGCTCGGCGGTAAAACAGAACGTCGTCAGGAAACTTTAAGGTGTCGGAAAAATAATTAAAATAAATAAGTTTGTCTGGCCGTGTGGTATAGGCATATTGGTAAAAAAAAACACTCTCTCTCTCTCTCTTTTCTTGTGGCTCTCGTAAGAGGCGATTATAAGGAATATAAATTATTTGTGCGCGAAATTTCATTTGAAATTGATTTATCGTTTTGCGTTCCGCTTTACTTAGATATAAATTCCTGTCAACCCACCTTTTATAGAAGATTAAAAAGAGGATTTACATTCACATTTGTTATATTCGTAGGATTATTAAGGTATTTAAAATCATAGTTCTCTTTGCGTAAGTGTTGTAAAACCTATTACTTATTAACAACGCAATCACAGACAATGATGATAAGGGAGGAATGCACGTGTTTATGTGGGTGCGCATAGACTTAACCTACTTCTTTAGATAACCTTCTAACATTTACTGTTTTTAAGGATTTAAGATTGCCATTATTTTTTTTATTTACCTCTTTTGGGTAAAAATATTTGCATTACAGCATAAAAAATTGGCCTGTTCTTCCCGTAGATGTCGTAAAAGGAGAGAACGAGAAAAATAAAATGATTTCACACCATACGCGATACGGTGGTAGACAGAGGTCTAGACAAGTCCTTTCGACCCACCTTTCACTAAAGACATTTTTCTGGGACAACGTGACAGGTGGAGAGCCTGTCGCGATCTTTATGTCCAAGCCAACCATAGTAATTGTACAAAAGTTTTTGAAGAACTCCATTAATACGAGTATGCCACCTGCTGGGGTGTCGATCTTGGGTCCCGTAACTTGAATTCCGATCACTCAACCTCTCGGCTATCGTGACCTTTACTTGACTAAGGGAAAATCCTCGAAAATTAAAGTGGTTACCGATCGGTGGGATAACCATCTCGTAAATACCAGTTCAAAGTTCAGTAGACCGGTGACGAGCAGCAGCGTCTAAGGTGCAACGTTTCTGGTGTTGTAATTGGCGATCCGCTTCGTAAGCGTGACGATTTTACCAATTGTTCCTTACAGGAGGGGCCCATTTCCTGCAGTAGACTTTACAGGCTGTTGGCTCCTGTACAAAGGAGAGACTCATGTCCTGCAGTAGACTTTACAGGCTGTTTGCTCCTGTACAAAAGAGAGGCTCATTTCCTGCAGTAGACTTTACAGGCCGTTGGCTCCTGTACAAAGGAGAGTCTTATGTCTTGCAGTAGACTTTACAGGCTGTTGGCTCCTGTACAAAGGAGAGGCCAATGTTCTGCAGTAGACTTTACAGGCTGTTGCGTAAGTATGAATAATAAAGACATGAACCATTTTCTCTAGTTTGTATCTAGACGTCATCTGTCTCTCATTCTAATATATTAGCGGTGATGGATGACGAGCAATAAACGCAAAGGACTGAATTGCACCAGGAAAGAGCTGTAAATACTAAAAATGCATTTAAAATTTGAGAAACTCCCTTAACAGTGGTAGAGCGACGCATCAGCTTTTGTTGTTGCATGAATGGGCCGGCTCGACCGGGGAAGTACCACGACCTCACAGAATACCGGCGTGAAGTAGAAGTCTAACAAACTTCTGCGTTTCATCTGGTGATTGCAGGTAACCGGAGGCCCCCCACCCCCCACCCCCAATTCTGAGGGAGGGGGGGCATTCAAAGGCTGGCAACGCATCTGCTAAGCCTCTGGTATTGCGGGTGTTCATGGGCGGCGGTAATCACTTACCATCACGTGAGCCACCTGCTCGTTTGCTTCCATTTTCTATATATAAAAAAAAAACTTCAAAGGATCCGACTTCGTGACAGTTGTAAGATTCTTTCAAACAAAAAGAAGTTTTTTCGAAATGACATATGAGGAAGTTATGAAATAATAAACATAAAAAGAAAACATCTTCACGCACTTCCCAATACAGGGGTAGACAGAGGTCGAGTCTAGACAATTAAGTCCCTTCGACCCACCTTCCACCGAAGATATTTTCGGGACAACGTGACAGATGGTGAGCCCATCACCGTCTTTATGTCCAAGCCAACGATATTCGTACATAAGTTTTTGAAAAACCCATTGGTACGAGCCTACCAAATGGGGATTGAACTCGGGTCTATTGACTCGAAATTCCGACCACCCAACCACTCGGCTATCGTGACCTTTTTTTTTTATTATAAAAAGAAAACATACACCTGAATTGAGACCCTCCTTCTTTTTTAATGCGGTTAAATCACGATAACCTTGTGGTTAGTAGAGTCAAGAGATCCGAGTTCGATCCCCAGGTGGTAGGTTCGTGTGCTGCTCCAACGAGTTTTTCAAGTCTATTATGTACGATTTACAGCGTTGGCATGGATATAAAGACGGCGACTGGCTCACTGCGTTGTTTCAAAGATGTCTCCTGTGAAAGGTGGATCTAAATCGTTCGGACCTCTGTGTACTTCAGTCTTGGGAATAGCGTGAAAAGATTTTTTTAAACATACTCGTACATATTCGCTTCGTTTGAGGCTCCAACCCAACACGTATGTTTCAAGACTCTAAGTTATGAGCCATGCGTTGTTAAATAAAAGTATTATACTGACGTTTGGAGTAATTTGCTGTGGATAGGGAGACGGGCGAGTGAAACACGTTAACCGTTAGCGGACTTCGATATCCCGCTACTGATGTTGCTTTAATAAAGACGCTGTAGATTATATTTTACCGGCTTTAAAAAAAGAGGAATTTCGCAATTCATTTGTTTGTTTGTTTATATATGTCTGTTACCACGTAGCCAGGCGGTGTATCTTAACTGAATGTAAATGTAATGATGATTTTTATAAAGAATATTAGGCTTCTTTTAAATCAACATATAATAAAAAACAATATACATATATGTTTATATAAGTTTTAGATTTATTTATGTTTATGTATATAGTAAGCATATATTTATGCTTATGCTGTTTATATTTATTTGTATTAATTTTTCCCTTATTATCTCTCTTATTTCCTTCACCTATTTCATTACATATCTGCATCATCCGAAGGTTGACTGGTAAAGAATGCATAATGTTTTCTTGTATTTACGCGAACACTTCACATCTAAAATAAAACGATTTACGGATTTTATCGCGTATATTATGTAGTTAATTTTAATGCTTCAGGCATTAAGTCCACCTATACATTTTCATACGTTTAAATTTTGTTCCAAATACTTTATTTACAGAAACAAATTCATGTTAATATTTACAATATTTATTAACTAAAAACTACTATTATCGTAGAGTGGTGGTCTCCTCGTGGGAGAGACTCCTCGTTGTATGGCATCAAGAATGCTGGCTGCATTTTCATGTTAAATGGCTAGACTTAACCGTTGAGCGAGAAAAGAACCAGCCCTCTCGTCACCAGCGGCTACGACCAGTCGCGGATACAATTCCTTTAGAAACTGCATCGCGCGGGGTCCCCACGGACCGATCGTCTCTACGCCAAATGGAACAAATATATAGTCCTTTCCAAGACTCATATTTACGCCACTTACCCGATTCAGCTGCCTCTGATAATTAAATTATTAAATAAAAAAATATAACTTTGGTTATGACAGTTCTTTTATGTCAATTTTGAAAGTTGAACTTTCAAAAAGGTTCAAGAAAGGTTCAACTT
Source organism: Sericinus montela (assembly GCA_029286605.1). Lineage (NCBI taxonomy): Eukaryota > Metazoa > Arthropoda > Insecta > Lepidoptera > Papilionidae > Sericinus > Sericinus montela. The sequence continues at coordinate 1,797,216 of JAGSMR010000053.1, forward strand.
TCAAAATGAACATAAAAGAACTGTTAAAAATGTTTTTGGTCTGATGGATTCGTATTTAGCGTACCTATTTGCTAAGATATGGGTTACGCTTTAAATGTCTGACACAGACGAATTTCGTGGAAGGCTTTTGTCTAGTTTCGTTGTGTTTTACTTTATAATCAATTATTACACAAGTCACGTCCCTAGGAATCACTATATCTTGGGAACTGAACGTTGACGGCCCACATATAGCTATGTACATAGTCAGACAAACTATTTATATGTAAATAATAGCCGATGCTCGCCGTGTAGATATTTTCCTAGGGATCGAACTCGGGTCTCTTGACTTGAATTTCCGACCACTCGGCTATCGTGACTTTTGTTGTATAAAATAAATGTGTTTTGTCGTGAAAGCGTAACTATTATATGATTTATCTTATTAAAAAATATCTTAAAGTAATTCCTAATACAGGGGTAGACAGAGATCTAGTCTTATTGTTTAAATGAAGTCCCTTTGACCCAATTTTCACAGAAGATAATTTCCGGACAACGTGGCAGGTGGTGAGCCTGTCGCCATCTTTATATCCAAGCCAACGATATGATTCATTGATAAGTTTTGAAAAACCCATCAGTACGACCATCACCCAACCACACGGCTATCGTGACATACTTATCTTATTAATAAGGACGATTTAATCTTGTATATACCATATAAATATAAACATTCCATACATACATGACGGTCTGTAATAGTTCACTACTGCATAAAGGACTCTCACGGAGGGGGGGGGGGATAAGCCATTATCGCCTGTACTGTACATTCATACATACATACATACATACATACATATAATCACCCCTGTTCCCGTAGGGAACTATGCTCCTTACATACTTGTTTCGCTTCGTCTACTTTTATTATTCCCTTCATACATGCTCATGCATTTTTGGTCTGTTATTTTTTCGATAAAAAGTCACGATAGCCGAGTGGTTGGGTGGTCAGAATTTCGAGTCAAGAGACCGAGTTCGGTCTTCAGGTGGCAGGCTCGTACCAAGGGGTTTTTCAAAAAACTTATGTACAAATTATATCGTTGGCTTGGACATAAAGACTGCGACGGATTCACCACCTGTCACGTTGTCCCGAAAATATCTTCGGTGCAAGGTGGATCAAAGGGACTTACTTGTCTAGACTAGACCTCTGTCTACCCCTGTATTGAGAATTGCGTGAAGATATTTATTTATGTATTACTGATATTTTTTCGAGATCTGACGCCCCCGCCAACTGTCGGCAGACATTGATAATGTCAAGACTTTTCTATTAAACGCCTTTTGCAACACCCCACGAGGAGAGCGGGTGTGGCATATAGGAGTTTATTTCTATGTTTCAGTAAAGAATCTCTAGAACTTCTGTATCGAATTGACCAATATTTTGTATTTAGATACTGTTTAATAAAAATGTGCTTAATATAAATGTAATGCTGATCGGCCAAGAGGAATATAAGAGCAATAATGCAGTCAAATTCAAGAGTACGCATGCTTTTCTTGATATTATCGGAGACAAGGCCTTAGGCAATTAAGCCTTTCACCGAAGCCTATTGGGGATAACGTGACAGGTGGTGAGCCTATCGCGATCTGAATGTCCAAGCCAATAATACAATATACATACATATACATTTATATAGACATATATTCATACATAAAAATTAACGTCCATAACTCGAGCACAAGCATTCATATTCGTGACACAAACGTTTGCCCCTAGCGGGAATCGAATCCGCAACTTTTTGTTTCAAGGGCAGGGACATTGTTGACTAGACATAAACTTAAAAAACATAGATAATAAAAAATCAAATAAAATAGTGTTACTAAAAATTTTACACATCTGACAAAAATTTATTTAAAAATGAATATTGAAATAAATCTGGCGAAAAAATATATGAGCACAAAAATTTTGTTTATTATTTGCATTTAATAAATAACAGGAATCTTTAATACAAAATAATTTATTTAACATAACACTACGGCAAGAATAAATAATTATTTTTAATTTAAACTTAAATAATTAAACGTAAATTATATCACGAAATTGTCCTTAAAGTAGATGTTCAGTCCTTTCTGCTGCCGTCCGGCAACCCGTCGTCAACCACAACGTCTATCTCCACCTCGTAAGTACCAGGCTTTGTCTGAGAAGGCCTAACCACTATACCAGGCATTCTTGATTCCTGAACACCGTCAACTTCATTCTCGGCCGCGTCAGCTTCCACACTGGGCAGTGCGTGGAAGCTCCCCAATTGCTCCGGGGGGTGTCTCACCGACATCAGTCCTTGGACACGTTGGACCAAATATTCGATGATTGGTCCGAATCTCGATACGCCGTCAGTTGTTAGTATTGTCCGCTCCGGCGCGCCCTCTTTCGGTTTCAACACGAACATGTTGAAGTTGAGGGTGCGTCGCACCGGCTTAGCCGCTGCCTGCGTCGCGCAAGCTATAGCGACCAACACTACGATATTTCTCGGTGTCATCTTGGATTGTTTAGCAGCGTGCGCCCGGCGCGACGTGTGCTTCAACACTGCGCTCGCTGCGTTTTTGCCCCGCATCTAAGCCAAGATAACGGGTCTTCAGCAAAAAGATCATAATTGCCGCGCAACGTTACGACCGTCGACGGATAATTGCAGCGATCTCTCGACACCTTTCGTTTGGAAAGCACTTCCCCATCTTAATTCGAGTGAGTCATCACTATTGATCACCAAATTAACGTGATCCCTATAAACCATATAACTGGCCCTTCCCTAACAAGTTACAGTTGGTTATCGCGGAACTTAACGGATCAATAGAACTGGCTTCTGAGTTACTATTACTGTGTTAAAGACCTGCTACATTCGCCGTGAGCAGATTTTGCGGTTTCTTCAGTTTGTACTGTATCGGAATAAGGTCTAGTTTACCGTGCATCGAAGGTATAATATTTCCGCAAGTGCATTTTGTTTTCTTAATATCATTCCCAGCTATCAATCAGAACTGGTGATGGATGTTAACATAATGATGCAGTAACAAGGTCACGCGGTGCGGATGAATTAAAATGAAATGCGGTCAGTGGGTTGTGTATTGTTTTGGTTCTTATTTGATTTTGTGCCTGTTTTTTAAAGTACGTATCACATTTGCCGACCGATTCGCTGGTAGTTATAAATCCGTTGCAGTGTAAGGTCACAACCGCGATTTTATTTAAAAGGGCCACAACGCACAAAAAATCCTTATTGATATAGACACAATCATTAATTCTAATAAATATATTTTCTTTTTTGCATTGTAAAACAATAATTTTGATTGTAAAACAAAAAATCCTTATTGATATAGATACAATCATTAATTCTAATAATTTTTTTTTGCATTGTAAAACAATTTTTTTGATAAAGGCATTTGTTATATTTCAATGTTTTTTTAATATAGATAAAATACACGCCATTCCCAATACAGAGGTAGCCTAGACCATTAAGTCCTTTCTATCGACATTTCACCGAAGATATGTTTTGGTCGGAGTGTTTGGATGATCGGAATTCGAAACGGAATCGGATGATCGGACAGAGGTCTAAACAATTAGTCTAGACCTCTGTTTACCCCAGTATTGGGAATGGAATGTGAAAATAGAAACATTTAATATAAAACGTTGCATTTTTTAAAGCACGTAATCCATGCCGAGATTTTGGCTACAAAAACAAAGAGAGTTTTAAATGTGTATCAATTAAAATATTTTAAAATTGGGGAGAAGGATAAAACACTTCAGTTGTGACCTTTTTATTGTAAGCGATGCAAAAAGTGATGTCTGTTATTTTGCCTGATTCTAACCCTAAAAATCAATGAAATTAAATGAAAAATCCTAATCTATGTTTTTCGACATGAATTTCACATGTCAAGTCACATTTTTTAAGATCTACTACCGTTTCGTAAAGAGGTCTTAAGGTGAAAAAAGAGTTCGGATGGAAAAGAAGAAAAAGAAGAAAGTAAAAAAAACCCGTATGTATCCTTCGTACCTACGAAGGATACATACGGTTTTTTTTTACTTTCCTTTTCCTTTTTTATAATTTTTGTATTCAAATATTTAAAATATGTTCATCCATGTTGAAGCCAGTCCATATAGATACCAGAATACCATAGACAGACTTAAGGTTAAAAAGAAGCTTTATTGATTTTAGGTTCAACATCCTGATGAGACAGCGGAAATTCTATTGTTTGCTTTGAGGAAGCTACATTGAAAAAATTTACTTCGTCTTTCTTTACTCAAGAAAATAGAATACTATTTTACTCTATTCACGATTGCCGAGTGGTTGGGTGGTCGGAATTCGAGTCAAGATACTTGAGTTCGATCCCCAGGTGGCCCGTACCAATGGGTTTTTCAAAAATGTACGAATAATATCGATGCCTTGAATATTAAGACGGCGACGTTTACCATCTGTCACGCTGTCCTAAAAAAAAGCTTAGGTGGATGGTAGGTCATAACGGTTTAATTGTCTAGACCTCAGTCAACCCTTTATTAGGAATGGCGTGAAGATATTTTAGTAATTTAATGTATTCAATAATTTGTGTTTCTTTATTCAATTTTCCAGTTATAATTTACCTTATCTTATCTTCAAAGATATGGATTGCGTTTTCGGATTCCGTTAGGTGCAAATATTTATCTGGTGAATGTATTTATTATATTTACCTTATGTATTTACTAAATAAATATCTTCACGCAATTCCCATTACAGGGGTAGACAGAGGTCAAGTCTAGACAATTTAGTCCCTTTGACCCACCTTCCACCGAAGATATTTTCGGGACAACGTGACAGGTGGTGAGCCCGTCGCCGTCTTAATGTCCAAGCCAACGATGAAATTCGTACATAAGTTTTTTTGAAAAACTCATTGGTACTGCCACCTGGGGATCGAACTCGGGTCTCTCGACTCGAAATTCCGACCACCCAACATCTCGGCTATCGTGACTTCTATTTATGTCTATGTATTTACTTATATTTATATTATATATTTATAATATTTATCTTAATTATTGTTTGTATTCGATTCATAGATTTTTATATACGTAAATATGAATATTTATCGATATAAAATATCCTATCTAAGTGTTATTGTAGCGTTCGCATGGACATTATGGTCTTCACTTGTCACGTTGTCAAAAATAAGTTTCCGTAAAAGGCGGTTTGAAAGGACATAATTGTCTAAACCTCTGCCTACCCCAGTTCGGGAAAAATATCATCAATAAAAAAACCGTTGAACCTACTCAATTATTTAGCTCTAGTGAATAGGGCTGTATGCTTCAATTTGCTTATTTTGTTTTGCTTTGTTTGCATAGCATTTTCAAATTGATCCGCAATGGCTTGGCACATGATCAAGTTTTAATGGGATTAATTATGAAATTTTTCTTGTAAAGTTTACAGTAGCCAAATAGATAAGTAATCAATAATTAAACTAAAAATTAAAATACATAAACATTTATATCATCATCATCACCTTTAAAAGTCTGTTGAAAGTCCGCACAACGCCACGCTCGGCAAGCGGTGCGGCGATCATTGTACCAGACTCCCCGCAGCTTACACGCTGCTATCTATACTATCTATAACTATCTATAGCTATAACTATCACCTGACTGTTGAATTTTGGTCTAGTATTTTTCGAGACGGTTATCCCGCCATCTATCGGTAGCCAAGCCAAGGCTTTTTCCGTGGCTGTCTCTTGCGGTAGAGGCCTGTGTCCTGCAGTGGACTTTTATAGGCTGTGCATATGAATTTTGTAGAGATTATAGAACGTTTTCACGTTTAAGAAAGTATATACACAGAACTGCATTATCGAGTGTAAAATTTATTTTAATTTTTTGAAGCTTTATCTGTAGCGAATCTTTAATAATTATTTTTCTCATTGATTTAATAACAAAAAGTTCAGAATGACTAATTTATATGCTTTATCATTACATAGACATTACAAAATACAACTTATTAAAACTTTTAATAAGCCTTTTAATAAGTTATATTTTTCTATCTTCGCGCAATTTCCCGTAGGGTAGGCAGAGGTCTACAATTATGTCTTTTTGACCCACTTTTTTACCGAATCTTTTTTGGGGAACGTGACAGGTGGCAAGCCTATCGTCGTCTTGTTAGCCGTCTATTACTGAGAAATATATGATATATATATATATATATATATATATATATATATATATATATATATATATATATATATATATATATATATATATATATATATATATATATATATATATATATATATATATATATATATATATATATATATATATATATATATATATATATATATATATATATATATATATATATATATATATGTATATATATATATATATATATATATATATATATATATATATATATATATATATATATATATATATATATATATATATATATATATATATGATATGATAGCTTGCTTAAAAAAAAACTTTTGAGAATTTTTCGAGGTCGTGGAAGATCATTATAGGATCGACTTTTGAATGCCAATAGACAGTAAATTGCTTTAATCAATTGTTTAGAACTAATTGCTTTACTTTCGTTCCAGTTTTCAGAGAGATTTGAGAAGACCAATCGTATGTTCTATCGAAATTCGTACGAGTAAGTTTTTTTTAATAATTTCACATTTAAATAATAAATAAAAAAACATCTTCACGCCTTCTTCGCCTTCTCCACCCTAATACTGGGGTAGACAGAGGCCTAGACAATTAAGTCCTTTCCACCCACCTATCACTGACGACATTTGTTTTGATAACGAGGGCCTGTCACCATTTTTATAAATAAATAAATAAATATCTTCACGCTATTACCAATACAGGGGTGGACAGAGGTCTAGTCTCTAGACAATTAAGTCCCTTTGACCCACCTTCCACCGAAGATATTTTCGAGCCAACGTGACAGGTGGTTAGCCCGTCGCCATCTTTATGTCCAAGCCAACGATATAATTCGTACATAAGTTTTTGAAAAACCCATTGGTACGAGCCTGCCACTTGGGGATCGAACTCGGTTCTCTTGACTCGAAATTCCGACCACCCAGCCACTCGGCTATCGTGACTAATTACCATTACCATTTTTATGTACAAGCCAAAGATAGAAATCGTACGTAAGTTTAAAAAAAACCGTAAAACCGTAAAATTATATTCATACTATTAAATGATAAAAAAGCATAAAAAGCTGAATAATATTAATAGATATTCGTTTTAAAAACCTACGTTAGGTCACTCCAAGTCTAGCCTACATTTTGCCTTTCTCATAAGCAGGATTTGAAGTAATCGCCACGTACAGTGGTAGAGCCACGCATCAACTTTTGTTGTTGCATGAATGGGCCGGCTCGACCGGGGAAGTACCTCGACCTCACAGAATACCGGCGTAAAGTAGAAGTCTAACAAACTTCTGCATTTCGTCTGGTGAGTGCAGGTAACCGGTGGCCCACACACCCTCCTCCCCCAATTATGGGGGAGGGGGGCACTCTAAGGGAGGCAACGTATCTGCTAAGCCTCTGGTATTGCGGGTGTTCATGAGCGGCGGTAATCACTTACCATCACGTGAGCCACCTGCTCGTTTGCCTGCCTTTTCCTATACAAAACGAAAAGTATGACTACTGAATTGGCGATCGTAGTACTAGAAACCTTCTACGTTAGTTTCTGCTACTAGTCAGTGGTCTGTGTATATTGATTTGATATGTTGCCATAAGCATCTAGGGAAGAAAAGTGCATTGTCAAGTGACGTCAGTGGATGAGTTTCCGTGGTGTCGCCAGGTCTAAAGTCATTTGATTTTCTCTGGTATAGTTGTTTGTCACGATAGCCGAGTGGTTCGGTGGTCGGAATTTCGAGTCAAGAGACCTGAGTTCGATCCCCAGGTGGCAGGCTCATACCAAAGGGTTTTTCAAAAACTTATGTAAGAATTATATCGTTGGCTTGGACATAAAGACGGCGACGGGCTTACCACCTGTCGCGTTGTCCTGAAAATATCTTCGGTGGAAGGTGGGCCGAAGGGACGTAATTGCCTAGACTAGACCTCTGTCAACTCCTGTATTGAGAATTGCATGAAGATATTTATTTTTTATTTATTTATTTTCTTATGACGTAAAAAATGTATGATATATGTTTGCCTTACGTCAAAAACATATTAAATATGTATGTTAAAAATAAAGTATGAAGCAACTGGAAAGTACTTCTTAAAATATTCGGAAGGTGTGCTCTCGCGGCGTCTATGGCTGGTCTTGTCAATTTTTATTCCAATGTATTAACTACTAATTTCACTTAGACATAATCTAAAAGCGTTTGCAGCTTGTAACTTAATAGATTTTCCATGCCACATAAACTTTGCCGTCAAATGTATTCTCCAAAATCTTATCTGCAAAGAAGAAAGTCGAAAGTCCTTTGAAGTAACTTGTTATTACTGTGTTAGTATATGTTTGTACGGGCTCATACATTTTATCGTGTCTGGTAACGGACAGGAAAATGCTCCGTTAGAGTCCATTTATGGCTGGGTGTTGGTTTTGATGGTAACGGTTAAGGGGCTTAGTAGATCACGACTGTTATGTCTAGTTAGATTAAAAAGTCAACTTGTCGCATCGCATATAAATTATAATAATTATACAAAAATATCCGTCTTTATATTCAAGCCAACGATATAAATCGTACATAAGTTGTAAATCGTTCGCACGCTCGTACCAATGAGATTCATTGGTACGAGGTGCATCGAAATCGGGTCTTTCGACTCGAATTCCGACCACCCAACCACTCGGCGATCGTGACATTGTAATAAATAAATGGCAAAATATTTTTCACGCCTGACCACAGAGAAATTTCGTATTTTTTTCTATTAGACACGTGCCAGTTATAATGTCCGAGGTGTAGACAATTAAGTAATTTGCACTCTATATCCCTTAGGGTCCAAGTTAACGATACAAATCGTAAATAATTTACGAAAATACTAATCGGTGTAAGTTTTCATGCTAGTCGGGTCTCCCGATGAAAGTTCCGATCACCAAACCACTTGCCTGTTGCTACTTCCTCATGTCAACTTACAAACACTAATCGGTGTTAGTTTTCATACTAGGGATTGAAGTCGGGTCTCTTTTCAGTTTCCAAAACATGTAAAATGGACAACGTACAATGCTTATAATATACATATATAACAATATAAATACTTTCTTATACAGATAGGGATAACATGACATATTTATTGCTCCGATTCCCAATGTAAGATTCTAAAACGTTTGTGGCATGGGAATCAGAAACAACGAAGGCACCACAAATTCCCAGAGCCGAAAAGTGTAAAAAAAGTGGTTTTTGTGTTATATATTAATGACACGACCGGGAATCGAACCCGGGACCACGAGATGGGACACTTTGAAAACCGGTGTATACGCCACTCGTCCACGGAGGTCGTCAAACAATAAAAATATTCCGATGTGTTAGTGCAAAGCTTAATTGCCTTCACAAAATATTTCTCTTCACGTAATTATCTGAAAGTTATAAATCCGTTCTTTGTAATTGGTGTTCGATAAAACTGAAACATTTAATACAATAAAGTTTTTTTATTACATCTCTTCTAATTTATTATGTCTTCTCGCGTGCAAAGTTGTTCGCTTGACAGTGCATCAGTCGGCGGGCGGTGAAAGTAGGCGCCATTTTGTATTGTGGATTTATTGTTTGTAATTGCATGTGCAGTTTTGATGACTTTAAAATTTGGCTGTGTTAAACTAATTATAGTGTTGTTTAATTCAGCTTGGAGGAAAAAAACTGATGTGATTTTTTGTTTTATTTCTTCACATATGATGAATACGTCATTATAATGGCCTGTAAAAGTTCTCTTTGGGACACAAGCCGTTCCCGTACGGGTATGTTTAAATTGCCACGCTTGGCAAGCGGATTGGCGATCGTAGTAACAAACCATGCACCTTAGACGTTGCTGCCCATTACCGATCTACTGAATTTAGGTCTTGTATTGTTCAAGATGGTTATCCCTTCATGTGTCAATACCCAATTGTATTTTCAAGATTTTTCCATAGTCAAGTCACGATAGCCGAGTGGTTGGGTGGTCGGAATTTTGAGTAGAGACCTGAGTTCGATCCCCAGGTGGCAGGCACGTACCAATGGGTTTTCAAAAACTTATGTACGAATATCGTTGGCATGGACATAAAGACGGCGATGGGCTCACCACCTGTTACGTTGTCCCGAAAATATCTTTGGTGGAAGGTGGGTCGAAGGGACTTAATTGTGTAGACTAGACCTCTGTCTACCCCTGTATTGGGAACTGCGTGAAGATATTTATTTATTTATTTATTTATTTTCTTATGACGTAAAAATGTATGATATATGTTTGCCTTACGTCAAAAACATATTAAATATGTATGTTAAAAATAAAGTATGAAGCAACTGGAAAGTACTTCTTATAATATTAAGAAACATATCGGAAGGTGTGCTCTCATAGCGTCTATGGCTGGTCTTGTCAATTTTATTCAATGTATTAACTACTAATTTCACTTAGACATAATCTAAAAGCGTTTGCAGCTTGTAACTTAATATATTTTCCATGCCACATAAACTTTGCCGTCAAATGTATTCTCCAAAATCTTATCTGCAAAGAAGAAAGTCGAAAGTCCTTTGAAGTAACTTGTTATTACTGTGTTAGTATATGTTTGTACGGGCTCATACATTTTATCGTGTCTGGTAACGGACAGGAAAATGCTCCGTTAGAGTCCATTTATGGCTGGGTGTTGGTTTTGATGGTAACGGTTAAGGGGCTTAGTAGATCACGACTGTTATGTCTAGTTAGATTAAAAAGTCAACTTGTCGCATCGCATATAAATTATAATAATTATACAAAAATATCTTCACGCTATTTCGTTTTATTATTATGGTCACGGCGAAAGCCTATTCCAACTTTCTTCTCATGGGTGTCGTAGGAGGTGACTAAGGGCGTATAAGCCTTGAAATTGCATTTGACTACCGACAGATGGAGTTTTTTTACCAAAAAATACTATACCAAAATTCAGCAGATTGATATTAGCCGGCAGCGTCAAAGATGCGAGTTGTCTAGTACTGCGATCGACAACCCGCTTGCCAAGCATGGCGTTTATAGCAAACCGTTCCGTATGGCAGAGGTCTCCTGCAGTGAACTTTTATATGCCCCTATGACTACCAATACTGGGGTTACCCCAGTATTGGTAGTCATAGGGGCATACAGACGTCTAGATAATTAAGTCTTTTCGACCCACCTTTCTCCGAAGACATATTTTTATGACAACGTAGCAGGTGGTGAGGCTATCGCCGTCTTTATATTCAAGCCAACGATATAAATCGTACATAAGTACGTAAATCGTTCGCACGCTCGTACCAATGAGCTTCATTGGTACGAGGTGCATCGAAATCGGGTCTTTCGACTCGAATTCCGACCACTCGGCGATCGTGACATTATAATAAATAAATGGCAAAATATTTTTCACGCCTGACCACAGAGAAATTTCGTATTTTTTTCTATTAGACACGTGCCAGTTATAATGTCCGAGGTGTAGACAATTAAGTAATTTGCACTCTATATCCCTTAGGGTCTAAGTTAACGATACAAATCGTAAATAATTTACGAAAATACTAATCGGTGTAAGTTTTCATGCTAGTCGGGTCTCCCGATGAAAGTTCCGATCACCAAACCACTTGCCTGTTGCTACTTCCTCATGTCAACTTACAAACACTAATCGGTGTTAGTCTTCATACTAGGGATTGAAGTCGGGTCTCTTTTCAGTTTCCAAAACATGTAAAATGGACAACGTACAATGCTTATAATATACATATATAACAATATAAATACTTTCTTATACAGATAGGGATAACATGACATACTTATTGCTCCGATTCCCAATGTAAGATTCTAAAACGTTTGTGGCATGGGAATCAGAAACAACGAAGGCACCACAAATTCCCAGAGCCGAAAAGTGTAAAAAAAGTGGTTTTGTGTTATATATTAATGACACGGAATATAATGAAAGAAAAAATAACACGGAAATAATATTAATGACACGGAATCGAACCCGGGACCACGAGATGGGACACTTTGAAAACCGGTGTATACGCCACTCGTCCACGGAGGTCGTCAAACAATAAAAATATTCCGATGTGTTAGTGCAAAGCTTAATTGCCTTCACAAAATATTTCTCTTCACGTAATTATCTGAAAGTTATAAATCCGTTCTTTGTAATTGGTGTTCGATAAAACTGAAACATTTAATACAATAAAGTTTTTTTTATTACATCTCTTCTAATTTATTATGTCTTCTCGCGTGCAAAGTTGTTCGCTTGACAGTGCATCAGTCGGCGGGCGGTGAAAGTAGGCGCCATTTTGTATTGTGGTTTTATTGTTTGTAATTGCATGTGCAGTTTTGATGACTTTAAAATTTGGCTGTGTTAAACTAATTATAGTGTTGTTTAATTCAGCTTGGAGGAAAAAAACTGATGTGATTTTTTTGTTTTATTTCTTCACATATGATGAATACGTCATTATAATGGCCTGTAAAAGTTCTCTTTGGGACACAAGCCGTTCCCGTACGGGTATGTTTAAATTGCCACGCTTGGCAAGCGGATTGGCGATCGTAGTAACAAACCATGCACCTTAGACGTTGCTGCCCATTACCGATCTACTGAATTTAGGTCTTGTATTGTTCAAGATGGTTATCCCTTCATGTGTCAATACCCAATTGTATTTTCAAGATTTTTCCATAGTCAAGTCACGATAGCCGAGTGGTTGGGTGGTCGGAATTTTGAGTAGAGAGACCTGAGTTCGATCCCCAGGTGGCAGGCACGTACCAATGGGTTTTTCAAAAACTTATGTACGAATATCGTTGGCATGGACATAAAGACGGCGATGGGCTCACCACCTGTTACGTTGTCCCGAAAATATCTTTGGTGGAAGGTGGGTCGAAGGGACATAATTGTCTAGACTAGACCTCTGTCTACCCCTGTATTGGGAATTGCGTGAAGATATTTATTTATTTACATTTATTTATTTACTTATTATTATTATATTTTTATGTAAATTATTTATTAATACCTAATTAGATTAATTAAAATTACTTCAATGAAATTTGTAAGTACATTTAAATATATACATCCATACGCCACATATACATACTTTTATATAACTAAAATAAAATTAGTCATCATTCTTTTATTCATCAGTCTTTCATTCATAAAGTTCATATTTAATTAAAAATTATCATGTTCTTTGCTTCGTCAAACATGCTATCGTCAGCTCTGACGTTCCGGATTTGATTTCCGGTCGGGTTAATGTAGAAAACACTTCTCTTCGTTGTCTCGGGGCTGCATTTGTAGTACCTTCGTAGGTTTAGATTCCATAACACAACTTAAGCTACTTACTTTGGGATCAGAGCAATGTTTTCTCCCTATATATTTTTAATTTTCTTTATTTAAATTTTTCTATGCGTATGCTTATATAAGCAAATTAAATTGACACATTAAAAAAATTTAGGTTCTCCTGTGAAATGACGTCCATACAAGTGACGTTCCAATAACGGTTATGTGTATGTCGACATTAATAGTATTGTGATGCAGTTATAAAGGGCAGTGCACTCTGTTAGCACAACCTAGTTATCTTCCTGGCTAGAAAGGCGACCGGACTGGTAACTGCACTATCTCTCCATATCGCCGCTTTTGCGATTTGTATGCATGTACATGGGTATTTAAAAGATTAATGATATTTGTAACTTCTTAGGTATCCTTGTGCTACAGGCAGAAGCTAATATTAAATACATTTTATTTATTTATTTATACTTTATCGTTCCACCAAAAGGGCGGAATTTATTCGTAACTAGCTGCCCTCGGCGAATTTGCTCGCAGTTTAACACTTAACGCGGAACCCTAATTATGTTTCTAAATTAAAAGTAGCATATGCTACTCCTTATCACTTCAGCTATCTGTCAGTGAAAGTCCTGCTAAAATCGGTCTAGCCGTTTCAGAGATTAGCCGGAACATACAGACAGGCATACAGATAGACAAATAAAAAAAATGTTATTTCAGTGTATGTACCGTATAAATTCATATACATGTAGTAAAAAACGGTTATTTCAATATTACAAACAGACATTCCAATTTTATTTAAATGTATAGATGGCATACTCTGCAAACGAACCTGGAGCGTGGAAAATATGGAACCTTAATTAGACTAATTATAAGTTATTGGCTTATCACCTGTCGTGTTGTTAAAAAAAAACTTCGATGAAAAGTGGTTCGAAAGAACTTCATTGTCTAGACCTCTCACTGTCTAGACCCTCTGTCTACCCCGGTTTGGGAAGTTGCGTAAAGGTAAAACAAATTGTCATGCTACTGGTGGTAAACTGGTAGGCATGATAGCTGAGTGGTTTGAGTCAACTCTGTTTACGTCCGTATTGGGAATGGCGTGAAGAAATTTGTTTATTTGTTACATATAAATATATGTAATAACGAATTATCAAAATGATTGCTTTCAATAAAACACGTATGTTAAATTTTCAAATATAATAATTTATATTTCCTTCAAATCACCAATTCAGGTACAAAAAACATTATACAAGATCTATTCACGGACATTTCACTCACGAAACAATTTCACTTATACATATTTTTATAATAAATCTAACGATAGACGTAATTGAATTATTTTTATAGGCGTTTAAATTAAATTACAGCGTAAATGTAGTAAAGAAAGTGATATTAAATAGGAAATTGAACAGATGTACGAAGAAATAGACAGGAAAAGAAAGTTAATTAAGATATCGAGGAAGTCATTAAAAGAATTAATTAATTTAAAATCTACGCTTTGCTTTTCGATGATTTCGTGTTTCTTCTGGGTTCCTCTTTAGTTTCTTTGGTTTCGGTGTTATCGGATTGCTGACCTTGTCTCTCGGAGCCACGGTTTGATTCTGCTTCAAAAAAAAAGTTTTATTTGAATTCTGTATTTTCTAAAGCATAATAGGAATTTCTTCACTAATGTAACTTAGTCCTAGAAAAGTATATTCGGTGAAAGGTGAGTCAAAAGGCCTTAACTGTCTGGAACATTTTTAATATGACTTAGTAATTAGTTTGATTACTCGGTAATTTAGCAAAATTAGCAAGGTAATAATAATAGTTACATTCATAGATAGGCACAACATCACATAATATTTTTATTTGAAAAGAATACTTCTTCTTCTTCTTTACAGCCTATCAAGAGTCTTCTGCCGAACATGGGCCTCTCCTAGAGTTTGCCGCAAAGAACGGTCCTCAGACTTACTTTCTTATAAAGCACAAAAGAGAGAGATAGAGATATTACTTCACACATTTCCCGATACAGGTGTAGCTACAGGGCTAGACAATTCAGTTCTCTCGACCCACATTTCATTGGAGGTTATTTGGGACAACTTAATAGGTGGTGAGCCTGCCATCGTCTTTATGTCCAAGCCAATTACATGCATTACACATAAGTTTTGAAAAACCTCATTGGTACGAGCCTACACCCTGGGCATCGAACTCGTACCGAATTCCAATCACTCAGCTATCGTGACTTCTCGTGAAGGAGAGCGGTTTTAGAAAAAGAAACATACCAGAGTCAGGTCGTGATGCGGCTGCAGGTGATTGTCCTTGGTAGTATCCCAGTGGCGATAGGCGTTGCTGATAGTCGTCGATTGGCGCTCTGTGAAGGATAGAATACGAAAATGTATGTAAATATATTTATCGAGTGTGATATGATATTTTTTTTTAATAAAATCGGAATTGGAAATAGCGAAGGTACTAAAAACACGCGGACCGGTAAATCATGTAGAAAAGTGGTGATCTACATTGATCCGTCCGGAAATCGAACCCGAAACCACAGAGCTGGCGAGACTTTGAAAACCTTCTCGAGTGGCGTATACGCTACACGGAATTACACTTATTAAAAAAAAAAACTTACTGGTAAGCGGCAGGGTCTTGGTATAAGTCGTAGGGATTGTTGTACGGTAGAGCACCACCCAGTAACAGTCCTGGGTTGGCTGGGTTCACCCCGGACAGACCACGGTAGCCCAGAGGCGACACCACTTGACCCGTAGACGGATCTACGAGCACGGCGTTCTGGTAGCCTGGAATATTCGGAACTCCTGCAACATTCTGGATGCCTGGTACATTTTGGATGCCTGGATAACTTTGGACGCCTGGAATAAAACAATTGCGTTTAGAAACATTTTACATGCGTATAAAGTCTTTGATGAATATAAATCTTGATTTTGATTTTGCGAAACGGTGTTTTTGAAAATAAGCCTTACTTAGATAAATGAGTTTTGATTATGACTTTGATAAAGACAAGATCAGCTCATTTGAAGTAATAAGATATCTAGAGTATACATAATTTAAGCACACATTTTTTGACCACAAGGAGTCGTATTAGATATTTATTTTTGGTATTGATATGTGTTACATTGTTTTTATTTTGGGAACATTAATATGGTACTGCGTATGCAGTCCTTTAGGATAAGTTCATGACTAAAACATACCATTAGCGGCATACGCGTTTCCTTGCGGCGCGGCGCCCACCACGTAGAAAGGCTGGTAACCACCGACCGTTCCCGGCCTGCGACAAACGTATTACAATTAATATACATATAGTCACAGCAGTCGTACAGTTGGATGCTCGGAATTCGAGTCACGAGATCCAGTTTAATCGCCAGACGATAGTCTCGTAACAATCAGTTTTTTTCAAAACATATGTACGGTTTATATCGTTGGTTTGGACATAAAAACGGCGGCAGACACAAAACCAATTACTTTGTAACTCCGGTGAAACATGGGTTATAAAAAAAAATTGTTTTGTCCTCAGGTTATCCCAGTGTTGGCATTTGCGTAAGAAATAATAATAATAATATACAATGTAATTATTTTTATAAAACTAAAATATATACGAAAACACATATGTATGTAGTCATATTTTACCGTTAGCTTGGACAATAAGACGGCGATAGGCTCACCATCTGTCACGTTGTCCAAAATAAGCTTCAGCGAAAAGTGGGTCGAAATGAGTTCATTGTCTAGATCTCTCCGTATACCAGCCCGGGGAATTGCGCGAAGATATAATTAACTTAATCACCTGTATCCTGGAACTGGCATGTTCACAATGAAGACCCTTTGACCAGGCAGGAGTCCAGGTAAGTGAGGAGTCAACGGTGTCTGGAATAGAAGAAGTTGAATGTTAAAAAATTCTATTTAACCATCCATCAGTCTATTACAGTGTTTGTTCATGCATTTGTGCGTGCGTGGAATTTGGGTCTAAAACAACGATTAAGAACACCGCCATCTAGCGGATGCGTTTACAATAATAAATGTTAATTCTCGAGAGATGATTGCATACAGTTGTTAATATAACTTGATAGATGGCGCTAATATCTAATATAAACGCAGCTTTTAAATTTAAAGTAACAATTACTCCATCGTACAGAATACGTAAAAGATAAATGTAATAATGACGTCATTATTTAAAATAAGTGTATCTATCTTTGATGACCTCCGTGAACGATTTGCGTACACCGCTGTTTTGTTGTGTCACCCGCTCTGTGATCCCGGGTTCGTTTCCCAGACGGATCAACGTAGAAAACTACTTTTTCTTCATTGTCTCTGGTCTGGGTGTTTGTGGTACTTTCATTATTTCCGATTGCATAACACGAGTGTTACTTGCTTTGGGATAAGAGCAATATATATAAGCGTCAATAGCTTAACGGATTAAGGTTCGGGTTATGAAATATTCGCAGGTTCGGACCCCGCCATTCGACTATTGTCGTGTACCAATCCAGACACAAGCATTGCAGCTTAGTAACAGTAGTTAACATGAATACTAGTAATGTTATATGGCATTGCTAGTATTCTTTTCAAATAACATTATGTGGTGTTGTGTCTATCTATGTATGTAGTTAGGTCTATATATTTATTATTATTACTTTTAGTACAAAGAGAAGATTGTGAAGTACCTGTTGTGGTGGCTGCTGAGGTTGTTGGGCTCCAGGGAGAAGCTCCACCTCGCTGTCAGGCCCGAGGGTCTCTAATCTGGCAGGCACGCCGTTGAACGCTACATTGAATTTCCCTATAAAAATGCATGGATGAACAGCTTTACAAACAAATTGACAATTAATATAGGTCGACCGAGAGCCGAGTTGGTAGTGATCTTACCGTCGAAGCTAAGGATTGCGGGTTCGAATCCTGTTTGGAGCAAATATTTGTGTAAATATGAATGTTTGTACACGTGTCATGAACGTTTATATGTATAAATAAATATTTATATCTGTGTAAATATGTATGTATGTAGAATAAATTGTACGGTAAGCTTGGAAATTGAGGCTGTAATAGGTCCACGTTGTCACGTTGTCTTAAATAAACTTTGTTGAAAAGTATGTCGATAGAAATTCATTGTAAAATAAAATAAATAAATGAATATCTTCACGCAATTCCCAATACAGGGGTAGACAGAGGTCTAATTTAGACAAGTCCCTTTGACCCACCTTCCACCGACCTACCTTCCTCCACCTTCGGGACAACGTGACAGGTGGTAAGCGCGTCGCCGTCTCAATGTCCAAGCCAACGATATAATTCGTAAAAAGTTTTTGAAACATCCATTGCGTGCCACCTGGGGTACGAACTCGGGTCTATAGACTCAAAATTTTAACCACCCAACAACTTGGGTATCGTGACTTCTAAAAGAAGTTCATCGTATGGCAAATTGCGTGAAGATTTAAAAAAAATTACAATTACCCGGTCTGTGTTGTCCTTGATTGTAGTAATTATCTACTTCAGGGTTGTCCAAATAATACTGCAATCTGAAACTGAACGCAAAACTTAATTAGCGGAGGAAGATATCAAATCAAAAATAAAAAAATGTTCTATTTTCAACAAATAACACACTATACACTATAAGATATTATCACCTTAGTCTTATTTTTTTCCTTAAAAATTAATTGGTATTTAAGTTTGTTTAATTTTATTTATTATATTTTATTTAATTATATGAATTAATTTAATTATATTTTAATTTGAAATGTGTGTCATTGAATTGTTTTAAGGAATAAACCTTTCTGAATTGTATTTTTAATTCTAATGTAGTTTTAGCTAGAGATTGTTAAGTATTCCCATAACTACTGATGGCGGTAAGCTCACCACCTATCACATTATCCAAATAAAGCTTCGGCAAAATATAAATCGATGGGACTCCATTGTCTAGACCTCTAAGTACTCTAGTATACATAAAAATATTTTTTATGTTCACGAATTTTTCCCCTACTGGGTCAGATAGATATCTAGAAAATGTAGTCCTTATTGAATAGTCCTTAGATTAGTGTATATATAAAATAATACTCACGGTTGGAGTTGTTGCGATTGTGGGTAGTACCTCTGTGGGGAGGGGGGCGCTGCGCTGACCGCGACGCAAAGGACGACCGTGGTATACTGAAAAGATACAAAAAAATTATTAAAAACATTTCAAAGAATAATTATTGAATAGTTATTGAGTATCTTAAAAAAAAAAGAAAATAAAAAAAATTGAGGTATCTACGTAATGATGTCCCGAAAGCCTAGTTAAAGGTGTCTTCGAAACTAAGGATTGCGGGTTCGAACCCCGCTTATGACAAACGTGTGTTAGATATGATTTGTGTTCGAGTTATAAAAGAATATCTTCACGCCATTCCCAATACAAGGTAGACAGAGGTTTCGACAACTGAGTCTCTTCGACCCACCTATCACCGAAGACATTTTTTGGGACAATGTGACTGGTGGTGAGCCCGTCGCCGTCTTTTATGTCCAAGACAACAATATGTATATATGAGGCTAATATTATTTACATTAAGAAGGCGTGACAGGTGGTTATATCCACCAGTCACGCTGTCCCAAATACGCTTCGCTGAAAGGTGGAACGGCTTAATTGTCTATGATCTCTTACATTGCCAAACATTTCTGCGAGGCAATGTTAGAAAGAGGTATCTATGAATATTGTCAAACAACTTACATGCAATAAAAACAATGCGTGTAAGTCTGGTATAGTTATTTATAAATCACTCGATTACTTTAAAACTTATCAACAACTGAAAGCACGAGGCACCACCAGTTAATCATAAAAAGTACCACAACTCTCGATAAATAAATCAATAAATATTTTCATGCAATTCCCAATACAGGGGTAGACAGAGGTCTGGTCTGGACAATTAAGTTCCTTTGACCCACCTTCCACCAAAGATATTTTCAGGACAAAGTGACAGGTGGTGAGCCCGTCGCCGACTTTATGTCCAAGCCGACGATATAAGTTTTTGAAAAACACATTGGAACGAGCCTCTCGTTCTCTTCGACTTGGGTCTCTTCACTCGAAATTCCGACCCACCACCCGGCCATCGTGACTAACTCTCGATCACTTTGTATTATCAGGAGTGTGTGACTGATCTTGCATTATGCAATTTTGCAACCTCATCACGGCACCCAGGCGTTATATTTCGTAACGTAATGAGATCTGTTACATTTTCCGGTCACTCGGCCTCCTGCGGACCTCGTCGAAGGACGGCTCGCTTGTTGGACAACCGCAATAGAATTACAATTAACCGGAGAATACAAATGTCATGTGGTAAGAGCAAGGAATAGTATGATATTAAATAGGAAATTCAGCTTAGACGCTAAATTTCTTATTTCTGTGTTCGTGTTTAAACATTACGTCTTTAAAAATATTTCGTTTTTATGACATAGTAGTGGAATTGCGTGAAGATATTTATATCTATCACTATGTTAAATAAAGCCGAAAAAAAGGAGCAGAATATTACCTAATTTATTTATTCATTTAAAAAAAAATATAGCACTTCAGTTGGATAGAACGGCCGTTCGGACTCGTTTTAAATTTCATAAATTCTTTAAATATTTAATACCATACGTTCTTATACATTTACATTTAGAATATTAAATAGCTTTTTCAAAAAAAATGTTGAGAATGAACGAAAAAGTGAAAACCAGATCAATATTCAAAAAGCCAAACACATCCTTTCTAAATGGACACTCAATTTTAAGTTTTGAATTAATTATAATCTAGTCAACATTTCTGCTTCTTACTTTTTTGGCCTAATTGTATTTTGTAATTAATAATGATTTTAATAGATACATAGCTATTACAGAAATTGAGTAACATTTTGTCATATATGGAAAGAAATAAGTACTAGTACAGTATTTTTAAAGCACATACATACGTAGAGAGAAATAATCTATATACATGCTCTTATCCCAAGATAAGTGGCTGAATTTGAAGCAACGATGGTATCACAAACACCTAGTCAAGAGAAAATTTAAAAAACCATTCTGTTTTCTACACTTATCCGTACGGGAATCGAATCCGGGACCTCTGAGCTGGCGATACTATGAAAACCGGTGTGTACGCAACTCATCCACCGATGACGTGAAATAGTCAAGTATGCTCGTATGTATGAGAACGTAATTGCTATTTAAATAAATCTCTGTTCACAACTAAACGATTTTTTTCAATAATTGTAAATGTACTAATGAACTAGTCTGCAACAATTTGCCAGAACTGGCAATAAAATCCAGCACACGTCTTTGTTACATATAGGCAGATCTACGCCCAAGTTTACGACATGTGGCAACAAAGTGTTTACTTTTTGCCAGAATTAATTTTTTATCATTTGTTTATGATATATATTAATCATCACATGTAAGAGTAACAGCTATGAATCTGTCATTCTGTGAGTAAGTTTTATGTTAGAGTTTAGGTTCTAAAAGAGTTTTTAATAAACATTTGATATAATTTCAATTTCTTTTGTGACATATGTTGGTCAAGATTTAAAGAAGTCATGAGGTCAATTAAATTGTTTTGTGGCTATAGCGATTCGGTCAAAATATATTCTAAATATCGTAGTTTCATGACATTCGGAAACTGATTCTTCTACTCTATCCCTTGCTTGATGCTTTGTGTACTTCGACCTCCTTGGTTGGTTGGTCTTCCTGGCGGTGTGTTATGAAGTAGGAAACAGTGAAATAAAAATCTGAACAAAACCTATTGTCTTTGGTTTTATGTATTATTATAATTGCTGCTGTTTTAAGGTTGGGAGTAATATTATGACAATGAATGAATGAATGAACTTATCTTATTACTTTAATCTATCTTATTCTGCATTAATATAAGTTGTCTGAAAGATATTGCTGTCAGCATTAAGACCGCCCATAAGTCACTACAATAACATGTGTGCTTATTGTTAATGTTTTCTTTAATTTGGTGTGCAATAAAGAACATGTAAATATAAATAAATATGTAGTACGTATATGTATTTTTTAATAATGGGCATATCAACTATATTTTGTATATAAAGAGTGATTTACATTTTTTGTTTATCTATGTTTCGTTTATAATAGAAAAAAATATGTTATTATTATTAAATTAACAATACTTATTACTCATAGCATTCAAGCAAAGCTTGGTCACTCATGTACTGACTACGTAAAGTACGCTTTAGTAACAAAGAGACTTACCACTACGATCTCTTTATTATAAATTTATACTTCGATATTGCCATTAGCGCGGCTTTATTATTTTATTTACACTGCTTTTCACACAACATACTTTATGGTTTGCATCTATATGTCTAAAAGGCGGCGACGGGCTCACCACCTGTCACGTCGTCCCGAAAATATCTTCGGTGGAAGGTTGGTCGAAGGGACATAATTGTCTAAACGAGACCTCTGTCTACCCCTGTATTGGGAATTGCGTGAAGATATTTCTTTATCTATATGTCGAACGATGTTTCTAACACAATTTGAAATCTAGATTTCGAGAATTTCGTAACAATGTAATGTCACTGTGATCGCCTGATATAATTTGCATCAGCGTGCGTTTAAAAATAAAGAACATATCAGGCAATCATGTTATGTCAACAAAACTAATTTAACATACTATTTATTACCCTATGCAGTCACAACGAGCATTCCCGTGAATAAATTACAATGAATGAATACGAAATATGTTTGTGTTCAATCCTGTCGATCTGTCATTAGATCTAGTGATCAAATTCTAAAGAATTTTCTAATCGAGTGTTGAAATGCGTATCATTATAACAAGGCATAAATGTAGGATTTGGTAAAGCGTAAATAAAGTGAAAAAGTGAAATTTGGTAAACTTCAAACTCTTACTTAGTTTAAAAAAATAGACTCTTAAAAACATAGTGTTAAAAATATTATCTGTGTTAGAAGATATTTCAGAAAAGAAACTGACATATAGTTTAAAAAGAGCTACAAAGTCTAGGTCAAGGATATTCGATGAGCTTTCATGCTGCATGACCCTGAAGGTCATAAAAAAAACAATAACAAAACGTCAAATTAAATTGAATAACAGACGTGTTTATGAAAGTGCTTTGACAGATCGTATAATTTACCGATTATATTTGTTCTAATATGAAAAATAGAGATGTACTAAAGTTTTTGTTATGCTAACGATGTAGGCAATCAACAAAAATGGATTTGAATTTGAACTAGCTCAAAACAACTGAAGGGCTTATACAACTGCCACTTAACACAAGTGCTTCAGCTGCTTCTTTGAGATCAGAACAATGTATGTGATGTTGTCCCTATCTATGCATGTATCGAGACCCGAGTTCGTCCCCAGGTGGCAGGCTCGTACCAATGGGTTCTTCAAAAACTTATGTACGAATTGTTTGTCTACAACAGACCTCTGTCTACCCCTGTATTGGGAATTGCGTTTATTTATTTATTATTTTTTATTTAAAAAAATCACACGAAATTACTGTAACAATGTTATAGAGGATACGCACCTTGAGATGGCAATTTAATGATGTAAATCACCAACGTGTAAGGTTTAATATGCGCAGATAAAGCTTATTTGTATGTTCACTCGTCATCTCGTATCTCCAATTCTGCGCATATTAAGCCATTCTCACTTACGCAATTATAGTTCAGAGCACGCGTGGTTAAGGCTTTATCCCGAATACCTATCAAGGGCTCACGGTTTTTCGTTGTTTTTATAACCGCCTTATATCTAGGTAAATTAGCGATCTTATAATTCGTGCGGCGTTATCTTTGCCAACCGAGAAAAAAACGTAGAGATTCGCGTGGCCTTGAAATATGATGGTTTTTTCTAGTTTTGCATGAGTTTTATTTAAATTTATTTTTAACTTTATTTTAGTTTAGCGTATTTAAGTCACGATTGCCGAGTAGTTGAGTGATGGGAGTTTGAGACAAGATACTCGAGTTCGATCCAGAGGTGGCAAGCTCGTACCAATGGATTCACCACCTGTCACGTTGTCTCAGAAAATGTCTTCGGTGTAAGGTTAGTCGATAGAACTTAAATGTCTAGACCTCTGTCTACATCAGTATTGAAAATGTCGTGAAGATATTTTTAAACATAATAGTAACATTAACTTTTACTGTAAGTACGAGACTCTTTATCCTAAGTTTGTTATGTACACCGCACCGATTCCAATCCCTGACTGGTCATTCGTATGTATATTGTAAATTCATCCCATAATTAATTCGTCAATAAACCTTCTAAAGCAAGGTGAATTGCGTCTTTTTTGTTTTTTTTTAATACCGGAAACGGTAAAGTCCGCTTCACACAAATAATTCGTAATAACTACATCTGTCGGAAGGAAACAGAGAGACGTTGCGACAAATCAGTATGTAGCTGATGTATGAACCTTCACCCATTTGCTTCTATACACCGACCCGCGGCTGACGCGCTTTTTAATGCGTATGACATAATGCTTTGGATGCGATTAGAAATGTGCGAACCGCGTTATCTTATCTTCACGCTTATTCTTAATGCTGGGGTAGATAGTAGAGTCGTTACACCGAGCCTATCGCTATCTCAGTGTCTAAGCAAACGGTACAATTACGAAGCTAGAAGCCTTAGAGGACTATGCCTTCTAAGCTTGCCTAAGAAGCTAGTTGTTATAATAATCTAACATTTGTGTGATAAACATAAATATTAGTACTCGAGTGTCGAATAGATCTTTAGTAATAATAATAAATACATACATAGATAGGGACAACATCACAGGCATTGCTTCGTTCCTAAAGCAATCAGTTAAAGTACTTGTGTTATGGAATCAGAAACAACGAAGGCGCCACAAACACAAGGATCCGATCAGATCCGATCCGAAAATCGATCCAGCAACCCGGGACACCTGGCAAACCGATGTGCACGTCACTCGTCTACGGACGTCGTCAAATTTAATACATACTTCAAAAAATAAAACATCTTAATAAGCAGCGTGTTAAAATACAATTTTTTTCAAGCCAAGGTCGCGGTAAAGTTAAAATATACACTTTTCATCAACAATTATCACAAACAAAGTTTACCGAATCTTGTCATTAACAATCGTAATAAACGTGGTAACCAGGTCAGAGTATTCGCTTAAAGCATTTCTCAGAAAACGAGTGAATTGTAATTTCTTACAATTGTTACTGCTTGCAAATTTGTCGCTTAGCACAAACATAACACCTAAGGTCATTTACCTCGACATGTAAGATGTAAGCAACAACGGACCTGTCAAAGTAACCGAAAATTGTGACTACGGTGCGTTAAATACTAAAAAGCTGAAAAAGTCAATGAACTGCCACATGGAATTAGAATATAAATAAAACAAAAACAACTTATTCATGCATTTCCCATATCGAAGTAGGTAAAAAGGCGATTACCTAAAAGCCGGGTCGAATTATGAAATTTAGAAATATTTTCCATAGTAAACAATTTAATAGTAAAACGGGACCGGACAAAGACCGGACAAAATATGTATGCGAAGGGCTTTTACGTAATAGAGCATACCTTCAAGTGGAAAAATTATGTATCAGAGTTGTAAAAGGTGCCTAAAGAACAGTCAAAAGACTATAGAATAAACAAGACGAATGGTCGAATCTTTTATTTATTTATACTTTATTGCTTACCCTTAACAATAAAGGCAACAAAGGGCGGACTTAATGCCTTTAGGCATTCTCTGCCAGTTAACCCAGGGGTTGGTGTGAGAAAGTAGTAGGTACAGCAAAATTGTAAAGAAAGAATCTTTCAAATCTACATAGATAATAAATAGATAGATAATAAATACATATATAGATAGGGACAACATTACACACATTTCTCTGATCCCAAAGTAAGTTACTAGAGCGTTTGTCTTATGCAATGCACACATAGTCAAGACCGGAGACAATGTTTAAAATATTTCTTCAACATTGACTTGTCCGAAAATCGTACCCGAAACCTCAGAGCTAGCGACAATCAAAACCGTCGCGTACGTAACTCGTCCACCGGGGTCGTAAACGTCCGAACTAACGATGTCTCATGCAACTCAGTAACTGAAACGTCTTTACGACGACTCAAACCCTCAATTGTGGCACAATCTCGCAACATTTAACTGCCACTTCTTGGTAATTGCGTCGGTTGACAGTAGGGACGCGCGTGGCTGATTCCGCTTGCCCGTTATGTACTTCGGCCAGTTGCTCATACCTCAGCGTTAATGACGTAGTAATGAATGGTAGTTGTTGATATAAATATGCGAAGGTATATGTCTTAAATCCTAAATTCAATAATAGAGTGGTACCACTGACCGAGTGATCACGATACGATCAGATCACCACCTGTCACGTCCTCCGAAAAATGTATTCAGTTAACGGTGCGTCGAAAACGATTATTCTTTTGAAAAACTTTCAAAAACTTATGTACTATTTATATCGTTGGAATTCGACATAGAAACGGCGAAAAGGTCACCTGTCACGTTGTCCCTATAACAAAATTTTCTTCGGTGAAAGGACTTAGTTGTCTAGACATCTATCTACCTCAGTATTGGGAATGACGTGAAGATATTTTTTTAAAGTTGACTCCTAAGCTAGGTCAAATTGTTTCAGGGTTCAGCGCCTTCCCTAAATTAATAAAAAAAAAAATAAGACTGGTATACTAGATGACAAATGTTTGTATTATTTTTTTATTATTTTCAAAATACAAAATGTTAATAATACTCCATTAATGAACGTGCACGTGATGCCTTTTAAAATGTCATCAAAATTTGTCCGCCAAAGTACGATTTATGATGATGCAAACTAACAGAAACTCCCGCTACACTTTTGCAACAAATTTTGTTTGGGCGGAAATGGTTCGTCGAAATTGTTAAATGTCAATTTCTTCATCTGTGTTTTCATAGTTTCTAAACTACTTTTTGGACCTTGAACAAATAAGGTATCAATTAATTCACCTTTTTACAGCTCGTGTCATAGAATACGTAACGCTGATTTAAATTAGGTATTACGAAAGACAAACTCAAAAATGTCGATGCGTTTGTAATTTGTTTGTAAATGACCTACTTTCCAATCAAAATCCATTTGGGTCAAAATTTGTTATGATTAGTATATAAATAAAATAAAGAAATATCTTCACGCAATTCCCAATACAGAGGTAGACAGAGGTCTAATACATTTTTTGGGGCAACGTGACAGGTGCTGAGTCCGTCGCTGTCTTTATGTCCAAGCCTATGATATAAATCGTACATAAGATTTTGAAAAACCCCATTGGTACGAGCCTTGGGGATCGAACTCGGATCTCTTGACTTGAAATCCGACCCGACCACTTGGCTACCGTGACTCGTATTATTAGTATGGTATTGTCATTATTTGTAAGCATATAGAAACACAAATGGAAAAAAAGATACAAATTTTACTCATTAGGATTAGAAGTAGTAACACTTTATGAGTAAATGGGTTTTAACCGCTTTTTAATAATCATGTGAATTGTGCATTTTAATAAAATATAATCAGCACTTTTAATAAAAAAATCGCATCGTTTTATATGGTGCGTCTATATACTTGAGTAATATGTGTTACACAAAAAAAAATAAGACTGGTATACTAGATGACAAATGTTTGTATTATTTTTTTATTATTTTCAAAATACAAAATGTTAATAATACTCCTTTAATGAACGTGCACGTGATGCCTTTTAAAATGTCATCAAAATTTGTCCGCCAAAGTACGATTTATGATGGTGCAAACTAACAGAAACTCCCGCTACACTTTTGCAACAAATTTTGTTTGGGCGGAAATGGTTCGTCGAAATTGTTAAATGTCAATTTCTTCATCTATGTTTTCATAGTTTCTAAACTACTTTTTGGACCTTGAACAAATAAGGTATCAATTAATTCACCTTTTTACAGCTCGTGTCATAGAATACGTAACGCTGATTTAAATTAGGTATTACGAAAGACAAACTCAAAAATGTCGATGCGTTTGTAATTTGTTTGTAAATGACCTACTTTCCAATCAAAATCCATTTGGGTCAAAATTTGTTATGATTAGTATATAAATAAAATAAAGAAATATCTTCACGCAATTCCCAATACAGAGGTAGACAGAGGTCTAATACATTTTTTGGGGCAACGTGACAGGTGCTGAGTCCGTCGCTGTCTTTATGTCCAAGCCTATGATATAAATCGTACATAAGATTTTGAAAAACCCCATTGGTACGAGGCTTGGGGATCGAACTCGGATCTCTTGACTTGAAATCCGACCCGACCACTTGGCTACCGTGACTCGTATTATTAGTATGGTATTGTCATTATTTGTAAGCATATAGAAACACAAATGGAAAAAAAGATACAAATTTTACTCATTAGGATTAGAAGTAGTAACACTTTATGAGTAAATGGGTTTTAACCGCTTTTTAATAATCATGTGAATTGTGCATTTTTAATAAAATATAATCAGCACTTTTAATAAAAAAAATCGCATCGTTTTATATGGTGCGTCTATATACTTGAGTAATATGTGTTACACAAAAAAAATAAAGAATTTTCTCTTTAATTTATAAATAAAAATAAATAAATATCTTCACGCAATTCCCAATACAGGGGTAGACAGAGGTCAAGTCTAGACAATTAAGTCCCTTTGACCCACCTTCCACAGAAGATATTTTCGGGACAACGTGACAGGTGGTGAGCCCGTCGCCGCCTATATGTCCAAGCCAACGATGAAATTCGTACATAAGTTTTTGAAAAAACTCATTGGTACTGCCACCTGGGGATCGTACTCGGGTCTCTCGACTCGAAATTCCGACCACCCAACATTAATTTAATCACATAAAAATAAAGAAGTTAGAGTAACTTTGTGGACGAGTTGCAAACTCACCGGTTTTTATGGTGACCCCAGCT
This sequence comes from Sericinus montela, assembly GCA_029286605.1. Classification (NCBI taxonomy): domain Eukaryota; kingdom Metazoa; phylum Arthropoda; class Insecta; order Lepidoptera; family Papilionidae; genus Sericinus; species Sericinus montela. The sequence goes on from JAGSMR010000053.1 coordinate 1,826,400, forward strand.
CTGAGGTCCCGGGTTCGATTTCCGATCGGAATAATGTAGAAAACAATTTTTCTACATTTTCTAGGGTCTGAGTGTTTGCGGTAGCTACGTTGTTTCTGATTTTACAACACAAGTGCTTAAGCTGCTTACTTTGGGATCAGAGCAATGTATGTGATGTTGTCCCAATCTATGTATTTTCATTAAAACAAAAAAGACCGAGATTTAAACTATTAATCTCAATATCTCACTCAAAATCACAATATAATTTTAAACTATATCTGTCTGTCTATATGAACCCAGTCTACAAAATTACTGAACAGATTTTCATACGGTGTTCAATAATGAATAAATTTGCTATAATATGAGTGATAATTTTAAATAAATTTTACGTTTTTTTATATTTTTTAACTCAAATATTTGTTGGATTAAATAAATAAAATAAATCTTCACGGCATTCAAGTCATTTCGATCCACTTTTCACCGAAGATGTTTTTGGGAAATAATTGCTGGATTGAAAATAATGTATTGAAAAGTGGGATGAAACATTGGTTATATTAAATCCAATCTACATGCTCGATGCAACATATTAGTGCGACAGACAGTACGGCGGAAGAAATGTAGGCGTTTCGTATATGCTCTGCTACCCGTGCGAAGCCAGGGTAGGTGCCTATTATATAATAAACATACCCTTCATATTTCAAAAAGCAGTAATCTATTTGTTACTCTTTTTTCAACTAAAAGAGAAAGTAAACATCTGTTTATGTCAAAATTACGAATTACGAAGCTTCTTTCTTGTACTGACGTTTGTGATTTGCTGGTCAATTTTTAAATACTCTGTATATTTTTTTGTAAGCGTTATACTTTTTTAGAAATTTTTTCTTTTCCTTTATCAAATGGTTTGACTTGTTAAATACCTTGAAAGAGTTAAGATACACTAAGCAGTAACTTTGGAACCTCACTTTTCTCACACAACCTTTTGGAAATATTAATATATAGGAGCTTTTTTGATTTTATTGTCTTTGTCTTTGTCTTCATTTTTATTTTATATAACACTAGAAGCCGTCTAGGCAGAACACTTTTCCAATATATTTAAATCACATTCCAAGTACGTTTTCCAGACAAGAACTGTAAAAAAAAGTAGAAAAAGTTTCTTATAATAAGTATTTAAGAAATAACGCTGTACAAGAATCCACGCTGTAATGATGAGCACTATATCACTGCCAAGAGGATAGCGGCAATAAGAAGATAGATATTATTTTCATAAAAACAGTGACCAGCGCTTCACACGTCAGGTTGTTCCAAAAAATGTCTTCGGTAAAGTGGGTCGAAAGGACTTAATTGTCTAGATATCTGTCTACTCCGTGTTAGGAATGGCGTGAAGACACAAAAACATTATTATTATTAGGTCCAATTTATAGTGACTTTTATTTTTAAACAAAATTAAAACGATTTTAAGTGACGTCAACCATTCATGAGGCTTTAATGAATGCGAAAGGCGTCCGAAATGCTTGATTAGTGTTGTGATTTAATTAATGGTAATGAAATCCACACTTAAATTGATTATTTTACTTATCATGTTGATTTATTTCGGGACGCAACATATTATGAAGACTAAATATAGGCTTATGATTATAATAATAATTATCCGATCGCATTGTCCGCTGGTTTCTCTCCCTGTCGCCCTGGTCTGGTCTAGCCCCTATCGAGGGCGTCCGTCTGGTTGGGACTTAATATTTATTTCTTATATTTATGTATTGATATTTATTATGAATGTGTATTTTGATATTTTATTTATTTTATCGTACGTATTTATTATTTTACGTATTTTAATTTTTATAAGTATTATCTACTATATATTCAACCAGACGAGTACATAAAAATTTTAAAAATTAGAATTCAAACTATTTTCGTACAGGATTTTTTAAAATCTAGTCACTCAGTTCACCTGATTACCGTTTTAAAGTTGTTTTCCAGTGTCCATGATAAACTGGCAAACAACTTTAAGCGAAGGGCACAGGTAACTTATTGCCCCTGAAGAATTATATAAGATGGAACCTAATAACCCGGAATTTTACTTGATTTCTATACCATGAAGACAAAGCATCAGATACATAGTGATTATTTTCAGGGGGAATTCGGTGAAATCCCATCCACTTGATAATTAGTGGCTACAATATCACTAGCCTTAGACTACCGTGTAATTTACATCCACATGTTCAATTAAAGTTGAAAGAAAGAATGCATTATACAATGATTACACTAATTCTCTATACCCTTCAAACCGGAACACAAAAGTTATTATACTGCTATTTGTTATAGTTAAAACTGTTGCACTGATCCCGACGATTCCTAGGCAGACTAGCCTTACTACCTTCTGAATTATGCTGTAATCTATTCTTAGAACTTTACGCTATTTACTTCTACTACTAAATATTAGCAAATTTTTATGTTCTTTAGGTAGAATCACTATTTGAACCGGAAGTCGTATATATTTAAAAAAACAAATGAAACTGATCAGAATCTAAAAAAAAATATGTAGAATATATGAAAACTCACTGCAAGTTTTAAATTTAAATAATTATGTAATGCAAATGTTATTTAATTCTAAAATTATTATACATTTATTTAGTTGCAAATATAACTATTTTAATTGTAAATAAAAAAAATATTTCAAAATATCAATCTGTAAATCAAATATTTAAGCAACTGCTTTACTTTTAGAATTCGTAGTTCATTTTTAAATGTATTTTTCTTAAAGCTCACTTTATTTCACTTTTTAACCTTTATCTAATTTAAGAAGTTTATATAAAATGTACTCACGAGTAATGTAAACGTCATCTTGGGTTAACACACACTTGTCTAAGGAAAAACCTGCGCACGCGCACCTCACACTGGGACTGCGCTAGGTCCTTGCGGTGTTTGCTTTATATAAAGTTGTTTGTGTCGTGCTCGCCGGGGTTGCAAATTGTATCGACCGACCGCGAATTGTGACGTTGTCTTTCATATTTATCGCTGCCGGTTCGAACTAGGATTTTCGAAAATTTGACTTTTTATTACACATAAATTTCAAATCAGTTCCAATTTTGGTTACCTAACTGTTGTTTGTTATCTAACTGATGTTATATCAGAAAACCGGTTATTTTCATTTTCTAAAAACGCTAACGACATTTTTTTAGAAACTGACTTAACAGAAAATACTAAGTCACATTCCTGACGATGTTACCTGTGCAATCAACGGGTTGTACCAGCGTAAGAATTTAATATGTCCTTTGTACTCGTGAGTGTTGTAAAATGCACTAAGGGGACTTAATATGCAATAGCGTCCAAAATAGGGCGGAAATATCATTTTTTTGTATATGGCGTAACTTGACAGTACTTTTACAGGGCGTTAAGTAAATAAACAAGTAAACAGTTTTATAACTGCGACTTATAAACTTGTAAATATTCAAAGGGATTTACTGATATTGAGTCTGTCTGTTTTAACAGTAGTAGAGCCACGCACCAGCATTTGTTGTTGCATGAATGGGCCGGCTCGACCGGGGAAGTACCACGACCTCACAGAATACAGGCGTGAAGTAGGAGTTTAACAAACTTCTGCGTTTCGTCTGGTGAGTGCAGGTAACCGGAGGCCCACACCTTTCTTCTTTTCTGCTATGCCTCTGGTATTGCGGGTGTTCTTGGGCGGCGGTAAACACTTACTATCACGTGAGCCACTTGCTTGTTTGCCTCCCTTTTCTATAAAAAAAATTAAAAATACGAGAGGTTGGTAAGTTTTAATGTATCAACATTTAAATTTTAGCTGATTCGTATATTGTAAAATTTGAAACGAAAATATATATAAAAAATTTAAATGTATAGAACAAACTACTACACCGTGTGGTATTGGCACAAGAATATATCACCCTCTCTCTTGCCATGGGTGTTATAAGACTCGACTAAAGGCTAAATCTTGAAAATATACAAACAATCAAAATTCTGCAGACCGGTGACAGGCAGCAGCGTCTATGATGAGGTACTGCGATTGCCAATCCGCTTGGCAAGCGTAGCGATTAAGACAAACCGTTTATAGGAGAGGCCTATACCCTGCAGTGAAGCTCACAATCGGAATCGAACTCGAGTTGACTTAATCGAATTTAAAGAAATCAACCTCTCGACTATCCAGTGTCATGTAAATTTTTCTTTAAATTTTTATAAATAGATAATAAATACATTTATATTATTATTATTATTTGTCAAATCGGATGCAAATACTTCATATCATCTGTATGCTGTTGACCTTCAGTTGTACGTGCAGTCTGATATTAAAGACCTAAATTATGGTATCAATAAGCTAAAACATAACCTTGAGGCCGTTAGAGATTGGATATACAGGCAGGGATTCTCAGTTAATCAAACCAAATGTTAAAGTTGTGGTTGCAGGTAGTTCAAGATTGCTGGATTAATGGATTATATCACTCTTTCTATGTTTTTACTCCAGTTTACTTAAATGGGATCGTGATCCCTTTCTGTCATTCTGTAAATAACCTTGACGTGCATATGAAATGGATTATGAGCTGAAGAACGCTAAAATTTATCTAACGTTGTTTCCACACTGGGTCCTAAGTATAACCTGAAAAATGACTTGTACCTGTAAAGACAAAACTCATGCATGTGCTTTGCCTTGTCCTAACTTCAATAAACTCATGAGTGTTATTCACATCTGTCGGCAACGCTTCTCAACAAGATGGAGTACCTTCTAAAAATTCCATAGATTGATGTACGATTTACGTGTAGCTGAGTATATATGACTATATTCATGTCGTTCAATTTGTAGTTTAAATGGCTCCCTAATTATTAAACCTACGCCGTATGAATAGGGAGCTTTTTGACTTTAATGCAGAGACCAGAGTAGTAAAGTAGAATAGTACAGAGTCCTTTTAATAGCCCTCGTAACACTTTACTCCATTTTGACTGATCTTTCATTCGACTCAGGATAAACCACACACTGTAAATAGTTTTACAATTTGTATTCCTTAGCATAGTATTGACTTCTTTAGCTTTTCCTTTACAGTTCTGGTTTTTGTAAGTACTTCCTTTAGGTATCAAGAATACAATGTATAAAATTCTTTTAAATTTAGGCTTCGTCAATTCTATTTAGTACAAACTCATAATTGGTAAATTCAAAATCATTGTACATATTTTGCGTATTAGTATATATGATGAGTATATACGAGTAATTTATGAATATATACGAGTACGTATATATAAACAATACATACACACTATTACTTACACATGTTTAATAAACAATTGTGTAATTATTACGGAATTATTTTATTTTGTTTAATTTGTGATAAATTAATAAATATTAGTTTAATTAAATAATTTAATTAATAAATAAGTGTAAATACGTCATAAAATAAAATTTTATGATGTAATTTTAATAATTCATCACTTTTGTATTGATTATGCACCTGTGTATGATATTTGGGTGATAGAAACTGCAATGTAGACATCCGCAGCATATTATCTATGCCGCAGCATATTATCTATGCCGCAGCATATGGTAACCGCCGTGGCAGTAAAGGTTAGAGGGCTCATTGTAATGGGTCGACGGTAGCTCAACGAATTAATAAACGTTGGGAAAGAAGATTGTCGAGTGGCACCTTGTTTAAGCTAACGCAGTATTGGACCACCCCCTCAAGGAGCGACGACCTTCAAAATGACTGAGGACCGCCCTTTGTGGTAAATTTTAGGGGAGACCTAGGTTTAGCAGCGTACTCTTCATTGGCTGAACAGAAAAAGACGATTTGAAAAAAAGTAATGTTCATTTTTTTTTAATAAGTAAAAGATTGTTTTGAGACTTGAAATCATATACGAATAAACTTAAAGCTACCTTGTACCAGACAGGCTAACCTTTTACAGGACAAGAGTACCTCGTTTAAAGTTACAATAAATTCTCGAACTGAGTGGGAGCCTATAAGTAATTTCCAAATACATAATATATCGGATAGTAGATCAAAAAGTTTACGGAAACGCAGTGGAACTCGAAGAAAAGTATGTGCTAATCTTATTTCACAACGCAGTCAACTTATGTTTTAGATGCAAGCTTTCAATTGTGGCGAAAGACAAATTTTCCCTTACCTTACGTGATGCAGTGGAATTTTACAAGATGTTAAGTTAGTTAAGTAACATAATAAAATTAAAATAATTATAAGTGAGAAATAACTAAATATATGTTGGTGGTTTTGTATTTATCCCATAAACTTTTTCTCCAACAACATTTGTCTTGTTGTAATATTTCCATTTAAAATTTTTTCCCCAATACTATCCACGGTAGCCAGAGGTCTATACAATTTACTCTTTTTAACTCCTATTTCACCGGAGCTTATTTTTGGGACAAGGTGGTAAGTGATGAGTCCGTCGCCGTCTTTATGTCCAAGCCTTCGATATAAATCGTACATAAGTTTAAAAAACTCATAGTTAAAAGCCTACCTGCAGTTTGAATACTTGACCTCTTAATGGTCTCTTGACTCGAACTCCATTCACCCTACCACTAATCTATCGGTGATTAACATACAATTTTTTTACAAGATTATATTCATTAGAAAGTTAAGTAAACACTTCCGACGGCCTTATAAATTAGTGTTTTTTTTTAATTTTTAACGCATATTTTAATATTGCTCAAGTATGACCAGTACATATGTCCCAAAAACGTAAATTATATGGGAAATTGCGTAACGATGAAAAATAATAATAAATAAATACATGTGTAAGATATTTATTTATTGTTATTTATCGTCCCTGACGGGGAAGCCCGGTAAACCATCCACGATCCGTACATACCCCTTCACACTTACCTTTTGACATGGAGAAAATGAGGAATATAAAAGAAGCGCTTTCATATTCATTATTTTCTTCATACACGCACGTTTAGGTATCCGTCTAATCTTGACTTTTCCCTCCTTGAGCTATCTGCTCACCTGTTCTTCGCAAGTTAGTTTCAGCTTACTGTGACCTCTTTTATTGTTAAATTTCGCGCTATATACTTTCTTCACCATTCGGTTTTCACTCCTTCGCTCAACGTGTCCAAAGCATGGATGGATGCCGTTATCCATTTTAGTGATCATCTTTTTAACCTGCCATATTTCGAAGCCTTCATCGTCAAGGTGAAACCTTCAGCGTCAGGTTTGAGAACAGGTCGTATGTCAAAAGATAATAAAATAAATAAATAAATAAATAAAAATTAAATGTTTCATGAAAATATTTTAAAGTCCTTCATGTATAACTAAAAAAGAAAATTTTAGTTGGGTAATCGTAGTTCGAGTCAAGAGACTCGAGTTCGATTACCCAGACTCAAAACCTTATGTACGAATTATATCGTTAGCTTGGTCATAAAGGCAGCAACGGGCTCACCACCTGTCACGTTGTCCCTAAAATGTTTCGGTAGAAGGTGGGTTGAAAGGACTTAATTGTCAAGAACTCTATCTACCTCTGTATATTGAATAGCGAGAAGATATATTATTTTTAATATTTTAAGTAAGTTTGGTAATACAACCGATTCGCGTTGATGTCTTACTTAAGAATTTAATAAATCCCGGTTTCCGAATCTAAATACTACTTTCCTCAATACTGTATTTGTCACTTGAAATGCATTCTAAAATGTCCGGTATACGAATTCATTCATTGTTTTACGTGTCATGTTGTCGTGAATTGTTGCACAAAATAATTATTTGTGCAGTCAGTTTGTGGTTAGAGGTATAGTACAACACTTGCGATAGTATTCCACGAATGAACGTAACTGAAAATGACTCATTCGAAAACTAAACTGAAAGAGGTTAATCAACATACGTGTAGAGAACAAACACACGTACACTTTACAAGAATATAAACATTAATAACCTGGGACTACTTTATGTATATACAACATGAATCTTAATAAAAATTTTCTAACTTATGAAATAAATTCGCAAATGGTACTTAGTAAAATAATCTTTCATCATAACTTAAGAAATAGGATAAAAATTGATGACCGAAAACAAATCTGGTTGTGGTTAAAAGAGTATAACATCTGAGGGAGCAACTTTTCAATGAGTTGCTTAATGGAATTAGGGATTGTGTGTCTGTCGAAGTATTCAATGAGAAATTTAAAATGTTTTTATCCAAAGATATTTATTAAGCGTGTGTTCCATACTAACTAGTGAGGCCATGTTAAATTGTGCAGTTCTGTAATCTCATTGAAAATGAACCTATGTTCATTTTAAGTAATAAATTCTTTAAATCTTACTATTTTAAAATAAAGTATATATATAAATATAAACTTTGTTATATATGTGTTGTATATGAATGTGAAACATGATGAAACATATGAATATGTAAATATCCTTACGCCGTTAATGCGAATCTATTGTAAACCTTTTTTCCCGTGGGTGTCATAAGAGGCGACTAAAATGAATAGCCCTTGAACAATTATGGCAAATCCTCTTCAGCGATCTGTGTCTCTGCAGTGAAAGTATCCTGCAGTGGAATTTTACTGGCCGATAAGAGAAATTAAGATAATTAAAAAAACCTTTTGTCATTATTTCTTTTAGGCCTTGTAAAAGCTTTTTAAGTCCTGATTTTATTCCTTTTAGAATTTTCTGTGGCCGAGTGCCGTCAGTTCAGAGGTCCCTGGTTCGATCCCTGAACTCGCCAAAGAAGAAAACCACTTTTTTTGTTTCCACACTTTTGTTGTTTCCGATTCCATAACACAAGTGCTTTAGCTATTCTAAGATTAAAGTAATATATGTGATGTCTCTATCTATTAATATTTTTTTTATCAATGAATAGATAAAAAAATCCCATCCATTTTTCTTATGGCCCTGAACATTCGTCAGCTGTCTTCCAAAACAACCATTCTTTACCTACTGTTAATTGACAACCTTTAGAACTATTTGAGCCTAAGCCAATAGATCATTGGAACATCTGGCACAACGCCAATCACAGTCTAGTGGTGACCATTGGTAACGTATAATACAATCGATGGAGGGATTTATAGTCACTTTGTTCGAAACACGTGAGTCAGGGGTTTACGGAAATGAAATTTCCACGATTTACTAACTACTAAGGTACAATTACACACGTAAGCGTCTTCTTTGTTACCTTAAAAGAAACTGCACATTTATTGTGGTAGAGACAGCGAGATAAGCGCCTTCTTTGTTACTCTCCTTTAATACTAGTGATGTTAATAGGATAGTCTATCTAACTTATGTATGACAAATAAGTTGTTTGTTTGTTATGCAGCATCGTCTATACTAAACCGATTTTGAAAATTCTTACACCAATAGAAAGCGATATTATCAGCGAGTGGCATATGCATTGTATATTTTTGATTAAAAATCTCTACGAAAATTACAATATTATAAACTTAGTTAACAAAAAATGTCTTTAAAAGTCATTATTTGACGAAAGCTATCAAATGGTGCCATCGGTAACAATAATAATGATAATACCTAAGTAGGTATTTATTGGAAAATTAAGGTTAATATGGAGATTCCTTTTTCACCTACCTTTTGACTGAAGCCTATTTGGGCCAACGTGACGGATGGTGTACTAGTCAAGTCTTAGTGTCCAAGCGCCGATACAATTAACTTGCATAGATATATACTTATATAGTTAAGATAAATATTTATATAAAAATCCCTGATTCCACTACAAATATTCATGATTAACACCCATGTTTGCCCGTACCAAGATTCGTATCACATAGATACCAGGTAGATAGGGGATTTAATTATTTTAAAATATCTGTATAACTTTTGTCAACCAGATTTAACTGGTTAAGATTATGAGGGAGTATAGGATATATATTGTACAAACATTAACCAAGGACATGCTTTTATCTTAGGAGATGATGTACATTTATCATTGTTTCATAAGCTATCTAGATGTGGTATCGAAGATGAACACAATACGAGGAAAAGATGTGTTTCATTCTTTAGGAATCTATTTAGGTATACAAAGGAGGCTTTTCTATTAAAATATACTTATCTTTACGCAAAATCTCTAACGGGGCAGCCAGAGAGTACAGATCGCTAAATGTCACGATCTTTCATACGTCTTTAGCTTCTTTTTAATTCATTATTCTCTTCATACTCCTCCAAGTATCCGAGAATTCTTGACCCTCCCTTCTTCGAGCAATTTTTTCACATATTCTCAGAAAGTTAGCCTCGGCCTACCATGACAACTTTTAATTTTAACTTTCGCGCTATATATTTTCAATTTCATATCAATATCATTTTTAATTTGTTAATTAATTATTTTCTACTAGAATGTAATTTTTTTGACGATTTGACGAAATAGTATAAAAAGCCATAACGAAATTTTACATAATAGTGTCTTAATTATATTTTTATTGTCTTAATGTTTACAATTTATTCTAGTGCCACACTAGAATAGAATTTGTGGTGCTATTATTTTACTTACAAAGTCAGCGCACTGCTTGAGCAGCTCAGTGCTTGTGTCGCAGCTGAGCAGATCGGGGGAAAAGATCATCACACAGATTGACCAAAATTTATGATTTCTAGACAGTCAGAAGTCCAGATAATTATGCCCTTTCGACCCACCTTACACCGAAGAAATTTTTAGCACAACGTGACTGGTGGTGAATGTATTTATGTCCGTGTTTATGTCCAAGCCAACGAAATAAATCATATAATAGGTTTTTAAAAAACCCATTGGTACTAGCATATTACTTGGGGATCGAACTCGGGTCCCTTGACTCGAATTAAGTCTGAGTAGTGAGATGCTCGTATACTTGCTTCACTGCAATCTTCAATTCGCTTGCGAAACATGGCGATTAAGGAAAATCCTCTAAACAGGGAGGTCTTAGTTCTACAGTGGCCTTTTAGTGGCCGTAAAATGAGTAAAATACGTAAATCCATGAGTTGTACATCCCACTTATCATTATATATAGATAGATAGGGTTTTCTATATCGACCCGGGACCTCGAGATGGCGACACCTTGAAAATCGGTATTTACGCCACTCGTCCACGGAGGTCGTAATCAATTAACAATTAAAAAAAAAACTCATTAGAATCAAACTTCGGTCCTATCTTACACACGATGCACCAGACACAAACTTCCCTATTCACAACGCTTCGCTGGCGAAACACAAAGGACATTCAAAAAGCTCTTAAAGCTCTGCGCAAAGAGGTTGTTTATCATATTTAATTTCTCAGTAAGACCGTCGAACCGAGACTATGTTTTCAGTGTTTCCTTGAACCTGCAAAGATGCGTCACCTGACAAGGTGAAGAGTTGGGTATGACCTTGAATGGAAACCGAGCGCACTCAGATTAAGTTTTATGACGTTGTAAAAATTATCCTTAATACAGAACTGGATAGTGCTTGTCTTGATTTTTTTGTCAATACTTTATTCACAGAAACAATATTATAATTGTATTTACAGTACTGATTAATTAAAACTAATCGTGCAGCCCTTCCTCTTGAGGCATGGTACCAAGAAAGTTGAATGCGTTTCAAGTTGAATGGTTAGACCTAACCTTTGATCGAGGAATGGTAGCCCTTTTGAACCAGCGGCCATGACCAGGACCCAACGGACCCATCGTATTTGCTTTTATCTTAGGAGATGATGTACATTTATCATTGTTTCATAAGCTATCTAGATGTGGTATCGAAGATGAACACAATACGAGGAAAAGATGTGTTTCATTCTTTAGGAATCTATTTAGGTATACAAAGGAGGCTTTTCTATTAAAATATACTTATCTTTACGCAAAATCTCTAACAGGGCAGCCAGAGAGTACAGATCGCTAAATGTCACGATCTTTCATACGTCTTTAGCTTCTTTTTAATTCATTATTCTCTTCATACTCCTCCAAGTATCCGAGAATTCTTGACCCTCCTTCTTCGAGCAATTTTTTTCACATATTCTCAGAAAGTTAGCCTCGGCCTACCATGACAACTTTTAATTTTAACTTTCGCGCTATATATTTTCAATTTCATATCAATATCATTTTAATTTGTTAAGTAATTTTTTGACGATTTGACGAAATAGTATAAAAAGCCATAACGAAATTTTACATAATAGTGTCTTAATTATATTTTTATTGTCTTAATGTTTACAATTTATTCTAGTGCCACACTAGAATAGAATTTGTGGTGCTATTATTTTACTTACAAAGTCAGCGCACTGCTTGAGCAGCTCAGTGCTTGTGTCGCAGCTGAGCAGATCGGGGAAAAGATCATCACACAGATTGACCAAAATTTATGATTTCTAGACAGTCAGAAGTCCAGATAATTAAGCCCTTTCGACCCACCTTACACCGAAGAAATTTTTAGCACAACGTGACTGGTGGTGAATGTATTTATGTCCGTGTTTATGCCCAAGCCAACGAAATAAATCATATAATAGGTTTTTAAAAAACCCATTGGTACTAGCATATTACTTGGGGATCGAACTCGGGTCCCTTGACTCGAATTAAGTCTGAGTAGTGAGATGCTCGTATACTTGCTTCACTGCAATCTTCAATTCGCTTGCGAAACATGGCGATTAAGGAAAATCCTCTAAACAGGGAGGTCTTAGTTCTACAGTGGCCTTTTAGTGGCCGTAAAATGAGTAAAATACGTAAATCCATGAGTTGTACATCCCACTTATCATTATATATAGATAGATAGGGTTTTCTATATCGACCCGGGACCTCGAGATGGCGACACCTTGAAAATCGGTATTTACGCCACTCGTCCACGGAGGTCGTAATCAATTAACAATTAAAAAAAAAAACTCATTAGAATCAAACTTCGGTCCTATCTTACACACGATGCACCAGACACAAACTTCCCTATTCACAACGCTTCGCTGGCGAAACACAAAGGACATTCAAAAAGCTCTTAAAGCTCTGCGCAAAGAGGTTGTTTATCATATTTAATTTCTCAGTAAGACCGTCGAACCGAGACTATGTTTTTCGAGTGTTTCCTTGAACCTGCAAAGATGCGTCACCTGACAAGGTGAAGAGTTGGGTATGACCTTGAATGGAAACCGAGCGCACTCAGATTAAGTTTTATGACGTTGCAAAAATTATCCTTAATACAGAACTGGATAGTGCTTGTCTTGATTTTTTTGTCAATACTTTATTCACAGAAACAATATTATAATTGTATTTACAGTACTGATTAATTAAAAACTAATCGTGCAGCCCTTCCTCTTGAGGCATGGTACCAAGAAAGTTGAATGCGTTTCCAAGTTGAATGGTTAGACCTAACCTTTGATCGAGGAATGAGCTAGCCCTTTTGAACCAGCGGCCATGACCAGGTCCCAACGGACCCATCGTATTTGCTTGTCTTATAATATCTTAATATTATAAAATATCTTCAAGGCAATCCCAACACGGTGGTAGACAGAGGTCTAGACAATTAAGTCCCTTCGACCCACCTTCCACCAAAGACGTTTTTCGGGGCAACGTGACAGGTGAAGAACCCGTCGCCGTCTTTATGTCCAATCCAACGATATAATCGTCCATAAGTTTTTTGAAAAAATCTATGGGTACGAGCCGGCCACCTGGGGATCGAACTCGGGTCTCATGACTCGAAATCCGATCACCCAACAACTCGGCTATCGTCACGTTTTTACTTAGTAGCTAGACTTAGTATTTAGTATTATAGGTTTATTAACTATAGATCGCGGCTTCGCCCACATTTACATAACTTATTAAATTTATTGCTAAGTTAAGTTGTCTCTGGGCTCAATCTCAATACCAAAAATCATCAAAAATCTGTTCAGCGAAAACGTTTGAAAGCTAAGTAACAAACTAACTAAATCGCGATTCATAATTTTAGTCAATATAGAAAACTTCTTTTTCTACATTGTGTTGAGTCTGGGTGTTAGTGGTACCTTCGTCGTTTCCAAATTCATACCCTACTTAAGGATCAGAGCAATGCGTGTTACGTTGTTCTTATCTGTATATGTATTTATTATTCATAACTCAAGGAAAAATATTTCTATTCAACACATTAAAGTTTGCCCCTACCAGGATTCGTACACGCTACCCTTAGCTTCGAAGGCAGCATCAACGAAGCGATGTCCGTAAAATTGCATAGTCCTTTTTCCTCGTAACATCCTCTATACGTGATTATAAAAACAATTTGTTTAAAGCGCGAACATTGTATAACTATTGGATAAAAAATAATTAAAAAACAAGACACGTGTTTATATAATTTTGCAATTCGTTTTCATTATTTACTATTTACAACATGAAAATGATTCATCGAATACAGGCTAAAATGTTAATATGAAACACGTGGTATGTATTCTAGAGCACGCGTAAAGTATCTACGCAACAAAATCATGATTCTAACGTAATAATATCTGGAATGCGAAACCTTGCGTATAAATAATAAATAAATATCTTCACGCAATTCCCAAAACAAGGGTAGACAGAGGTCTTGTCTAGACAATTAAGTCACTTCGACCCATCTTCCACCGAAGACATTTCGGTTTGTATTTAGAATCATAGGTATATATGTTTTTTATGTTTACGTAAATTTCCCACTCCATTACGTACGACCCACCTTTCACCGAAGACTTTTTGGGACAACGTGACAGGTGCTGAGCCTGTTGCATTCTGTATGGCAAAACAAACCAGGGATCGAACTCGGGTGTGTTGAATCAATCTCTCATCGAATCTCGGCTCCCGTGACTTTTTTAATACGTTCGGTACTTAGAATTATAATTTATATTTTTTATATTTACGCACATTTCCAATACAGGAATTGCGTGAAGATATTTATTTTATATTCTATTTGAGACAAAATGACAGGTAGTGCGCTCCTGTCTCCAATCTCCTTCTTAGCGTTTAAGCCGACACTAAAATCTGTTAACAAATAATAATAATATATATAAATATACAAGTACAACATCACAGACATTAGTCTGATCCCAAAGTAAGTGTCTAAAGTGCTTGTGTTCTGGAAACGGAAACAATGAACTTACCACAAACACTTAGACTCGAGACATTGTAGTAAAAGTGTTTTTCTCCATTGAGTCGTCCGTGAATCGAACCCACATGTATTTGGCAAGCGGATCGGTGAGATTCAAACACCTACACCCTTTAGACTCTGCGACCGTTACTAGTCTGCTATGTTTTATCTAAACATACTCGTAATAGAAAAGCGTCTAATAAATTATTTATTAGACGCTGGTTTCTTTGTCTTGTTCTATAAAAGTTGTAGTTTTTTTTTTATTTTATTTTTTTTCCGTTCTATTTAGGAAATTAGCTATAACATCAGACGATTTATTTTGTATTAATAATTAAATGAGCTTTATAAGATGTGCACTGTAGGATTTTCCAAACATTTGCGCGGTGAAAGGTGTCTTCTATTTACTTCATTATTTATCAACGCACTGTCCCAGACGGGTAGTCAGAGAGAACAGATCGCTAGATGTCACGATCCTTACATACCGCTTTTCCTTCTTTCCTTTCAGATTCATAATTGTCTTCATAAATGCATGTCCGAGTGCTCTTGACCCTCCCTTCCTCGAGCGATTTGCTCACATGGTCACATGACCATGTATTTTCTATGATATATATAATAAATATCTTCCCGCCATTCCCCATACTGGGGTAGACAGAGGTCTAGACAATTAAGTCTCTCTAAACCACGTTTCACAGAAGACATTTTTGGGCAACATTTTGGTACAACGGGTATGCAGACATCATGTCCAAGCCAATGACATAAATCATATATTTGTGGTATAAGGAAGGATGTGTCAATGGGAATTTTTAATAAGCATATTGTTGTATAAATATTGTACATTATAGCTGCAATGATGCTGAGTCACGAATAATTCCTTTGTACCTAAATTTACTTTGTTCAGGGAAATACGCATGTAAACAGTATACAAAACCCATAGTTACATATTACATTTCAGTCATTACTTTTATCTTCATGAATTTCTGAATTGTAGGACAGGTAAAGATCCAGATAAATTCCTCTTTATGAGAGATTTTTGACTTATATTTTAATTTCAATTATTCGATTCATATTTGGTGCCGTTTCATATTGTCGGCTTGGACATAAAGACGTCGACAGGCGCACCATCTGTCACGTTGTTCCAAAAATGTGCGCGGTGAAAGGTGTCTTCTATTTACTTCATTATTTATCAACGCACTGTCCCAGACGGGTAGTCAGAGAGAACAGATCGCTAGATGTCACGATCCTTACATACCGCTTTTCCTTCTTTCCTTTCAGATTCATAATTGTCTTCATAAATGCATGTCCGAGTGCTCTTGACCCTCCCTTCCTCGAGCGATTTGCTCACATGGTCACATGACCATGTATTTTCTATGATATATATAATAAATATCTTCCCGCCATTCCCCATACTGGGGTAGACAGAGGTCTAGACAATTAAGTCTCTCCGAACCACGTTTCACAGAAGACATTTTTTGGGCAACATTTTTGGTACAACGGGTATGCAGACATCATGTCCAAGCCAATGACATAAATCATATATTTGTGGTATAAGGAAGGATGTGTCAATGGGAATTTTTAATAAGCATATTGTTGTATAAATATTGTACATTATAGCTGCAATGATGCTGAGTCACGAATAATTCCTTTGTACCTAAATTTACTTTGTTCAGGGAAATACGCATGTAAACAGTATACAAAACCCATAGTTACATATTACATTTCAGTCATTACTTTTATCTTCATGAATTTCTGAATTGTAGGACAGGTAAAGATCCAGATAAATTCCTCTTTATGAGAGATTTTTGACTTATATTTTAATTTCAATTATTCGATTCATATTTGGTGCCGTTTCATATTGTCGGCTTGGACATAAAGACGTCGACAGGCGCACCATCTGTCACGTTGTTCCAAAAATGTGCGCGGTGAAAGGTGTCTTCTATTTACTTCATTATTTATCAACGCACTGTCCCAGACGGGTAGTCAGAGAGAACAGATCGCTAGATGTCACGATCCTTACATACCGCTTTTCCTTCTTTCCTTTCAGATTCATAATTGTCTTCATAAATGCATGTCCGAGTGCTCTTGACCCTCCCTTCCTCGAGCGATTTGCTCACATGGTCACATGACCATGTATTTTCTATGATATATATAATAAATATCTTCCCGCCATTCCCCATACTGGGGTAGACAGAGGTCTAGACAATTAAGTCTCTCTAAACCACGTTTCACAGAAGACATTTTTGGGCAACATTTTGGTACAACGGGTATGCAGACATCATGTCCAAGCCAATGACATAAATCATATATTTGTGGTATAAGGAAGGATGTGTCAATGGGAATTTTTAATAAGCATATTGTTGTATAAATATTGTACATTATAGCTGCAATGATGCTGAGTCACGAATAATTCCTTTGTACCTAAATTTACTTTGTTCAGGGAAATACGCATGTAAACAGTATACAAAACCCATAGTTACATATTACATTTCAGTCATTACTTTTATCTTCATGAATTTCTGAATTGTAGGACAGGTAAAGATCCAGATAAATTCCTCTTTATGAGAGATTTTTGACTTATATTTTAATTTCAATTATTCGATTCATATTTGGTGCCGTTTCATATTGTCGGCTTGGACATAAAGACGTCGACAGGCGCACCATCTGTCACGTTGTTCCAAAAATGTGCGCGGTGAAAGGTGTCTTCTATTTACTTCATTATTTATCAACGCACTGTCCCAGACGGGTAGTCAGAGAGAACAGATCGCTAGATGTCACGATCCTTACATACCGCTTTTCCTTCTTTCCTTTCAGATTCATAATTGTCTTCATAAATGCATGTCCGAGTGCTCTTGACCCTCCCTTCCTCGAGCGATTTGCTCACATGGTCACATGACCATGTATTTTCTATGATATATATAATAAATATCTTCCCGCCATTCCCCATACTGGGGTAGACAGAGGTCTAGACAATTAAGTCTCTCCGAACCACGTTTCACAGAAGACATTTTTTGGGCAACATTTTTGGTACAACGGGTATGCAGACATCATGTCCAAGCCAATGACATAAATCATATATTATTTTTCAAAACCCCTTGGTACGAGCCTGCTACTTAGGGTTCGAACTCGGGTCTCTTGTCACGATCTCCGATCACCCAACCACTTTTCTATCGTGATTCCTTTATTATAACTTTATTATAACATTAAAGATTACTAAAAGATAAAATGTGTTTGTGTTGCATGTAGATTGTGTTACTAAGAAACTTAAATACCGCGTAGGAGTGGGATGAGTGTACGAGATACAAATCTTTCCGCTAACATGGCGGCAGACTACGTGAGAAGATGTGATAAGAAGACTAACAGTTTAATGGTGTTGCCAACTATAATATTGCATAATTCTAGTAATTGAGGTAGAGTATTTTTTAAGAATACTTGCAATGCCAAATAACACTACTAGTATTCCTGTTAACCGCTCCAACTAAGCCGCAATGTTGGCGTCTGGAGTTGGTTTACGATAATATTCGAATATTTTTACCATCATATTATCTAGACACTTGATTAACGCCTCTGCCTTAAATTGGAACTTAGTCGTCACGCTTGGCAAGCGGATTGGCGATCTTAACAGACAACGTGCATCTCAGACACATCTATGCCATTATGCTAATGGCATAGATGTGTCTGTTTTCATCCAATCATCCATCAACGAGTCCTCGTCGATAGACCTACTTTTCTCCGAAGCTAATTTTGGACAACATGAGAGGTGATGAGCCTATTGCCGCCTAAAAGTCCTCTTTATTAAAAGGACATTTCGCCGGCGATAGGCTCACCACCCAAATATATTTATTTACATCGAAAAATATTATAAATGTATATAAACCACTCTCTCCCTTTATTTAGCTGCACTGCTAATACATTTTATTTCTGTTTAGCCTGATGGTTGACTGGTAGAGAATGCCACTTGGCATTAAGTCCGCCATATGTACTACACTGTGCATTGAAGCTTAAATAAATAAATAAATAAACGTCCATGACTCGAGTACAAAGATTCATCACAAAATTGGGATTCAAAAGCAAGAAAATCAGGTTACTTACTTTATTGTTTTAAGACACCTCGTTTACAGTATCTACTTCATTTTTGTCTAGTGTATTTTAAGAATATTTATCATAAACTATTAATGACGGATTACACGTGATGACGGAGGCTTTTCTCTTATTAGCCTCTGACGACACCAAGGACGACGAAAAAATTATGAGGCCGAAATGTTACGCAAATACGAAAAAAAAAAATTGCCCGTCATCGAAATGCATGATTTTTTTATTTAAATTTGCCTATTTTATAAAAATGTGATGGCAGAACTAATAATTTGTGTGTTTGTCAGTTGTTTTTTTATCTTATGTAAATAAAAAATAAATAAAAAGAAGCCGAAGACTTTTTTCAGGACACGTCACAGTTTTGAAAAAACCCATTAGTACGAGTCTACCATCTGGGGATCGATCTCGGATCTTGGTTCTAATTCCGTTACCCAACCATTCGGCAGCCTTTTTTTTATAAGGAAGGGAGGCAAACGAGCAGGTGGCTCTCGTTTTTGTAAGTGATTACCGCCTCCCATGAACATCCGCAATACCAGAGGCATAGTATCTGCGCATCTGCATTGCCGACCTTTGATAAAGGTTTAGGCTCTTTTCTTGAATACACATTTACCTTTTTTTACTTCAAACATTTTTTTATAACTGGGTAAACGTATTTAGGACCGGTAGTGAGCCTTTGGCCATCTTAGTTTTAAGTCAATGCGATGCAAATAAATAAGTACATACATACATAGGGACAACAACATCACATATATTAACTACTGTGATCCCAAATTAAGTAGCTGAAGCACTTGTTTTATTAAGTCGGAAACGGCTAAAGTACCACAAACAGCCAAATCCGAGAGAAGGTAGAAAAGTGGTTTTCTACATTGACCTGTCCGAAATTGAACCCGGTACTATGAAAATTGAACTATGAAAACCGGTAAGTACTTACGCCATTCTTCCATGGAGGTTGTCAATAAATAAAATACATATAGACACATTATATACTTACAAAAATAAATATTTCTCAGAATGTACTCGAAATATCCATGATTCGAGACAAATACTCATATTCATCACATAAATATTTGTCCTTTGCTGGACACAAACCCGCAACCCTTAGTTGCAAAGGGCAACAACTAGTCTATCGAGTGGTCAAAGTCTTTACACTTTATTTGAATATTATCTCATTAGAAACTATCGTAATCTCTAAGCTAACAACATAGAAATATTCCATCACATAACTTGTATGGCGAACAGTTCCAAAATATTATAATTTTACATAAGCAACAGAAAATATAAATTAAAAATTCAAACTATATCGTTGTGCCAGTTTTATGTTACATTCGAAAATGCTAAATACTTCTGACGTAAGTAATTTCTCGTAACTGCGTTATGCAAAATAGCCAAAATGTTAATTCGAAGTTAACTTTACTGGCTTTAAAGCCACGATAGCCGAGTGGTTAGGTTATCGGAATCCCAGTCGCGAGACCCGAGTTCGATCCTCAGGAGGCAGGCACGTCGCAATGGGGTTTTTCCAAACTTTTGTACGATTTATATCTGTGGCGACATCTATGTCTCCACATAAGAAGCTCGCTAGTGGCGGATTCAGGAAACGCATCGACGTCCTACATCGCGCTATCGAAGTTCACACGGTTACACGCATATATACGATTACCGATAGCGCACACTGTGGAGGAGACGTCCTCCCCAGGTCACGATCACCCGACCTGGCCGGTAGCTACCCTTTTCCTGCAGCACATCATCCGCTACAATGGTGACCCCGACGTTATCTCACCGCCAACCGACGGTGACCACTGAACAACAACGCAGCGAGCCTTTCCAACAACATCGTCGACGTCATCAACGCAGTCACAGCACCGGACTACTGTCGGCACAACTCGTGCTTCCTAGTACTGACAGCCACTGAGGATCATCAACGACGGGCCCTCCCCTTCTCCTCAGGCTGACACTGCGGCATCGGCATTGTGACCATACATCTAGACTCACCGTAGAAATCGTCACAGCCTCTCACCGCAACGCCAGTTTGCTCAACGTCAAGCTCTCCGCACTTCCGACCTCCAGTCTCAGCAGGGGAGTGATCTACGTCTCCACATAAGCAGCTCGTTAGTGGTGGATTCAGGAAACACATCGACGTCCTACATCGCGCTATCGAAATTCGCACGGTTACACGCATATGTACGATTACCGATAGCGCACACTGGTAGAAACCGATTCATGCGCCGCGTAACCGGCGCTCCCGCATATATGCGGAATGTAGATCTGCATCGCGATCTCAAACTGCCTACAATGGCAGCGCTATTTAAAAAGTTCTCCATCGACTACTTCGATAGGACGAACTTACATACAAATCCACTAGTGGCAGCGTTAGGGAATTACACACCCGCGCGCGATACTCCACCTCAATTGAGGCGCCCGAAATGCGTCATCATAGACGATGATGACGCAATCACCCGTGTCAACAATGCGTATGAGGCCCCGCCCCCTACGTACTTTCGCACACACACAGACACAAGCCGCGTTCTGTGACTTACATAACCTCGCCATAGTCGTAATTTCACGACTAGCACGAGACTTTCTCGTGGTCGAAGTCGTCACTAAAAGGTTAACACAAGGCGATCCGAGAGGAGATTTTCCTCCAAACCAACTGGGGCCCTCGGATCGCATGGCCCCTCCTCCATGTCGGAAGTCATCTCTTTCGTTCTAGGGGACGCAGAGCTTCGCAGCAGCAGCCATTATTGTCTTCAACTCTAACTTGCGAGCCTCTCCTCGCAAGTCTCCTTAGACGAAGCTGTAAAGGCCTCCGGGCCAACAGCATCCCGTGGATGGTTTTAGTCGGTATGCTTCTACTTCTGAGATTCGAGCCCGACACTGTTCGTTTCGGTGGCCTCCCGGCCAAGGGACGTTCGTGCATAAAACATTTCCTCCATGGTTATCAAAAAAAAAATTACACTGGTAGAGGAGACGTCCTCCCCAGGTCACGATCGCCCGACCTGGCGGGTAGCTACCCTTTCCCTGCAGTACATCATCCGCTACATATCGTTGGGTTGGACATAAAGACAGCGAGGGGCTTACCAGCTGTCTCGTTGTCCCAAAAGTCGGTCGCTGTTGGGAGGTGGGTTGAATGGACTAAATTGTTTAGAGCTCTGTCTAACTCAGTATTGGGAATGGCGTGAAGATATTTGTGTACCTTATAAAGTTTGTGGTTTGGTAATGCTGATGAGCAAAGACTCATCATCAAGGATATAGCTCGTAGAACTGGTAACCGTTGGTGAAGAAAGTTTCTCTATTGGCAAACTCTTACATGCAAACGCAGTGTTTGTCGGTCCCGCACAAGATGGAGTTATGACTCGCACAACAAAGGCGTGTCGATTGATGAAGGACCGAACTTAGGGGAAAGCTTTTGTGAAGGCTGTTTGGGCTTTGTTCAGCAGTAGACTTACAAAAGAACATATCAGCAAATCAAACCAATCAAATGAATAAATTATTATTCATCGACATAAGAATGTACATTCGTTTATCAATACTAATTTTTTAATCTACCACCGTTTCGTATTGAGGTTCCTCTAACGAAGAAAAAACAGGAAATGAAAATCAATAAACAAAAATAGGGTATATAAAAATAGGGTAACAAAAATAGGGCCAACAACTCATGACCTATAACCTAACCAGTATTACCTATTTCTCGTCGTCTACTTAGTAGTGGGTGTCGTAAGAAGCGCCTAAAGGAATAATCTGACCGGACGCTACCTCGTATTCTTTAAAATATGCGTTAATTATTATTTTCAACACTTTTTTATTACACAGGATATTACAAATTACTGTTGCAGATTCAATAGAATATATTAAAAACTAAGGTTTTTTTTTGTGGGATGAGGAATCTAATTTTTGACTTTTTTCTCAAATCTTAGACTTCAATAATTCTGCCAATGTCTTGTTTTGGGTAGCATAGCTATTTCCCCCTTTTTTAGAGGAAGGGAGTCAGGTGAAACCAAAACCTAGAACACACAAAAGACGTGTTACGCACAGCACTAAAGTTATTTTAGAAAAATATAATCAAATGTATAATTTGTTTTCAGGATAGCCCAGTGACTCTTCGATAAAAGGTGCATCGAGAGCATTTATTTGTCTAGACCTCTGTCTACACTAGTATGGGACATGGCGTGAAGATAAAAACGTATGCCAGTAGTGTCTGAGGTGCACGGTGTCAAGTAAGACCTTTAATCCGCTTGCCAATTGTTACGATTAGGCTCCACCTTAGGGGAGAGGCGTTGAGCTACAAAAAACTTTTACGACTTACGAGTATAAACATTCACATACACCACACAAATGTTTACCCATCGCCGTATTCGAAACCGCGACCCTTAGCTTAGAAGACAGGATCACAACAACTCGGACAGTGGACTCACAACCGAACTCACAAATATCCTCATTGGTATTATTCTTCTACTTGGGGTTTGAACTCGTGTCTCTACATTCGAATTCCAATCACTAAAACTCATGACTTAACTACTCATTAAATACAACATTCAGCGCCTGAAATTTTCTCTTAAATTAAAATTTCTCTTAGATTAAATATGGCCATATTTAATTAAATAGGCGCTAAAATATTTATCATGATAATTAATTCATACCTATGTTGTCGTTATTTTGACTAGTTCTTTACGGTACAAAACAATTACATGCCTATGTTGAATTTTGATCAGTAGTGTAAATTGCTCCGTAGAGTAAGTAACTCATTAGGGTGGTGTGTACGCTTCTCCAACAAATCTTGGTTCAAGGCATTATAAATAAATATTTAAATATCTTCACGCAATTCCCAATACAGGGTAAACAGAGGTCTAGTCTAGACAATTAAGTCCTTTCGACCCTTCACCACCACCTTCCATCGAAGATATTTTCGGGACAACGTGACAGGTGATGAGCCCATCGCCGTCTTTATATCAAGCCAACGATGTAATTCATACAGAAGTTTTTGAAAAACCCATTGGTACTAGCCTACCACCTGGGGATCGAGTTCAGGTCTCTTGACTCGAAATTCCGACCACCCAACCACTCGGCCTACGTGACTCTGAAACACTTATGAAAGAAAAACTGTCCAAAAAGGGTTACTAAAATATTAATAACAGTTACCCCTGGGAATGAGTTAATAGCTCCCATGATATTTCAATAAAATAAATATTAAATATTGCATTTCCTATGCAAAAAATCTAAAAATAATAGTTAAAAAACTAAAAAACAAGCTTTTATAGAAAATCGAACTAAAAAATAGAAAATAAATTTTAATAAATTTAAATTAAGAATAGCGTTAAAAATTCCAATAAATATAAATTAATAATAGTGTGAACAAAAAGCGTGGGGTGCATGGTGTCAATAGTTTTAAATATTTTATTGACAGATATGAGTAGACTGATTATCATTTTGATAATACCTTAAAAGCACCCCACGCTTTTTTTGAAATAAAATAATTTTTATTCACACTATTATTAATTTATATTTATTGAAATTTTAACGCTATTCTTAATTTAAATCTATTTTCTATTTTTAGTTCGGTTTTCTACAAAAGTGTGTTTTTAGTTTTTAAACTATTATTTATTGTTTACTTTTGTTTTTTTTTATAAAATAAGTTTGAACGAAATCTGGCCGTTTAAAGCGGGTCGAAATCGCGCCCAAAGAAGTTGGTTACAAACATACATAAGTGAAGCTAACATAAAGCGTGTATAAAAGAGATTTTTTCGGAGTTTTACACGCTTGTTTCTTTTCCGTTAAATAGATGAATCTCATAACGAAACGTTGGTAGTTAAAAAATAACGATCGATTGATGTAATGTATGTTACTTATATCGTAAAATAAATTATTTGATTGGAGTAATAGGACATTAACAGATTGCTATACTTTTGAAGTATTGTCGTATGAATTTATATAACACGGTACAGCGGAGCTCGCAGATTCGAATTCGAAGGGCTTGTTTATTGTTGTTTATTAAAACTTTTCATTTACTTAATAACAAAAAGCACTGCAATAACAAAAATAATATAAAAATAAAATCATATGTATCACAAAAGTCACGATAGCCGAGTTGTTGGGTGGTCGGAATTTGGAGTCGAGAGACCCGAGTTCGATCCCCAGGTGGCTGGCTCGTACCAATGGGTTTTCCAAAAACTTATGTACGAATTATATCGTTGGCTTGGACATACAGGCGGCGACGGGCTCACCACCTGTCACGTTGTCCCGAAAATATCTTCGGTGGAAGGTGGGTCGAAGGGACTCAATTGTCTAGACTAGACCTCTGTCTACACTAGTATGGGACATGGCGTGAAGATATTTATTTATTTATTTATATGTATCACAAAAGGCAGTTATAAGAATTTATTACCTATTAAATAAAAGAATAAAAATAAAACACAAAGAAATATTAAATAATTTTATTTTTCTCTAAGACTTCAACGTCCTAATATTTTGAACGTACTTGGAAATGATATGACACATAGTATTCGTTAAACAAAAGAATGAAAGAAATATTATTGTAAGAACTATTTAAATCAAGATTAAATAATAAAATTTGTATGCAGCAACATAAGATAAGTAGGAAACATCTATCTTTAAATGAAGAAGCTCAGTATTTTAAAACAATATATTAGAAACAGATAATTTTTATGATAGATCAACGTTCACATAAATTAGATATCACTACAATTTACAGTACCAACCACTTGCTTATTGCTTATACAAGTAATTCCTAAGGCCTCTCTTTAAGTGACTGATTTGGTAGTCTATGCCCAGATCAGCGGGATTGAAACCAGCGATAGCAGTTCCAATAGGACGCGCTAATGCCACTCCATTTTGGATACTGCTGTTCCGTAGGGTCGAGCTGCTGCAAGTCCTGTATCACCAATCACGGCAAAGCCTGCAAGAAGCAATAAACAATTTTATTTCAACTAATACAGGCAAATGTTGATTACATAATTAAACTTATGTAAATTTTTATGATGGGATCTTAAGGATTGAGATGAAATTTGTTTTAAAATAAAAATAAAAAAATATCTTCACGCAATTCCCAATACAGGGGTAGACAGAGGTCTAGTCTAGACAATTAAGTCCCTTTGACCCACCTTCCACCGAAGATATTTTAAGGAAAACGTGACAGGTGGTGAGCCCGTCGTCGTCTGCCAAGCCATGTCCAAGCCAACGATATAATTCGTACGTAAGTTTTTTTTACGAGAGCATTTATTTGTCTAGACCTCTGTCTACACTAGTATGGGACATGGCGTGAAGATAAAACGTATGCCAGTAGTGTCTGAGGTGCACGGTGTCAAGTAAGACCTTTAATCCGCTTGCCAATTGTTACGATTAGGCTCCACCTTAGGGGAGAGGCGTTGAGCTACAAAAAACTTTTACGACTTACGAGTATAAACATTCACATACACCACACAAATGTTTACCCATCGCCGTATTCGAAACCGCGACCCTTAGCTTAGAAGACAGGATCACAACAACTCGGACAGTGGACTCACAACCGAACTCACAAATATCCTCATTGGTATTATTCTTCTACTTGGGGTTTGAACTCGTGTCTCTAGATTCGAATTCCAATCACTAAAACTCGCGGCTTAACTACTCATTAAATACAACATTCAGCGCCTGAAATTTTCTCTTAAATTAAAATTTCTCTTAGATTAAATATGGCCATATTTAATTAAATAGGCGCTAAAATATTTATCATGATAATTAATTCATACCTATGTTGTCGTTATTTTGACTAGTTCTTTACGGTACAAAACAATTACATGCCTATGTTGAATTTTGATCAGTAGTGTAAATTGCTCCGTAGAGTAAGTAACTCATTAGGGTGGTGTGTACGCTTCTCCAACAAATCTTGGTTCAAGGCATTATAAATAAATATTTAAATATCTTCACGCAATTCCCAATACAGGGTAAACAGAGGTCTAGTCTAGACAATTAAGTCCTTTCGACCCTTCACCACCACCTTCCATCGAAGATATTTTCGGGACAACGTGACAGGTGGTGAGCCCATCGCCGTCTTTATATCCAAGCCAACGATGTAATTCATACAGAAGTTTTTGAAAAACCCATTGGTACTAGCCTACCACCTGGGGATCGAGTTCGGGTCTCTTGACTCGAAATTCCGACCACCCAACCACTCGGCCTACGTGACTCTGAAACACTTATGAAAGAAAAACTGTCCAAAAAGGGTTACTAAAATATTAATAACAGTTACCCCTGGGAATGAGTTAATAGCTCCCATGATATTTCAATAAAATAAATATTAAATATTGCATTTCCTATGCAAAAAATCTAAAAATAATAGTTAAAAAACTAAAAAACAAGCTTTTATAGAAAATCGAACTAAAAAATAGAAAATAAATTTTAATAAATTTAAATTAAGAATAGCGTTAAAAATTCCAATAAATATAAATTAATAATAGTGTGAACAAAAAGCGTGGGGTGCATGGTGTCAATAGTTTTAAATATTTTATTGACAGATATGAGTAGACTGATTATCATTTTGATAATACCTTAAAAAGCACCCCACGCTTTTTTTGAAATAAAATAATTTTTTATTCACACTATTATTTATTTATATTTATTGAAATTTTTAACGCTATTCTTAATTTAAATCTATTTTCTATTTTTTAGTTCGGTTTTCTACAAAAAGTGTGTTTTTTAGTTTTTTTAAACTATTATTTATTGTTTACTTTTTGGTTTTTTTTTTATAAAATACGTTATTGTCATCGGTCCTCGATAAATCTACAAAGTTTGAACGAAATCTGGCCGTTTAAAGCGGGTCGAAATCGCGCCCAAAGAAGTTGGTTATAAACATACATAAGTGAAGCTAACATAAAGCGTGTATAAAAGAGATTTTTTCGGAGTTTTACACGCTTGTTTCTTTTCCGTTAAATAGATGAATCTCATAACGAAACGTTGGTAGTTAAAAAATAACGATCGATTGATGTAATGTATGTTACTTATATCGTAAAATAAATTATTTGATTGGAGTAATAGGACATTAACAGATTGCTATACTTTTGAAGTATTGTCGTATGAATTTATATAACACGGTACAGCGGAGCTCGCAGATTCGAATTCGAAGGGCTTGTTTATTGTTGTTTATTAAAACTTTTCATTTACTTAATAACAAAAAGCACTGCAATAACAAAAATAATATAAAAATAAAATCATATGTATCACAAAAGTCACGATAGCCGAGTTGTTGGGTGGTCGGAATTTGGAGTCGAGAGACCCGAGTTCGATCCCCAGGTGGCTGGCTCGTACCAATGGGTTTTCCAAAAACTTATGTACGAATTATATCGTTGGCTTGGACATACAGGCGGCGACGGGCTCACCACCTGTCACGTTGTCCCGAAAATATCTTCGGTGGAAGGTGGGTCGAAGGGACTCAATTGTCTAGACTAGACCTCTGTCTACCCCTGTAAGGGAATTGCGTGAAGATATTTATTTATTTATTTATATGTATCACAAAAGGCAGTTATAAGAATTTATTACCTATTAAATAAAAGAATAAAAATAAAACACAAAGAAATATTAAATAATTTTATTTTTCTCTAAGACTTCAACGTCCTAATATTTTGAACGTACTTGGAAATGATATGACACATAGTATTCGTTAAACAAAAAGAATGAAAGAAATATTATTGTAAGAACTACTTAAATCAAGATTAAAGAATAAAATTTGTATGCAGCAACATAAGATAAGTAGGAAACATCTATCTTTAAATGAAGAAGCTCAGTATTTTAAAACAATATATTAGAAACAGATAATTTTTATGATAGATCAACGTTCACATAAATTAGATATCACTACAATTTACAGTACCAACCACTTGCTTATTGCTTATACAAGTAATTCCTAAGGCCTCTCTTTAAGTGACTGATTTGGTAGTCTATGCCCAGATCAGCGGGATTGAAACCAGCGATAGCAGTTCCAATAGGACGCGCTAATGCCACTCCATTTCTGGATACTGCTGTTCCGTAGGGTCGAGCTGCTGCAAGTCCTGTATCACCAATCACGGCAAAGCCTGCAAGAAGCAATAAACAATTTTTATTTCAACTAATACAGGCAAATGTTGATTACATAATTAAACTTATGTAAATTTTTATGATGGGATCTTAAGGATTGAGATGAAATTTGTTTTAAAATAAAAAATAAAAAAAATATCTTCACGCAATTCCCAATACAGGGGTAGACAGAGGTCTAGTCTAGACAATTAAGTCCCTTTGACCCACCTTCCACCGAAGATATTTTAAGGAAAACGTGACAGGTGGTGAGCCCGTCGTCGTCTGCCAAGCCATGTCCAAGCCAACGATATAATTCGTACGTAAGTTTTTTTTTTTGGTAAACCCATTGGTACGAGTCTGCCATCTAGGGATTGAACTCGGGTCTTTTGACTCGAAATTCCGACCACCCAACCACTCGGCTATCGTGAACTTTTTTTAAATAAAAGTGAAATATACTCAATATTCCGTGTGGTTGGGTGGTCGGAATTTGGAGTCGAGAGACCCGAGTTCGATCCCCAGGTGGCTGGCTCGTACCAATGGGTTTTCCAAAAACTTATGTACGAATTATATCGTTGGCTTGGACATACAGGCGGCGACGGGCTCACCACCTGTCACGTTGTCCCGAAAATATCTTCGGTGGAAGGTGGGTCGAAGGGACTCAATTGTCTAGACTAGACCTCTGTCTACCCCTGTAAGGGAATTGCGTGAAGATATTTATTTATTTATTTATATGTATCACAAAAGGCAGTTATAAGAATTTATTACCTATTAAATAAAAGAATAAAAATAAAACACAAAGAAATATTAAATAATTTTATTTTTCTCTAAGACTTCAACGTCCTAATATTTTGAACGTACTTGGAAATGATATGACACATAGTATTCGTTAAACAAAAAGAATGAAAGAAATATTATTGTAAGAACTACTTAAATCAAGATTAAAGAATAAAATTTGTATGCAGCAACATAAGATAAGTAGGAAACATCTATCTTTAAATGAAGAAGCTCAGTATTTTAAAACAATATATTAGAAACAGATAATTTTTATGATAGATCAACGTTCACATAAATTAGATATCACTACAATTTACAGTACCAACCACTTGCTTATTGCTTATACAAGTAATTCCTAAGGCCTCTCTTTAAGTGACTGATTTGGTAGTCTATGCCCAGATCAGCGGGATTGAAACCAGCGATAGCAGTTCCAATAGGACGCGCTAATGCCACTCCATTTCTGGATACTGCTGTTCCGTAGGGTCGAGCTGCTGCAAGTCCTGTATCACCAATCACGGCAAAGCCTGCAAGAAGCAATAAACAATTTTTATTTCAACTAATACAGGCAAATGTTGATTACATAATTAAACTTATGTAAATTTTTATGATGGGATCTTAAGGATTGAGATGAAATTTGTTTTAAAATAAAAATAAAAATAAAAAAAATATCTTCACGCAATTCCCAATACAGGGGTAGACAGAGGTCTAGTCTAGACAATTAAGTCCCTTTGACCCACCTTCCACCGAAGATATTTTAAGGAAAACGTGACAGGTGGTGAGCCCGTCGTCGTCTGCCAAGCCATGTCCAAGCCAACGATATAATTCGTACGTAAGTTTTTTTTTTTTGGTAAACCCATTGGTACGAGTCTGCCATCTAGGGATTGAACTCGGGTCTTTTGACTCGAAATTCCGACCACCCAACCACTCGGCTATCGTGACTTTTTTTAAATAAAAGTGAAATATACTCAATATTCCGTGTGGTTGGGTGGTCGGTATTTCAAGTCAAGAGACCCGAGTTCGATCCCCAGGTGGTAGGCTCGTACCAATGGGTTTTTCAAAAAAATTTTGTACGAATTATATCACGATTTGTTTGTACCATGGTTCGACGAATCAGTCAGGGATATAATTATTTACTGTAAAATTTGACACTATCTGTTACGAAAAGATTTACATACGTACCCACTGGCTTAGCCTCAGCTATTCTGGCATCGGTGAGAACGTCATCATCATTATCAATTGGTGAATCAACTCCAATGCTCTCGTCACTAACCTGAAAAGCCAAGATTGTTATTAGCTAAGTACATACATACATAGATAAATAGCGGCCTGTTAAAGTCCACTGCAGGAAATGGCCTATTCCACAAGGAGGATGTGCCATGATCGCCACACTTTGCAACCGGATTGGCGATCAGATTATCTAATCATTGGCGATTGCATCACACCTTTGGCGCTGCAGTCTGTCACTAGTCTGCTTTGTTTTGGACTGGTATCTTTCGTAATGGTTATACCGCCATCTATCTGTAGTAATAGCCATTAAACGTTTTCATTAGTCGCCTCTCATAACACCCATGGGATGTAAAACGCTAGTATTTTCTTGTATTGTCACGGCATATTACAAAATAATATTAATTATAAATAAATAAATATCTTCACGCAATTCCCAATACAGGGGTAGACAGAGGTCAAGTCCCATTGACCCACCTCCCACCGAAGATATTTTCGGGACAACGTGACAGGTGGTGAGCCCGTCGCCTTCTTTATGTCCAAGCCAACGATGAAATTCGTACATAAGTTTTTGAAAAACTCATTGGTACTGCCACCTGGGGATCGAACTAGGGTCTCACGACTCGAAATTCCGACCACCCAACAACTCGGCTATTGTGACTTTCAATGGTTATACCGTATAATAATAATTATAATAATAAACATCTTTACGCAATTCCCAATACAGGGGTAGACACAGGTCTAGTCTAGACAATTAAGTCCCTTTGACCCACCTTCCACCGAAGATATTTTCGGGACAACGTGACAGGTGGTGTGCCCGTCGCCGTCTTTATGTCCAAGCCAACGACATAATTCGTACATATAAATATAACATATATATTATGTCTTCCCAGCATTCTCCGTACTCGGATAGACAGAGGTCTATTCGAGTACGGATACTTTGAAATGATATTCAAATGTGTCTTGTTGCTAAGGAATATAATAAACTCTGGTCTTTTCTTTCTATGGGGTCTCAACAGGTGACTATAGTAAAATATATGTTATATCCTCAATAACAATAACTATAGATTCCGGAACAAAATTTTATTTTGATTTTACAATAAAACTTATTCAAAAGTGTCAAAGGGAAGTTTATGTTAAAGCTTTGATTCTATTCTATGAAGTCGTTCAGCGCATCGCCTACCTCAATGTATATAATTGATCTTAAAGATCCATTCAGACATCCAAAAACAAGCAAAATCTATCCATCATCAAGAATTTGAACTGGACTTGAATTTCATAGACAAGCTGAAGAATAATATAAATAAAGATATAATACTCACGTCATCTTCGTAGTTATCATCGTACCGCCTCAAGAGTGTTGCATTGGGATTAAAAAGTGCATCAAAATTGTCCCCGATTTCCTCAATCAGTTTAATTGTATTTGATGCCGTCTCTCCGAGGGAAGACAATTGGTTCTTAAATCTGGCTTTGTCATTGTTTCCCAAGGAACCAGTCTTCCTTCCCAATGTATGCAGTTTCAGTACATTGTTAGACAGCGTTCGTAGACTCTGTAGGTTCGCAGCAAACACCCTAGATAGGAGGCTGTCATCGTTATTCTTAACAATGTTTTCACTACTAATACTTTCTTCTGCTACAATCTTTTCACTAACAACAAAGCCCTTACTATCTTTTTGTATTTCTAAATATTGCCCTTTGGCGCCTCCGTAAAATGGCAGGTATTGTGTCGATGCCCTATAAAATAGAATTTTATTGCTTGGTACTTTCTATCAGGTACTTTATTCTATTTTTCTTGATAAACAAGTTTAAATATATTGCTTGGTAAATGCATTGGAATTGTACTTTAAACTGAAGATAATATCATGTGCGTGAATTAATTTATATTGGTTGTAATGTGTAATATTAATTTTGTTAACATAGTTTGTTATTTTTGATACATGAGTAAAATTCAAGTAAACTTTATAGTAAACAATATGAAATTCATAAATACATTCGCACGTATTTTACGTATAAGTTTTACCTATTAACTAAATCAGTTACTGTAATAAAAACATTTAATTACTAAAAAAACTATTTAAAATATTTTATTTCCGCGACACTATGTACCAATGTTTTTTTTAATTTGTTTTGTTTTTAGATATAAAAATAAAAATCATTTCCTTTTTTGAGCGAGACCAATATTGTATGGAAAGTTATGAACTGCTTAAAGACACTTTGATAATACAATTAAAATAATACTGGCGAAGCACAAGTTTATGACAAAAATAAAACAAAAGTTATTATACATTATTATTTTATTTCTAGTTCTTTTGTACAAAGTTCGAAAAATAGCTTCAAGGATGTAGTCGAAAATATTTTTCGATGACCAAAATTCATAAAAATATTATTATTTTGTTGAATTCATGTTATATTCATCCAAGTAAAGTACAGACTCGGCATGAGCTATTCCACCAGGGCCAGCTATTGCGTTAGCTTCTGGTTTGTAGGATATAGAAACAAGTTTATTTTTACCAACTATTACATGAGATATAGGATTTGCTATTGCGAGTCCATTGGTTCCACTGACTGCGTTAGCGTGGGGATTTAAGTGTATCATTATTGTGGCATTTCTTAAAGACCCTTTTTTAAAATCCTTACCATTGTAGTAATACTCAAATTCTATGTTAGTATCTGTGCTTCTTGTATAAATTTTCTGCGCTATCTCGCGTGGCACTCTGTAGTATCTAACAGGCAGGTAAAAATAATTAATCGTTAATTCATCTAGTGTGGCATGAAATCACTTACAATATCATGTTTGCTCAGTGGGATGATAGTAAATAACAGGCCCGGTAGCGACCAACTTTCCTTCAATTAATGGGTTAAATGATCTTAATACGGATCCATTCATGGTTTGTTGATGAAGGCGTGAAACAAATGCGGTTAGATCTGTATGCGGTGATAAAGCAATGACGCGAGCGGCAGGTCCTGCGACAGCAATTCCTCCAGGTTGAGTGTACGCTAAACCACCTGGTCCGACTATTGCTGTTCCGCCCCTTCCAGCGGTTGCAACTCCTCCTGGCCCGGCAATAGCCACACCACCCTGCCTAACTCTCAATTTGTTAATAAAGAAACCTGGTGTAGGAGTTACTGGCTTTTTATTTCCAAACCATGAAAAGTCACTAAAAGGAAAACGTAAATCTCCCTCATTCTCACTACTCTTGGTATCATGAATATCTTTCTCTTTTTCGATATGTGGTTGTTTCGTACTTTTTCGCGTTACTGCAGGTTTCACTGTAGCCTTTTTAGCATCCCTCTTATTAGCTACTTGTTGAGCTGGGGTTGATATTAGAATATTACGTTTCTTAATCGAATGTGCAACTCTTGTGTGGTGAACTAAATCTACGGAGTCTATGCTGTAATCACTTAATTTGTTATCTTTAGTCTTCCTAGTAGGGAGATCCTCAAGGTCATTAATACTATGCAACTTTTGTCTTCTATTACATACGTCAGCACTTTGTCCGAATTCAAAAAAGTTTTCCCAGCCACCACCGTGTAAAAATCCTAAAAGTGGATCCTTTACCAAAATTGGAAAGAAACTTGCAAATGGCCACTGCCATTGAAAAGGCAACGATGGTGTTTCCTGCCTTGTTTGGTACTCGTTAGATTGAATGTAAGTAGGTAAATTATTATTTAACGCATATAAATCATTTGTAGGAGGCATAACAATAACTGGTATATTTGTGATATACGGTAATGGCATTGGTGTCAATATACCACTTTGAAAAGAATTTGGACTTATACGTAATGCTTTTGAATGCTCATTACGTTGGGACAAATCATTATCATTAAAAATATATTTTTTTTCTGGATTGCTATATTTTTGCTGGGAAAATGGATGAGTCTTTACTGAAGCGATT
The DNA here is from genome assembly GCA_029286605.1 of Sericinus montela. NCBI lineage: Eukaryota > Metazoa > Arthropoda > Insecta > Lepidoptera > Papilionidae > Sericinus > Sericinus montela. The sequence goes on from JAGSMR010000053.1 coordinate 1,861,351, forward strand.
AGTTGTTGTACTTTGTCAAATGTACCCTCATCAATGACATACTCTGCATCTGTATTAGGTTCCTTATTAGAACCCCTCAGTGGCTTATCAGGCTTACTTAAGCCTTCATTAACCGTTTTGATTTTTTCAAGTAATTTGTAAGTGTTTGGGTCGGATGAGTTAGCACTACTTGTTACAGATTTCTCTTGATTTTCTAAGGTGCTTTCGGATTTACTAACATTATCTTCGTTGGTGTTCACTGTTGTTGTTCTGAAATACACATACGTATTTTTTATTGCATGCCCTTTTGGCTTGCATTTAATTAAGTCCAAGCGAGTTAGTGTTGCATGCCCTGTACAATAGCGGTGGCTTAGCAGAAATAAATCATTAATCACCATACCTGAACCATGTAGGCGTGTTGCTAAAGTAGCCTCAATCCTGAAGTTGTTTATAACTACAAGGTTAGTTTCGTGAATGTGCTGTATCGCGCAGTGATTGCAAATGAGGCGTTTGTGAGTATTAAGTAACAAAAGACGACTGCCATAATTTTAGCGACATTTACATATGTTCAAATAACGTTAACAGTGCTATATATTTTAACGAACACTTCGCCCGAATCAATTTAAAATAATTCATTAGAAGATAAGTGAATTTTGGTTAAGTATTATGGTAAAATTACAAAAAAATATTTACACTTACGACAGTAATTTAAAATTAATACTAATAACGGGATTTAAACTTACACGTTTGCAGGTAACGTTGAGACTTCTAGAACGATACATGTGAATAGCACCTGGAAATAAAAAAACCAATTATTGATTGCTTTAAAGTCAAAAAGTGTTTACGTAACATCTTCGTAGTCGTGTTGTGGATAAAGATTATTTTTATCAACCACATCTGCAAGTCGTGCATATTTTAAACCGGCTCACAACAGTTGACAGATTATTGTGTGTGCTACATAACCTCCACTAAAGTAACAACAGTGTGTTAATTGTTACATTGTACTTTGGAAACATGGCTGCATAAGCTGAAGAACATCTTTTCATTTAAGATTACAATACTAAGGTAGTCAGAGGTCTAGACAAGTTAGCGCTTTTGACCCAAATTTCGCCCAAGTCATTTGGAACAACTTGACCGGTTGTAAATTTGACCAAGTGTCCAAGCTGAGGATACGAATCGTACATGAGTTTGATACGTGCCTTGCCTCTGAAGATCGAACTTGGGTCTTGGATCGAAACAAACTAGTCGGGTACTGCAACTCTCAAAAAATTCAGCGCCAGAAGTTTCTAAATAACAATCCTTGTATACCTCTGTTTCTTATTTAAAATTATCAGGCGCTTAAGTATAACGCGTGTCAACCTTACGACCAAATATAAATATATATATAAAGAATAATGACAATATAAATACTATATGTATTGTATTGGTGTACTAGTACTACCAAATCAACATTATACGCCGTATTTTACGCAATTATCGTTCTTACTGCGTACTGTAGAAAAATGTTTTGTATTGTCTCGATGCGTAGATGCGTAGTCCATCTGGCGGGAATTATTTTATCTCATTTAATCTGTAAATCAATTGTATCAAATTCTCCCTAAATGTTATAACATTAAATAGAAAAAGGTAAAATTTAAATTAAATTTTAACAAATCACTTAGATTTTTATGTCGATGGTTTTAGCATATTAAATATTCTAGAATAATTATATTCATTGCCTTTTTAACTTAGTTTTTATTAAAGAAAAGGCTTTTTCGACAAAGTTTTAATGACAAAAATTTAATAATTTGTAGCTCCTATGAGTTTGACTCTATTTTGAAAAAGTGAAACATATAAACTTTGTTTTTCGTTGTGTCACAAACGTCTCGAAAATCATGAAGATTGGAAAATATTTAGAGATGGAAAAACATTTTATATTTTAGTATGAGTACGTATATCCTATGTATTATCTTTCCTTTTAATCCTTTATCGTTATTTACATTTTAAACTGTCACAGCCTAGATATTTTTATAAAAACTTTAATGATTAGCTTAAAACGTTGCCCTATTGTTAAGTTAGTAGTAACCCAGCTTTCGACACTGTTGGTTGCGCTTTCTGAAGAGCAAATATTTGTATAATGAATATAAACGTTTGTACTCGAGTCATGGATATATATTTGTCGTTATTGTAGTAACATGTATATCTATACTCCGTAGAGTAAGTAACCTGTTCATAGGGCGGTGTATACGCTTCTACTACAAAATCCCGGTAAATGTGCAAAGCCTTTTAATAAAGTCACGATAGCCGAGTTGTTGGGTGGTCGGAATTTCGAGTCGAGAGACCTGAGTTCGATCCCCAGGTGGCAGTACCAAAGAGTTTTTCAAAAACTTATGTACGAATTTCATCGTTGGCTTGGACATAAAGGCGGCGACGGGCTCACCACCTGTCACGTTGTCCCGAAAATATCTTCGGTGGAAGGTGGGTCAAAGGGACTTAATTGTCTAGACTTGACCTCTGTCTACCCCTGTATTGGGAATTGCGTGAAGATATTTATTTATTTATTTATTTATTAAAGAAAAACTTTTTAAGAAGGGTTATTATAATATAAAGGACTGTAACCCTTGGGAATGAGGTGATCGCTCTCAAGTTATTTTTTAGAAAATATCACATCACATTTGTATAATGAATATAAACGTTTGTACTCGAGTCATGGATATATATTTGTCGTTATTGTAGTAACATGTATATCTATACTCCGTAGAGTAAGTAACCTGTTCATAGGGCGGTGTATACGCTTCTACTACAAAATCCCGGTAAATGTGCAAAAGCCTTTTAATAAAGTCACGATAGCCGAGTTGTTGGGTGGTCGGAATTTCGAGTCAAGAGACCTGAGTTCGATCCCCAGGTGGCAGTACCAAAGAGTTTTTCAAAACTTATGTACGAATTTCATCGTTGGCTTGGACATAAAGGCGGCGACGGGCTCACCACCTGTCACGTTGTCCCGAAAATATCTTCGGTGGAAGGTGGGTCAAAGGGACTTAATTGTCTAGACTTGACCTCTGTCTACCCCTGTATTGGGAATTGCGTGAAGATATTTATTTATTTATTAAAGAAAAGGCTTTTTCGACAAAGTTTTAATGACAAAAATTTAATAATTTGTAGCTCCTATGGTTTGACTCTATTTTGAAAAAGTGAAACATATAAACTTTGTTTTTCGTTGTGTCACAAACGTCTCGAAAATCATGAAGATTGGAAAATATTTAGAGATGGAAAACATTTTATATTTTAGTATGAGTACGTATATCCTATGTATTATCTTTCCTTTTAATCCTTTATCGTTATTTACATTTTAAACTGTCACAGCCTAGATATTTTTATAAAACTTTAAATCCACTTAAGTAAAGGAAAGTAAACAGCATTGTTTATAAACTTATTGGTATACATGACGTTTCACGAACCCTCCGAGAACCAAACCGAGTCTACAATGTCTTTTTTGAAAACAACTCGTTCTACTTTGTGTCAAGTATGGATGAGACTTGAGGTACTTTCATTGTTTCCGATTTTATAACACAAGTGCTTTAGCTATTAACTTTGAGATGCAGCAATGTAGTTGATGTTGTCCCTATGTATGTTTGTATTTATTTATTTACTTATGATACTCATGTAATAATGCAGAGCAATTCTTGCATTGCCACGGCCGCACTGACTCGGTGACCGTGTCACTGTGCTAGCGGCTATACTTTCGGTGGCCCAAATAGCGAGTTGTTTCGAGTGCATCTAAGATCTTTATAGGCTAGGGCTGTCACATTTTTTTAACTAGAATAAAGCTACAATTAGAGGAAGCTTCCTGTACACCGTTGAGAAGTTACCTCGAATGTCTTTGTTTCAATGATCAAATGTGGTATATTATTATATATCCGTAATGTTATAATATTAAAAAAAGTCACGATAGCCGAGTTGTTGGGTGGTCGGAATTTCGAGTCAAGAGACCCGAGTTCGATCCCCAGGTGGCAGTACCAAAGAGTTTTTCAAAACTTATGTACGAATTTCATCGTTGGCTTGGACATAAAGGCGGCGACGGGCTCACCACCTGTCACGTTGTCCCGAAAATATCTTCGGTGGAAGGTGGGTCAAAGGGACTTAATTGTCTAGACTTGACCTCTGTCTACCCCTGTATTGGGAATTGCGTGAAGATATTTATTTATTTATTTATTTATTAAAGAAAAACTTTTTAAGAAGGGTTATTATAATATAAAGGACTGTAACCCTTGGGAATGAGGTGATCGCTCTCAAGTTATTTTTTAGAAAATATCACATCACATTTGTATAATACATTACATTTTAAAAAAATATTGATAAAAATTAGAGATAACTACAGAGTTTCTTTCGCTTGTTTCTTAGAGGAATCTCATTACGAAACGGTGGTAGATTAAAAATGACGATCGGTAAACGAATGTACATTCGATATGTCGATAAATAAATGATTTGATTTGATCTATCTAAGACAAGACATCTTAGTTTGGTACTGGATTCTTGTATTAAAAAAGAATACGATAAAAAACAATAAAAAGTAAAAAAAATCAGATATTTAAAGCTGATTTTGTGCGAACTTAAATTGCCTTTAAATACTTTGAACCGTCGGTTCTTTTTGATCTTATTACTTTAAACGATCGACAACAACACATAAATTGCTTTAATCCCAAACTAAGTAGCTAAAGTACTAAGCGGCAATAGGCTCTAAACATTTCACTGACCAAAATAGGCTCCGGATTATGGGGCTCTATATACATCATTATTTTGTATTGCGAAGATGCGTAAATATATAAATAAAAAACTTTAAATCCACTTAAGTAAAGGAAAGTAAACAGCATTGTTTATAAACTTATAGGTATACATGACGTTTCACGAACCCTCCGAGAACCAAACCGAGTCTACAATGTCTTTTTGAAAACAACTCGTTCTACTTTGTGTCAAGTATGGATGAGACTTGAGGTACTTTCATTGTTTCCGATTTTATAACACAAGTGCTTTAGCTATTAACTTTGAGATGCAGCAATGTAGTTGATGTTGTCCCTATGTATGTTTGTATTTATTTATTTACTTATGATATTCATGTAATAATGCAGAGCAATTCTTGCATTGCCACGGCCGCACTGACTCGGTGACCGTGTCACTGTGCTAGCGGCTATACTTTCGGTGGCCCAAATAGCGAGTTGTTTCGAGTGCATCTAAGATCTTTATAGGCTAGGGCTGTCACATTTTTTTAACTAGAATAAAGCTACAATAAGAGGAAGCTTCTGTACACCGTTGAGAAGTTACTTCGAATGTCTTTTGTTTCAATGATCAAATGTGGTATATTATTATATATCCGTAATGTTATAATATTAAAAAAAAGTCACGATAGCCGAGTGGTTGGGTGGTCGGAATTTCGAGTCAAGAGACCCGAGTTCGATCCCCAGGTGGCAGGCTCGTGCCAATGGGTTTCTCAAAAAACTTATGGACGAATTATATCGTTGGTTTGGACATAAAGACGGCCACGGGCTCATCACCTGTCACGTTGTCCCGAAAATATCTTCGGTGGAAAGTGGGTCGAAGGGACTTAAGTGTCTAGACTAGACCTCTGTCTACCCCTGTATTGGGAATTGCGTGAAGACATTTATTTTATTTTATTTTATACTATTATCAACACAACTATGTCTGCTTCAACATAATTGATGCAACAACATATAACATCCAGCATACATTAATAGAAAGACTACAAACTGTCCTATACAAATTAATAAAAAAATATGAAAAAGGTAATTTGATAGTGATAAAGTATATTAATTTAATGTTTAAATTAATGTTTTTAAAGTAATTCATTATGTTGACGGGAGTGCGCTAAGTTTTGACTTCTATATTTTATTCTTGTGTTTCTTTTACTTTTGTACTTTCGATGTATGGAATGAAACATTAAAGTACTTTAAAAAATTTAAAAATTGCTTAATTAAAAATGCATTTAGTGACAGCCATTGACGAGAGTGAAATTCGCTTTTACCTACTATGCATCAACGTTACATTATTTTTCTGATGATTCATTGTGAACTGATCATGATAAACTGTTTTGATTCTCAGAATCATTTTTTTATTTTATTTTATCTGATTATCCACCACGATGACGTTTTTCGATTTGGTGTGTACAATAAAAGTATTTAATTCATTCATTTGTCCATTCATTCATTCATTCAATCAATCATTAAAGAACCTTACCATTATCATCGTTAGTGTTTTAAAGGCAGCCCCCTTCAGTCACTATTGTTACTGAGTTTACTGCCCTTTTAGTAATTGAGTTCATTTCTCGGTAAACGATTAAGTATCTATATATTTTTGTTCCATTTTCCGTAGAAACTATCAGTTCGTGGAGTCCTCGCGCGATGAAGTTTTTAAAGGAATTGTATCGGCGACTGGTCGTAATCGCTGATGACAAGAGGGCTGGTTCTTTTCCCGCTCAATGGTTAAGTCTAGCCATTCAACATGGAAATACATCCAGCGTTTTTGGTACCTTGCCAGGAGAAGTAGGGTTGTACGGTTTTTGTACATTTTTGTTAAAAAGTATTTCAATATAAATATAATTTTGTTTCCATACAGTCAATATAGCCAAGAGGTTGGGTGATTGGATTTCGAGTCAAGAGACCCGACTTCAATCCACAGGTTATACCAATGGGCTTATACCAATGGGTTCTTTTAAAAACTTATGTACGAGTTGTGTTATTAGCTTGGAAATAAAAGAAAACAAAGGGCTCACCACCTGACACGTTGTCAAAAAATGTCTTCGGTAGAAGGTGGGCCAAAAGGACTTAATTGGCTAGACCTCCGTCTACCCCAGTATGGGGAATAGCATGAAAAATATGTTTTTCCCATAAAAGACATTAAACGTTTTTCATTACAAGTTCAGTAGAAGAATCATTGACTTTAATTTCTTAGTTATTTGTAGAGATGTAAAGACATTTGGAAAGTACAATTATTTGCCCGAGAAGAAAGGTACAATTTGTGGACGTGACCACATTTATAACTCTTTACAGAGCCCACTTTCTAAACCTGAACTTAATTATATCTTTTTAATGAAGAGTTGTAGGAAGTGCTTGGCATTAAAGAGCAAATATTAATGTCTGTAGACTAATGTACATGCCAGATGTATGTATAATAATCTAAATAGTTTTGATTGCTGAATGGATGTTTTTAAATTTAAAATTAATTATAAATAAATTAAAACTGTATAACAGCTTTCATCTTTACAAAAAATTTAAGTAATACATCTAGAAACAATACTTACAAATAAATAAATAGATACATAGATAGACACAACATTACATACATTGCTCGGATTCCAAAGTAAGCAGCATCCCTACGATTAGGTGGAAATCGAGGGTTTGTATCCGACCAGTGTCGGCTGATTTTATAAATCTCTCTTTTTTAAATACTATTGAAATTTAATTAAACGAGAGCAAATTATTTTGAATAAATAACAGCAGGTTACGGCCTATGGAATAGACAACCGAAAAACGCGATTTAGGGGAAAAGCCTTAAAAATGTAATTAACTACCATACGGCATATCATATTGATATACCATAAATCATCTTACAGAAGAGGCGTATATCCTGCAGGGGCCTTTACAGGCTTTTATGGTGATGATGAATCAATAATAAAAAATATTATTGCTCTATCATTATCAAACATATACTTAAATATGACAATGTTTAAATTTATCACGTTTTTTTAAAAAAAAACATTAAAAGAAAGAAAGAAACACACTTGTTTACGGTCTAATGACAATAGCTACTCTACAAAAAAAATCGGAATATAAAATAATTGAAACATAACCTAAAATAATTGAATTAATTTATGTAACCGTTGTTTTATTTGTCTAAGTCACGGCTAGTAGTAGTCATAGATCTAGAAAATTATATCGTTTCGACAAATTTTCCGCCGAAGACATTTTTTGGTGGACAACAAACCCAACGATATAATACGTAGTTAAGTTTTTGATAAAACCCGTTGGTACGAGCGAATCGACGAACGAGGGATCGAACTCGGGTCTCTTGACTCGAATCCCAATCACCCAACCACTCGGTTAACTGACTTCTACTCTGTGTGTACGATTATAAATGGAGGCTATTTTATTAAAAATCTCTTACAGATAACTTCAGAAATTATAATCAGAAATAATAATTCAGAGTTGGTTACACCCACACCGAGATAAAGAAGGAAGCATTTTTAAATTATTTAAAAGGTATATGTTATTATAGTAATAATATATAAGTAACATATTTACGCGAATATCATGTAGGTATATTACTTTAATTTTTTAAAAGTTTCTAATAGGAAACCACTAATGGGCATAGGAAGATACGACGGAATTTTATATCCGGCTTGGGTCAGTTTATTTCTAAAATGTTATTCTGGTAAACAAAGTTGCTGGTTACAAATAAAACAAGCATATTACAGTTAGCGTTTGGTTGCCAGGTAGAGATCGCTATGCAGTGATAAGGCCGCCGAATTGTACATACCTTTTTAAGTTTCTTTTTTTTCATGTTTCCTTGATTTTGTCTGTCACGATAGCCGAGTGGTTGGGTGGTCGGAATTTCGAGTCAAGAGACCCGAGTTCGATCCCCAGGTGGCAGGCTCGTACTAATTGGGTTTTCAAAAACTTATGTACGAATTATATCGTTGGCTAGGACATAAAGACGGCGACGGGCTCACAACCTGTCACGATGTCCCGAAAAATATCTTTGGTAGAAGGTGGGTCGAAGGGACTTAATTGTCTAGACAAGATCTCTGTCTACCCCTGTATTGGGAATTGCGTAAGGACATTTATATTTATATTTGATTTTGTGGTGTACAATAAAATATATTCATTCATTAATTTATTAGAAAACCCGCATATAATATGAAAAATTTAAAACTTGTGAAAGACATAGATACGGATAGGGACAACATCAAATATATTGTTCAAATTCCAAAGTAAGTACGCGTGTTAGGGAGTTCGAAATAACGAAGGTAACACAAACACCCAGATAGTGTAGAAAAAGTGGTTTTCTACAATGACCTAAACGGAAATCGAGCCTGGAGCCTAAGCTATGTGATATGCGATACTTATCCAGAGGTTATAGACAAAATCAATTAATGAAATGACTAGGAACAGCTAAACTTACGCCCAATCGACGTGGGTATAAGTTTCGGACTTCTATAAAGTCCATCATTAGGGTGAGTGTAATGTGTTTGCGGTCGCGCCGTGAGACAGGGCGACTGCACCTACCTACCTACGCCTATTGAATGAGGGGTTTAGTCGTAATTAATTACTATGGTGTCATACTTAACCCACCAGCCTAGTTAAAAGTGACCCTGCCTTCGAAGCAACGGATGGCGGATTCGAATCCGGCTAGCAGCAAGCATTTGCAAACATTTGTGTGATGTGTATGAATGTTTAAACTCGAGTCGTGAATCTTTATATGTATGAATATTTATCTATGTAAATATTTCTATGTGAAGGTATTGTTACGTTGGCTTAGACACTTAAACGGCGATAGGCTCTTCACCTGTCACGTTGTCTTAAATAAGATTCGGCGAAACATCGACGCTTCATTTTAATTTAAAACAAATTATCAAGAACGCTTGCATCATTATAAAAGACAGTTTTAGTCCACGGGAAAGTTTTTTATTGTTCATCAGTCTCTGAATTATGTTGAGATCGAGAGTGCTAAAGTGTAACAGTGACCGTATTAAACGAAAGTAACTTGACATAAGGGCCAAGGGACCAGTTTTGTCAGAGATCCCTATAAAAACGAATTACGGAACCTTTATATTTATTTTTTTACATAACTCTTGTGTTTGTCTCTCATAGCTTTGTGATAAAATTTGGTTATTTACTTTTATAATTTAAGTTATATTATATTTTTTATTTAGTATTATACAGTATAAGCTTTTGCTGAAAAATGCGAAATAAATTTTGTTTGAGACTAGAATTATTTTTTTTTCAGTTTCTTTTCAGCATTTATTTATACTGACTTACTGACCATTTACACCAATTTTTATTTTTATGCGAATTTTTTTACTACTATTTTTTGAGCTGATTTGTCCAGATTAACAAGACTTACAGAGGAGATATTACAAAACCCACAAACATTTGTCTTAGATGCTTATACTCAATTGGTTATACAGAAATGGTGTAAAAATTATCTGGAAAATAGACGTTTTAAAGATAAGATCGCTGAAAATTGGAGTTATGAAAAAGACTGTAACTGAAGGAACTACACAGGGATCAGTACTCGGACCTTTACACTAATTATAAAATAAAATCTATGTGCTATTGTCCGTCAATAGTTTATACGGACAACCATAGGTACCTAGGTCTCATAATTGATAGCCGACTAAATTGGAAAAAGCATATAAGTAACGTCTGTGTCCGGCTAATATCAATTCTGACAAAATTGTACTAATTAAAAACAAATTGACCTTCCAATTAAATTATTATTATATAAAGCTTTAGTTGAATCAATAACTTCGTACGGTTTGAGTATCTATGGATTCACATTCAAAACATACATAGACAAAATTTTTCAACTTCAATTATGGTTTCTAAAGATAATCGTCCCTCCTAAAGTAAAAAGTAAATATAAAAATAACTACCATATGTTGTTCGCGTATTGTAAAATAATCCAATCCATGACAAAATCAAATATGTGCTCTTGAAAGAACAGTTTTTTAACAAAGACCTGCAAACTCTAATATCACATAGCAAAGGTACTCGCGCTATCTTTAATAAAAAATTAAATGTGCCTGTGTATAATAAGAATAACTATGGAAAACGCACATTCGAATTTATTATTCCAAAATTAATAAACGAATTACCACCCATTACGTTACGAAATAAACCCAAACAACATCAAATCTAAATTAACTAACTACTACTTAGCTTTGCTACATGATAATTATATGAAATAATTGATAATAATGTTGACACACCGTAGGACACTCGAACGCATTTGTTTCTTTTTCTTTTTTATGTGCTCGTCATTGTTATAAGGACAAAACATTCGCACCTAATCTACCCTCACTAAAATTCCTATATAATGTTCGTAATTATTAATGTAAACTATCTGGTTTTATAATAAGTAAACTGCTAAATAATGTTATCTGTATGGACGAACTCCATTGTACAAAAAAAAACCACTTGGTTTTATAGTACAGTGTATTGTTGTTTTCTATTTGAATTTGTTTTTTTCTGAATATAAATAAAATAAAAAAAATTCGTTTAAACTACAAAAAAAAACTTCTGGTGACAAACTATTTTAAAATTATTTGTATTCAGGATCATACTAATTATAAGATGAAATTCACCATTAAATGGCTTTAATATAGATATACATATATACAATATACATTATAAAAGATGGCGTACGAAATAAATTTACAATTGGTAGAGTTAAGACTAACAGTAAATTACAAACTAAATCATAGTATTTCAATGTGTTTTTGAAAAAAAAAATATCTTCACGCAATTCCCAATGCAGGGGTAGACAGAGGTCTAGTCTAGACAATTAAGTCCCTTCAACGCACCTTCCACCGAAGATGTTTTCGGAACAAAGTGACAGGTGGTGAGCCCGTCGCCATGAGTATGTTTTTGAGTTGAGTAAAAATTTTAAAATTCAGCTGTATTTTGTGTGAAAGGTGGATAGAAGGGACCGTTGAGACATCATATAATATTATATACATATTTAAATATAAATTTTTTGTGTTTACTAAATGCCTCACGATTTTATGTTCCTTTCTTTTATTATAGTCGCGATAGCCGAGTTGTTGGGTGATCGGAATTCGAGTCAAGAGACCCGAGTTCGATCCCCAGGTGGCAGGCTCGTACTAATTGGGTTTTCAAAACTTATGTACGATTTAGATCCTTCGTGACTAAAGCAACGGAAGATCATTGCAGAAATAGCAGCTTTAACTTAGCTAACGGGAGAGATCAATTTCCTGCTGTAAAATTTTATTGCCGTTAAGTTAAATTAAACTCTATTAGAAAATAACGTTGACCATCCTGTCGTTATATTCATTCCGTTAGATAAACAAGGGTGCTCCAGTCATCGTGAAAGTATAAATCGGAACGTGAGAATATTCCGCAGTCAGGTAGGAAATTTAACGTTTAACAGGCAAATCGCTTTAAGCACTAATAAGTGCTTGTAACATAGTCTCTTGTCTGTTATAGTGCAATAGTTGGGTGATCGGAATTCGAGTCAAGAGACCCGAGTTCGATCCATATCAAAGGATTTTTCAAAAATTATGTACGATTTAGATCCTTCGTGACTAAAGCAACGGAAAGATCATTGCAGAAATAGCAGCTTTAACTTAGCTAACAGGAGAGATCAATTTCCTGCTGTAAAATTTTATTGCCGTTAAGTTAAATTAAACTCTATAAGAAAATAACGTTGACCATCCTGTCGTTATATTCATTCCGTTAGATAAACAAGGGTGCTCAGTCATCGTGAAAGTATAAATCGGAACGTGAGAATATTCCGCATTCAGGTAGGAAATTTAACGTTTAACAGGCAAATCGCTTTAAGCACTAATAAGTGCTTGTAACATAGTCTCTTGTCTGTTATAGTGCAATAGTTGGGTGATCGGAATTCGAGTCAAGAGACCCGAGTTCGATCCATATCAAAGGATTTTTCAAAAATTATGTACGATTTAGATCCTTCGTGACTAAAGCAACGGAAGATCATTGCAGAAATAGCAGCTTTAACTTAGCTAACGGGAGAGATCAATTTCCTGCTGTAAAATTTTATTGCCGTTAAGTTAAATTAAACTCTATAAGAAAATAACGTTGACCATCCTGTCGTTATATTCATTCCGTTAGATAAACAAGGGTGCTCAGTCATCGTGAAAGTATAAATCGGAACGTGAGAATATTCCGCAGTCAGGTAGGAAATTTAACGTTTAACAGGCAAATCCTTTAAGCACTAATAAGTGCTTGTAACATAGTCTCTTGTCTGTTATAGTGCAATAGTTGGGTGATCGGAATTCGAGTCAAGAGACCCGAGTTCGATCCATATCAAAGGATTTTTTCAAAAAAATATGTACGATTTAGATCCTTCGTGACTAAAGCAACGGAAGATCATTGCAGAAATAGCAGCTTTAACTTAGCTAACGGGAGAGATCAATTTCCTGCTGTAAAATTTTATTGCCGTTAAGTTAAATTAAACTCTATTAGAAAATAACGTTGACCATCCTGTCGTTATATTCATTCCGTTAGATAAACAAGGGTGCTCCAGTCATCGTGAAAGTATAAATCGGAACGTGAGAATATTCCGCAGTCAGGTAGGAAATTTAACGTTTAACAGGCAAATCGCTTTAAGCACTAATAAGTGCTTGTAACATAGTCTCTTGTCTGTTATAGTGCAATAGTTGGGTGATCGGAATTCGAGTCAAGAGACCCGAGTTCGATCCATATCAAAGGATTTTTTCAAAAAAATATGTACGATTTAGATCCTTCGTGACTAAAGCAACGGAAGATCATTGCAGAAATAGCAGCTTTAACTTAGCTAACGGGAGAGATCAATTTCCTGCTGTAAAATTTTATTGCCGTTAAGTTAAATTAAACTCTATTAGAAAATAACGTTGACCATCCTGTCGTTATATTCATTCCGTTAGATAAACAAGGGTGCTCCAGTCATCGTGAAAGTATAAATCGGAACGTGAGAATATTCCGCAGTCAGGTAGGAAATTTAACGTTTAACAGGCAAATCGCTTTAAGCACTAATAAGTGCTTGTAACATAGTCTCTTGTCTGTTATAGTGCAATAGTTGGGTGATCGGAATTCGAATCAGCACCCCGGTTCTAACCTCTTAAAAGATATATACTAATACCTATGTATATAGGGTCAAAATCACATACATCCTCTGATCCCAAATTAAGCAGCTTAATCACTTGTATTATGGAATCAGAAACAACGACAGTACCACAAACAGCCAGACCCGAGAAAATGTAGAAAAAGTGTTTTTTTACATCTAATCGTCCGGGAATCAAATTCTGGACCTCAGAGTTGATGACACCTTGAAAACCGGTGTGGATGCCACTCGTTCACGGAGGTCGAATCGCAGAAGGAAGGTTTGTGCCAGTAAGATTTTTAGAAATTTAAGTACGATTTGACGACACCCTAATTACCTGTCACGTGGTCCTAGGCAGAAATCTGTGGAAAATTGATCGAAAAGACTCTACTTTTCTGTCTAGACCTCTGCTTACCCCAGTATAGGAATGTGAGTAACGTAACAAATTTACGATTTGTATAATTGGCTGGCTTACTAAAATGGCGACAGACTTGCCACTTGCTACGTTGTCCCAAAATAAGCTTTGATGAAATGTGGAATAAAAAATCAACACTTTTAGGTTTTTTTAATCATTATTAATTTCCAGTAACCATTTATGATCTATGATAATTCGAATCGTTTTTTCTTGTTCAGTTGTCACTTGAAAGGCGTTTTTATTTTTGTCATTATTTTATAAAACCAAAGGCTATCGGATTGACCCTATGGTTAGTTGGTAACAACTCTGCCTTCGAAGCTAACAGCTGCCGGTTCGAATCCCGTAAGAACTTAGCCCTCACTAGTATGGGAAATTGCGGAATGATGTAAGTAATGATTTCTTGTATTAACGCGAATACTACACATTTAAAATAAACGATTTTCGGATTTTTTCGCGTTTTTAATTAGTTTTTACAAAACTAATTTTATTTCCCGATGTTTCAGATGCTTTACAGCATCCGATAAATGATGTAAGTATCTCGACACTTGATGACATGATCTGACTGGCTACCTCTTAAGAGATACATACAAATACATAGATAGGGACAACATCACGTACATTGCTCTGATTCTAAAGCAGCTTACGCACTTGCGTTATAGAATTTGAAAAAGGTACCACAAAGGCCCCGATCTGAGAAAATGTAAATAAGTGTTTTCTTGTGTTGAATATTTTAGAATAGCAGGTTTAAATTCGACGAACTGTTAACCGTTTTGGAAAAAAGGTTCCCGAGTGGCAACCTCGTAAAGGCAGACGCAGTGTAGAAGGACCCCCCACGAGATGGAGTTACGACTTGCAGAATGTTTCCCGAAGTCGATGGATTCAGGTGGCTGGGGACCGTTCTTTGTGGAAAGCTTTGGGAGAGGCCTATGTTCAGCAGTGGAGTCTTTATAGGCTGTAAATAAGAAAAAGAAGAAGACTTAAATCTCACTATTGGGTTGAAGCCTTCTTTTAATTATTCTTCGAAAGAGATCAGAGTCGGAGAAGGTCCGCCACGAAGTCCGTCCGTCCAGTTCGGA
This sequence comes from Sericinus montela, assembly GCA_029286605.1. NCBI lineage: Eukaryota > Metazoa > Arthropoda > Insecta > Lepidoptera > Papilionidae > Sericinus > Sericinus montela. Next base: position 1,876,657 of record JAGSMR010000053.1, read on the forward strand.
TAAGTGGAGTTCACACTCTCTCTTTTTACAACTAAAAGTCGACGTGTCGAGGTCGACTGGCCTACACTTCGGTTGTCATGATGTAGCCAGTTCTGAGGTCCCAGAGGTTTGGTTCCCGGTCCAGTCGTAGAAAACATATTACCTACATTATCTCGGGTTTGGGTGTTTGTGGTGCCCATCTCTATGTATGTATGTATCTGTGTACGTACTTTTTTTAAAACAAAAATAACTCCTCCACGTTACTAAAAAAATAAGAACTTCTGTGTGTGTTGAATTCATTTGGTCGTAATTTTATTTTAATCAAAGTTAATTATTTAATTATAGAAGTGTAATTACCGATATTTAATTAAATTGCTAATTAATAACACTTGCGTCAGAATTCTGCTTTTTTTACTTGTGCTTTCCTCTTATAAGTATAAACTTGTTTTAATATTACTTATTTTGTTCGCATTAACTTCAACATATATAACTATAAAGATAGATAGAATATCCTTAATTATATGTCACAGAAAAAAGTAAAATAAATATCTATTATTTAATTATCTAATATTTTTTAAATTATGTATCTTTTAATTGTTTATTATTCAATATTTTTGAATAAATATAAATATCTTCACCCTATTCCCAATACAGAGGTTGACAGTGGTTTAGACAATTAAGTCCTTTCGACCACCTTCCACCAAAGACTTTTTTTTTGGAAAAACGTGACAGATGGTAAGGCTGTCGCCGTCTTTATGTCCAAGCCAATGGTAATTTTTTGAAAAAAAAAAATCCATTCCCAACCCCCATACCCCCTACTGTGACAGATAATAGGGTTTATACCGATATCGATAGAGATTTGTATATGTATATATTTGTATATACTGTTCAAAAACCTTTTTAAAGAGATATCATATATTTTTAAAACACACCCACAGCGTATGTAAACAATGTTTCTCGCGTTAATAGAGGCTTAAAAAGCTTTATAGAAATAAAGTTAACACAAAAAAGGCAATTAATAAGGATAAAGCTGTCAGTAATATAAATGAAATGGATAAATTATGGCGAGGCATAAAAATGTGAGACGAAAGTCAATGACCTTTTCGTTAATGATGATGACTTCTAGCTTTATAATATGTATTGACCTTCGTCTATATGAGGTAGAAACAATATTGAACTGTTTTTTTTTTTTTGGAAAAAATAGAGAATATCCTGTTCAAAAAAGTAATAGCTTTATGTAAACATGTGAAATTTTAGTGTGGGTGACCATTTTAAATGATTACACTATTCGATATATTTTTTTACAAGTATATCATCTTTTGTACATTCACCTCCAATTTCACATAGGCATGTTAACAACTTTTTTATACATACATATATGACGCCCTGTTAAAGTTATCTGCAGTATGTATGTATATATTTTTAATATATATTATCATAACGTGTTTTCCCAATAATACGGTAGGCAGTATTAAACAGATTCATTTCTATTCGATCCAATTTTCACCAAAAGCTTTATTATATTCAATAAACGCCCAAAGCTTGGCTAAAGCCTTCCCTCAAATATTGTAGTGAAAGTCTCCAAAGCTGCTCCAGTGTTGGCGGGCTTCACAAGTCCTCGAAAGAATATTAGTTTAACGCTTCAATCAGGCTTCATCACCATGTTTTCCTTTAGCGCAAGCTAGTGGTAAATTCAGATCAGGTGTTGATGATGGTGATGATCAACACCATGGTAGTCACGATAGCCGAGTGGTTGGGTGATCGGAATTTCGAATCAAGGGACCCGAGTTCGATCCCCAGGTGGCAGGCTCGTACCAATAGGTTTTTCAAAAACTTATGTACGAATTATATCGTTGGCTTGGACATAGAGACGGCGACGGGCTCAGCACCTGTCACGTTGCCTCGAAAATATCTTGGGTGTAAGGTGGGTCGAAGGGACTTAATTGTCTAGACTAGACCTCTGTTTACTAAATTAATAAAAACAAAAACATCAGCGTCGTTTTTGATATATCTCCCGTGGCAAATACTGAGCGGTAACAATTTTAATTTTACCGTTAATTTATCATTTAATTTTCATTTTCTTTTATGTTCTATTTTTTTGTAATGATTTTTTTAAGTTCCAAATAAATGGTTAATTACTTACTTGATTTTTCATTAAATAAAAATTAGTTAAGAAAGAAATATAAAAAATGACAATTACAATAACATGCCTGCACAGATCGTACATTAAAGTGTAAATTAACGTACAAATTATCTCTCAACAATTTTCCAATCGAAAATCCATCCAATACTAGTATACATTATTATGAACTGTACAATGTGCGGAATTTTGGTTCGAGATGTTCAAGTAAATAAAGAAATGTCACTACCTGTCATTCCAGAAGTGATAAACATTTATACGATTTATTTATAAAAGAAGGTATATTTCATGAATAATTAATGAACTACTGAATAACATAATAACATGGCCATTATGGCCAAAACCTTCAAGATGTAAGGATGCATTCGATTTATATTCTCGGGGTGAAAACGAACCTGAGACTTTCTTAATTTGAGGATGTTTACAGGTCTATCATATTTTCAAACAACTTTAAACGTGAAATGTTCATAACAACATTTAAAACGAGATTGCAGATCTCATGACGCGATGCGCTTGAGGTAGTACTTTACACCTGACATGTCAATGTCAAGCAATTTGCTGCTCTTTAAATGGCTCTATTATAACCATTATACTGCACTTTTTTATTTATTTATATTCAGAAGAACGTTTAAGATATCACTCTAACTAATTTTATAAAATAAGGTTTTTTATTTCTATTTACAAAAACAAAAACATTCTGTTATCTAGGACAATAAGACAGCGATAGGCTCACCACCAGCCAATGAAACGCAGCCAAGCTTCGGTCAAAAGTAGGTCGAAGGACGCCATTGTCTTTACCTCTGCCTACGCCATTATGGGAAGAATTCGTTAAGATAAAAACACAATAGGTAATTAGTGTACGACAATACCACCCCGTCCTATCGTGGTCTCGTACATGGAAATAGCTATTTAAAGATGGCAGGATAAACGTTTTGAGAAATATCAGATGAAATTGACCAGGCCTTTAGCATAGAGGCCTATACGAACGTTATTATAAACTGTAGTTTAAAATATTTATTTTTTATCGTTGACGAATAGTGTCACTATAGCCGAGTGGTTGGGTGGACGGAATTTCGAGTCAAGAGCCCCGAGTTCGGTCCCCAGGTGGCAGGCTCGTACCAATGGGTTTTTTCAAAAGCTATGTACGATTCTGGTCGTTGGCTTGGACATAAAGACGGCGACGGGCTCACCACCTGTCACGTTGTCCCGAAAATATCTACGGTGGGTCGAAGGGACTTAATTGTCTAGACAAGACCTCTGTCTACCCCTGTATTGGGAATTGCATGAAGATATTTATTTATTTATTTATTTATTTATTTATTTATTTATTTATTTATTTATTTATTTATTTATTTATTTATTTATTTATTTATTTATTTATTTATTTATTTATTTATTTATTTATTTATTTATTTATTTATTTATTTATTTATTTATTTATTTATTTATTTATTTATTTATTTATTTATTTATTTATTTATTTATTTATTTATTTATTTATTTATTTATTTATTTATTTATTTATTTATTTATTTATTTATTTATTTATTTATTTATTTATTTATTTATTTATTTATTTATTTATTTATTTATTTATTTATTTATTTATTTATTTATTTATTTATTTATTTATTTATTTATTTATTTATTTATTTATTTATTTATTTATTTATTTATTTATTTATTTATTTATTTATTTATTTATTTATTTATTTATTTATTTATTTATTTATTTATTTATTTATTTATTTATTTATTTATTTATTTATTTATTTATTTATTTATTTATTTATTTATTTATTTATTTATTTATTTATTTATTTATTTATTTATTTATTTATTTATTTATTTATTTATTTATTTATTTATTTATTTATTTATTTATTTATTTATTTATTTATTTATTTATTTATTTATTTATTTATTTATTTATTTATTTATTTATTTATTTATTTATTTATTTATTTATTTATTTATTTATTTATTTATTTATTTATTTATTTATTTATTTATTTATTTATTTATTTATTTATTTATTTATTTATTTATTTATTTATTTATTTATTTATTTATTTATTTATTTATTTATTTATTTATTTATTTATTTATTTATTTATTTATTTATTTATTTATTTATTTATTTATTTATTTATTTATTTATTTATTTATTTATTTATTTATTTATTTATTTATTTATTTATTTATTTATTTATTTATTTATTTATTTATTTATTTATTTATTTATTTATTTATTTATTTATTTATTTATTTATTTATTTATTTATTTATTTATTTATTTATTTATTTATTTATTTATTTATTTATTTATTTATTTATTTATTTATTTATTTATTTATTTATTTATTTATTTATTTATTTATTTATTTATTTATTTATTTATTTATTTATTTATTTATTTATTTATTTATTTATTTATTTATTTATTTATTTATTTATTTATTTATTTATTTATTTATTTATTTATTTATTTATTTATTTATTTATTTATTTATTTATTTATTTATTTATTTATTTATTTATTTATTTATTTATTTATTTATTTATTTATTTATTTATTTATTTATTTATTTATTTATTTATTTATTTATTTATTTATTTATTTATTTATTTATTTATTTATTTATTTATTTATTTATTTATTTATTTATTTATTTATTTATTTATTTATTTATTTATTTATTTATTTATTTATTTATTTATTTATTTATTTATTTATTTATTTATTTATTTATTTATTTATTTATTTATTTATTTATTTATTTATTTATTTATTTATTTATTTATTTATTTATTTATTTATTTATTTATTTATTTATTTATTTATTTATTTATTTATTTATTTATTTATTTATTTATTTATTTATTTATTTATTTATTTATTTATTTATTTATTTATTTATTTATTTATTTATTTATTTATTTATTTATTTATTTATTTATTTATTTATTTATTTATTTATTTATTTATTTATTTATTTATTTATTTATTTATTTATTTATTTATTTATTTATTTATTTATTTATTTATTTATTTATTTATTTATTTATTTATTTATTTATTTATTTATTTATTTATTTATTTATTTATTTATTTATTTATTTATTTATTTATTTATTTATTTATTTATTTATTTATTTATTTATTTATTTATTTATTTATTTATTTATTTATTTATTTATTTATTTATTTATTTATTTATTTATTTATTTATTTATTTATTTATTTATTTATTTATTTATTTATTTATTTATTTATTTATTTATTTATTTATTTATTTATTTATTTATTTATTTATGAATTTTAAAGAAAATGATGACTTTGCGAGAAGCGAAATTGGTATGTAATGATCGTCACACTTGGCGATCTGTTCTATCTGGCTACCCCGTTAAGAACTGTGCGTGAAAATAGATGCAAAATTTAAGATCACTTCGTATTATGATACAAAATCCTACCGCCAGTCTGTAAGTGCCAAACGCGAAAAATACTGACTGGATTATTACCGGAGCGATTTATGAGGAATTTTATATGTTTGGAAAGTTTAAATTGGCAGAAATATGCCAGTAATAGATACATAAAGTACGCTGCAAGAGCAAAAATACGACAGAAAGATATCGGCTATCCCAAGGAAGCCACAGTGGGTCAGCTATTCCAAGGAAGTCGCTAGTTTAATATAAATTCAATACAATAAAATAAGTTAGCTTAAGAACATCTTTACCTTAGGGTTAGGGGAGCGAGAGGCTTGTTGAAACAATTTTTAAAAATAATCTTCATCTATTTATTTTACATGCTTGATAATGCTTTGTTTTGTGGCGAAACATATGACGCGTAATTATCGAGAAAAAAAGATAAAGAATACAATTATTTTTACCTAAATGACGTCGATGTTAGAACAACAAACACAAAGTGTTAAACATTTAAAAAGAAGAAAAAACTGATATCACAAAAATGTCTATCACCTAATCGTATAATTAATGGCATTGTTATTATTTCGTATCAAGCTTAGTTTTATGCGATTATTAATATAGCAAATACTAATGGTTTATTATATATATAATACTTATAAGACAATTAATAAAAACAAATGATTTTATCTACATTAAGTTCATAGAAATATTAAATATAATGCTTAAAATAACTTACCGCGAATAGGAGTTTTTGCGACATCTCGCCTTTGTGTCGATCGATAGCTTAATAAATGAAATACTTGATTGAACCCACACGTGCGCTTCGATCTGTGGACAATCTCCGTATGACGTACGGACCGGTCCCTGATGCTTTTTGCTTAATTTCATATCGCGGACCCACTAACTGTCACGTCCCAACTAGAGTGAGAGGTGAAAATATTATGACTACGTAATTGCGGCTAACGGAATTTTAAACATGACGTTAATTGTAAGTTTAATAAAGCTCTAGCGAATTGATGACAATTTTAAATCGAAATACCTAAATAGGATCTAGATGATTGGGAGTAAACGATTATAATAATAATATTAAATTCATATATAGATAGGAATAACATCATCTACATTGCTCTAATCACAAAGTAGCTAAACGAGTGGAAACGGAGAAAGAATATTGCCACTCCCTTTCTTCCCGTGGGTGTCGCAAGAGGCGACTAAGGGACACGGCCTTGGATATCGTTATGGCAACCGATTGATGGCGGGATAACCATCTCTATAAATATCAGACCAAAATAATCAGACTGAAGATGGGCAGCAGCGTCTGAGGTGCAAAATCCTCCGCTTGCCAAGTGGCAGGTTTGGCAAATCCTCTCTATTGGAGGTCATCAAAAGTCTCCATAGATAAAAAAGGTTTAAAAATTCAAAAAAGTAAAACACAATAGACGATTCCCCTGGACGAGTGATATACACAACAGTTTTCAGTGTCGACAGCTCAAGTTCGATTTCCGGGGAGGTCAATGTAGTAAACTACTTTTTCTCCGTTCTTTCTGGTCTGGTTGTTTATGGTACACATACATTTATACATACATACATACATACACACATACATACATACATAACGGCCTATTTAAGTCCACTGCATAACATAGGCCTCTCGCACTCGCACCTTTAGACGCCATATAAAGTCTGATTATTTTGGTCAGATATTTTTACGGATGGTTATACCGCCATCTATCGGTCGCCATATCGATGTTTCTCTTAGTCGCCTTTTACGACATCCACGGGAAGAAAGGGAGTGGCAATATTCTTACTACACGGCTAATCGTACATAAGTTATTAATAACCACATTGGTACCTGGGGATCGAAATCGGGTCTCTTGACTTGAATTCCCGTCACCTAGCCACTCGGCTACAGTGGCTTTATCGACGTTCATATTCTAAATTACGTTACCATCTCGTTTACGTCACTTAAGTCATATCGAGTGAATTTATAATATTACACTCGGTTTCAGTTACTTATTCTACTAACCTTTGATCAATTATTTCTGGTTGATTTCTGGTATTCGTTTTTCATAGCACACCTTTATTACAGTCTAGCCTCTCTACATGATTCTTATTTTATTTTTAGAACGGGACTTCGACATCGATAATAGTGAAGTTGTTAAACCATTATACATGTATATCGAATATATGCTACAACAATACATAAATAAATACATAACGGCCTCTAAAAGTCTACCACAGGACACAGACATCCCGGTCATAATCACCACGCTGGGATTGGCGATAGCTGTACCAGACATCTTGCACCTTAGACACTGCTGGTCTACTTTCTTCCAGTCTGGTATTTTAGGTATTGAGATCCATTAGCAGGCAGGAGCCATCTATCGGTAGCCTATTGCGTTATCAAGATTAGTAAAATAGGCACCTCTTACGACACCCACGGGAAGAAAGGGGACGTAATATTCTTGTAGTAGTAGTAGTAGTAGTAATCATACGGACGATCAATACGAAAATGTTTCATATTTAACTAAAATCGACTTTGTTTAATACGTGTGTAAGGATACAGAATGTAAAATTATTAATTATACTTTTTTTTGAATATTTTTACTCAATGTTTTGATTGATTTATTGGTAATAAAACCCCCAAAATGTAGAGTAATGAATTGCATAATGAAGTGGCGATACGATTTACGAGAATGATGAGGAGATGTAGGAGGTTATTCTTTAGAATTTAGGAGGCCTATGCTGTAAAGAAAAAGAAGAAGTATTGATAAAAGATAGAACATGCAGCTTTTATTTAGATAAATAAATACAATTTTAATACACTTTGATTTTTCTTTGTTATATTGTTCTTCAGGGTATATGGAGAATAATTAATTGTTTGTTGTAATCTGTAATCAGGACATTTATGCTTTTGTTCTCAGTAAAGAACTTTCTAGAAAGAAATTAAAACTAAAACGATTAATTCCTTTATCGACACGTTTATTTACGTGTTGAATCCGGCGCAACGCTACGCGAGACGTTCTTGAACTTGACCGATGACTTTTTGAAAAATTTACGACAAGTTTTGATATCTGACCATGTTTTTGTGCTCCTTCTTTTTGAAATTAATCTACGTCAACAACTAGTACGGTGGATTCCTTCGAAGCCATAGGATTCACGGTCTGCTTTTAACCGACTTTAGAGAAGTGGGAAGTTTTGTATTCGACTCTTATATATTATTTACTAGTATATTATTTTTCGAAGAATTAAAACGGATGAAATGATTATACTGTTTTATCGTGTATATATACCCACACACACACACACACACACACACGAATACCGCATATATTTATAATTAAATGTTATATATTATTTAATTTAATCTGATATTAAAAGAGAATTTGTTTATTGAATAAGTTTTGTGTTTTACTATAGTTATAGTTTAAAATTTTACTTACTAATTTTACTTTACTTGTTATGGAAGAGCGTACTTTCCTACCACAATTATAATTTTGCTTAAAACTAGTGTAAAATAATCATTTATGACATATTAAAGAAATAAAATAAATCTAGATATCAACGATCACAAATATGTATACATATGTTACGGTGGAGTATGGATTACTTTTCTATCTAGAGGTCATGATAGCCGAGTGGTTGGGTGATCAGAATTCGAGTCAAGAGTTCGATATTCAGGTGGTAGGATTGGGTGAAAAAACCCAAGGGACACCCATGGTTTTTTTTAAAATATCTGTAATTTAAATCGCCGGCTTGGACATAAAGATGGCCAAAACTCACCACCGGTCACGTTGTCCCAAAAAATGTCTACAGTGAAAGGTCAGCCGAAAGGGCTTAAATTTTAAATCTACTTACTTACATTCACGCAAAATCCCTAATGGTAGCCGGAGAAAACAAATGGCCAAGTGTCAAGATCTTTCCATACTTTTTTTCTTTCTTTCAAATTCATTATTTTTTATCTTCACGCACAGATGTGCGGGAAGGAGTGCAATGAGACCTCTTTGCAATCCTCTTCATCCCTCTTCGAGTAATATGCTCACATGGATTTCGTAAGTTAGTTTCGGCTTGCCTAGACACCGTTTAATGTTAACTTTCGCACTGAATATCTTCTTCATCATTTGTTCATCACACATTCACTCAGTGCCCAAGCCATCTAAATCTATGAGTCGCCTTTATACGAAATGAGATTAATCGAACGCGAAAGAAACTAGCAACACAAAAAGTAAGCAAAAAAGTAGTACATACTCGATGAAGCCCTTAATGTACGTATGGTTATTAAACTTTTTTATACATGTCTGGACGTACTAATGTTTACGCTAACAAAAAAATTAATCATAGACATGACCATCGGCTAAACGAGAAAAAAGCGGTCAAGTTTGATTTTAACACGAGTGAAAACCATTTCGTAGTATTGCTTTAAAATATTGGTTGTGGCAAATTATTGGAATGTTAAACATTCACGCATTTTCCTAAACAGGAGTAGCCAGAGGTTTAGACAATATATTTCTTTAGATTCACATTTCACCGGGGCTTTTTAGACAACGAGACAGGCGGTGAGTTTGTCGCCGTCTCTATATCTAAGCCAAATACATAAATCGAATATAAGGTATGAATAAAAAACTGATGAATACTGATTGATATGATCTTATCTCCTGGGGATGGCATCGAGGAGAGGGACTCAGGTCTCTTGACTCGAATTCCGATCACCCAGCCACTGGGCTATCGTCACTTTTTGTGTTTGTTGTTGGTAAAGTTTATGTTAATTTTGAATGAATAGCTCATTGTTAATAATTAACAGATTTAGACCAGTGAAGGATAGTTGTGTTCAAGTCAATCGACTTCCTAAAGATATCGATTGAGGCAGACCCTTCCATACAGGAGAGTTTTGTCTTTTTCTATTCTATCACGAAAAAAAACAGAAAACAGTATTATAGTAGAAGATCATAAAAAAGACATAATAATAAAGACCGAATAATAACGGTAGCCACGATAGCCTAGCCACGATAGATAGATATAGTTGTTGGGTGATCAGAATTCGAGTCGAGAGACCCGAGATCAATCCCCAGGTGGTAGGTTTTTTCAAAATATTTATGTAGTTAGATTTATGTCGTTAGCTTATATAAATATAGACGGCGTAAGGTTCTATCACGTTGTCCCAAAAATTTCTCCGGTGAAAGCTGGCTAGAAAGGACTTTGTAGTCTTGACATAGTAGTCTGGTGTAGTGCATTGAAGATATATGTATGAAGATATATGTAAGAGGCGAAAAAGAGAAAAGCCTTGAAAATCAAATCTATGACAGAGCTAGCGGGATAACTATGTCGAAAAATACTAGACCAAAATTCTAAATTCTAAATTATTTGTTTATCACGTTGTCCCAAAAAATTTCTCCAGTGAAAGCTGGCTAGAAAGGACTTTGTAATCTTGACATAGTAGTCTGGTGTAGTGTGAAGATATATGTATATATTTTATAGAAGACCGCCTTGTGGAAAGCCAAATTGCTCTGTGATTACAAAGTAAAAACCTCCTTTCTTCTCGTTGGTGTTGTAAGAGGCGAAAAACAGAAAAGCCTTGAAAATCAAATCTATGACAGAGCTAGCGGGATAATTATGTCGAAAAATACAAGACCATAATTCTAAAAATAAAAAAATTAAAATATCTTCACGCAATTCCCAATACAGGGGTAGACAGAGGTCGAGTCTAGACAATTAAGTCCCTTCGACCCACCTTGCACCGAAGATTTTTTCGGGACAACTTGACCGGTGGTGAGCCCGTCGCCGCCTTTATGTCCAAGCCAACGATATTCGTACATAAGTTTTTTTTTGAAAAACTCATTGGTACGAGCTTAATTATAGTCTAATATATGAATTGTGATGTCTAATCATTCCTGCCGTCCGTCTAATTTTCGTATCCTTGATATGTGACGCTGTCAGCTATAAAATTAGTATTTATTGCTCAAATTTCGATAACAAATTTATGAGCGCGATATAATTGGAGCGTTGATCCCTAACTCCGCTTTAAACTAATACCGGTTAACAGAAGTTGTTGACTTTTAACATGTGAATATTTAATATTGCAATATTAAATAATTGAGCCTAAAGAGGATCATCGTACAGGCAAACATTGTAGGACGAATCCTCACATGCATTTCTTTAGCAGTCAAGACAACGATTTTGTGGACTAAGCACACTAAGTGGCTTAAACACCGGTATTCAAGGTTTTGCAATCTCGAGGTCCCGGGTTCGATTCCCGGTCGGGTTAATGTAGAAGAGTAGTGTTTGTAGTGATGATGTTGATCCTATCTATATATGTATTTACTTTGATTTCTTTGTTTAATACAGTTCCAAGTCTGTGACTCCAATACAGTACAGTGGAGTTCCCTGGCTGTCTTTTGACAACTGAAACTTGACTGAAATTTGTTTTGTAATGCATAAATTATCATATCAGATCATTCACATTTTTTTCTGTTTTCATGTAGTATTAATTTAGCCGCGATAGTCGAGTGGTTGGGTGATCGTAATTCGATTCCAGAGTCCCGAATTCTATCCCCTGGGTGCCGCACTACCTGCCACGTTGTCCCAAAAATATCGTCGGTGGAAGGTGGGTCAAAAGGAATAAATTGTCTATACCTCTATCTACTAATCTATTGTTTTATTTTTTATCATGTTTTTAGCTGTCAGTTTTACTCAAAAATAAAATAAATAAATATAAAGTTGAAATTGAAGTTGTTGAATTTTATATTATTCACTCTTTATGAAATAAAATATAAAATATCTTCACGCCATTCCCAGTACACTATTTTTAGATTGTGGAGATGTCTGCTTTTTCAACAGTGTTAGAGCCAAGCATCAGCTTTTGTTGTTGCATGAATGGGCCGGCTCGACTGGGGAAGTGCCACGACCTCACAGAGTACCGGCGTGAACTAGAAGTCTAACAAACTTCTGCGTTTCGTCTGGTGAGTGCACAAACCGGATCGTTTGCCTTCCTTTTCCATAAAAAAATGCCACAGAGGAGCAACTAAATAAACTTTAGCGCCTGCAAACCTTATGCTACCATTAGTAGATCCCATACTAAAACTCTATTAAAACTTCCCTCACATAGAACAGAACTATATTCCCATTCCTCCTATTATAAGTTTTCCAGTAACAGACTTGCTGGAAGAAATTTCAATTTGAAATAAGCTGTGCCTTTGTACTCATATTTCTATTTTTGTTGTTTCTCTGTTTATTATATTGTGTGTGTACATGAATAGTAAAATAAATAAATAAGTACAGGGGTCGACAGAGGTCTAGTCTAGACAATTAAGTCCCTTCGACCCACCTGCCACCTGAGGATCGAACTCGGGTCTCTTGACTCGAATTCCGATCACCAAACAATTCGGCTATCGTAGTATATTCACTCTTTAGCTGTATAGAAATAAGCTGTTATTGTCATTATGTATAAATATGAATAGAAATAGGAGAAAAGGAGTCTAACATCTTGATCAGAATATACTTTGTATAGCGAACTTCTTTTCCTTCCTTATAGCCTATTGAGAGTCCACTGAAGAACATAGACTTTCACCAAAATTTACCTCAAAACGCCACATCCAGTATCAGTATACCCATCAACTTCTCGAAACATTTTGCAGATCATCACTCCATCTTATGCAGGGGTTACCCTATACTGCGTTTGCTTACACGAATTTGCCATTCGACAACAACTTTTTTCCAATAGTTAGATTGTCGTGCCATCTGGCCGGCTCATTGCCACTTCGGCGAGCTGATCTATAGAGCTATGCTATCTTTACAGCTAGCTAGTTCTACTGCAGATGTCTTAATTGCAGCTTCAATCATGCACAAAAAAACATGTAGCATAGCTCCTTCCATAGCACTCGGAGCAACTTCGAGCTTCCTTATTCGGCCTGCAGTAAAAGACCACGTCTTTTTTCTATAATTAGTAAATGTAAGTTCTGGCAAAAAATTTTATTTTTTATTTATCCAAAACTTTATTCACAGAAAGAAAATTATGTTTATTTTTACAATACTTATTAATTAAAAACTACAATAATCGTACAGCTCTACACTTCACAGCATGGTACAAAGAACGCTGGCTGCATTTCTATGTCGTATGGCAAGATTTAATTTTTGATAAGGTGAGGTTTAGTCCTAATCGGATCTTATTTAAGATAATGAGTCAGGCCTTAATCCACTCATGATATAGTGCGAAGTCACGATAGCCGATTTGTTGGGTGGTCGGAATTTCGAGTCGAGAGACCCGAGTTCGATCCCCAGGTGGCAGTACCAATGAGTTTTTCAAAAAAAAAAAAAAACTTATGTACGAATTTCATCGTTGGCTTGGACATAAAGACGGCGACGGGCTCACCACCTGTCACGTTGTCCCGAAAATATTTTCGTTGGAAGGTGGGTCAAAGGGACTTAATTTTCTAGACTTGACCTCTGTCTACCCCTGTATTGGGAATTGCGGGAAGATATTTAATATTTATTTTGTTAACTACTTATTATACTCAACGACGAGATACCATCCACCACCACATACCGAAGAGTCACGAATCGAAGAATATATACTTTTTTTTAGTGTACGAATAGGTTTGCTTTCAAGTTTAAGCTATTCCTAGCATAACTATTCTTATCATTGAATGAACGTAAGTTAAATACGACAAAAAGTGGTACGTGATGCTTTAGCTATAACTAATCGAATAAAGATACCAACCTAATTAAGTAGTATTATCTGTCATGTCAAACAAAGCGTCATTCAGTAACTCGTGTAGTCATCTGATCATTATCCTCCATCTTGGATTAATACCGATGTAGTGACGCTATACCGCCGGTATATCTCGTATCCTCTTGTATAATGAGCTTATTCCTGCATTAGTATTTGATAAAACGTTGCTGAGTAACTAGATTTATACTCAAATAAATACCTTGTGGTAACGGCGGAGGAATATTGCCACTCCTTTTCTTCCCGTGGATGTCGTAAGAGGCGTTTAAGGGAAACAGCCTTGAATATCGTTGTGGCAACTGGAAAAATGGCGGGATAACCATCTCTAAAATATCAGACCGAAGATGGGCAGCAGTGTCCGAAGTCCGAGTGGTCTGGTATTGCGATCGCCAATCCGCTTGCCAAGCGTAGCGATTATGGTAAATCCTCCCTATGGAAGAGGCCTTGTCGTTCAGTGGACTTTAACATGCCGTTATGTATGTATGATAGACTTTATTCCACTTTGGTCGATTCGGGCCTTAAATTTGGCCGAACAAATGAGATGCTTTTACGCCTCTATCTTTGATTAACAAAGAACAGTTATAGAGTCGTCTTATTGAATTTTGTTTACAACAATATATTAACGAACTCAAAGAGTTTAAATGAAAAATTTACAGTTAAACTCTTAGAAAATATCTTTTAAGGTTATGTTAAAATATTAAATGCGCCAAATTAAGGAAAGCGTGGGATGAACTTGAGAGACAGTAACGGTATCAAACAAAACGACTATCCTTTAAAAGGATTATATGTTATCTTTTCAAACGGAAAATTATGTCCACAATCATTTAAAACAATTTAGGGACTCCTATTTGTGTGTGTGACTCCTAATGTTTCTATATATAATGATTCAAATTTTTCAATAGTCCTGGCCCGAGTCTTCTACATCAGATTATCCCAAATTGCCTTTTAAATTCTCCAAGATAAAAATAGATAATAACTCTATGTGCAGTATTATTATGCAATTGTTATTAAATTTTTAAAGCATAGAAGTTATACTGAATATTATCTTTATATATTAATAATTATGAATTAATCATTATAAATTTAAAAAATATTTTTTAAGCTTCTCTATAATTGAAGCGCAACAAACCAAAAATCCATTAAACTAAATTTCGTTTCGTATTATTCCAAAAGTAATCATGCACTGTTTCTGGGATATAACATTTTTCATTTTATTCATTTTTTTACTATCTATAAGTGTATCGAATTTGATTCAATTCCGTTCACTCGTTTATGCGTGATTGAGTTCTAAATATCTTACCATCTAAACATCCAAAATCCAAACAAACTTTCACATTCAATTATTAGTAAGTAATAAATTATAAATGCAATTTAGGAAGCTTTTATTTGCTCATTTATAAGTTTTTTTTAATTTATATGTAAAGAAACCTATTTAACATTTTCAATTTCTTTGTTCATCTCATTCCCTTCCTATATGTTCTAATGAAAACCTCTTCATCAAACATCCTATGCGATCCTCTAATTTTTATCATAATTCTTTCACTGCGGTTGCTGTTAAGCTGTGGAACTCCTTACCTTAAACTTGCTCAAAACATAGATTCCTTTAAAAAACATGTCATAGAATATTATCTCTCTTATTATTGGTATCAAAGTTTCTTTATTTTATTAGTCAATCTTAGTATTTACTTAGGTCCTGGTTTGACATTTAACAAGAATTAAACGCATTTTTTATGATTTTAAAGCATAATTCATGCAGAACTTTTTGTTATTAAATTAAAGAGAAAAAATGTTTTTTTATAAATTTCAATTGATCATCCCGCCCGTGTTAGTTGAAATAAAAAAAAACATTTTTCCTCTTCAATTTAATAATAATTAAACGTTTAAAATAAACTTCAAACATCGTCCGTAAATATAACCAAATAAATCCGTTCTCAATTACAAAAGAAAATTATACTTTGTCTCAAATAAGAATAAAAAGACTTATTTCTACAACAAGTTAGCAACCGCAGCACCAGCTGGTAATTACTAGAAAGGCTCTTTGTGATTTATAAAAAGAAGTCGTTACCTTATTAATAATATATAAATATAAAGGCTGTTAATATTTCGGCAAAAAATTAACACCAAGTACTAATATAAATGTCAGCCGACATTCACTGACGGTTCCTTGACATTTCGATAGCAATTTAGGAACTTGATCCAGTTAGTGACTCAAATTATGTTTAGTTAAATTGTTAGGAACTTGCTTCTACACGTGGCTTTGCTCCCGTTAATATCTTAAGTATTAGACAAAATCATAATCATTATCATTATAAAGAAAACAAAATTATTATATAATTACTTCTTAGCAGTTTTCACGATAGTTGAGTCTTTGGATGATTGGAATTCGAGTCAAGAGGCCCGAGTTCGATCAGTTGGTAGCCTCGTACCAACGAGTTTTTTTCAAAACTAATACTTTAATATCGTTGGCTTGGACATAAAGACGGCGACAGGCTAACTACCTGTCAAGTAGTCCCAAAAAAGTCTTCGCTGAAAGGTGGGTTGAAGGGGTCTGCTTCTCTGTCTGCCCCCGTGTTGGGAATGGCGTGAAGATATTTTTTTTTATAATTTCTCAAAGAAATAGAAACAGCTGATGCTATACTTAATTGAATAGTGATCTGATGGCCGATATTTACTTCTTGGAACTTCGTTTCGCTTTATTTTTTTACACTTTTAGGCGAATTTTAAGTCCCAAAGGGATCTTCATGGTATCCTACCAACCCAATTCTACACTCTAAGGCCGGCAACGCATCTGCTATGCCTCTGGTATTGCGGGTGTTCATGGGCGGCGGTAATCACCTACCATCACGTGAGCCACCTACTCGTTTGTCTCCCTATTCCAAAAAAAAAATTATGCCATGAAGTTCCATTATTTTTATTTTCTTAGAGATCTCTAATTCAAGAAATACAACCTGTATTACGATGATTATGTGACTTTTTATTGGTGAAAGAATGTTTAAAATCTTCTTAATGGTTTAGACTTAAGAACGTAACAAACAAACAAGTTTATTTTCGGATTTATAATTTTAGTTAAGAGGTACTCGTATAATAAATGCTCAATCTCGATTCATTTATGATGGACGGCAGCGTGCAATATACGTGATCACAACTTTGGCCTAAGCGGGCCTAATGGCTGACCTAATGGAACTTTAATATCTTAAAGTTGATATTTAGTTGTATTTTTTAAGTGGGAATAAATACTGAATTAGTAAATAATTAAAACTTTCGTGAGACATTATCAATCAAATAGTTAAAAACTATTTTTTTAAAATAAATCTTACTTACTTATCTTCACGCACCGTCCCTGACGGCGTAGCCAGAGAAAACAGTTCGCCAAGTAACACGATCCTTACATACCTCTTTCGAAAAAAATACCTGTTAAGGTAAATGGAGTTATTCATTCCCAATACTGGGTTAGACTAGGCAACTTAGACAACTTAACCCTTCGACCCACCTTTCACCGAAGACATCTTTTATGGTCGACGTGACAGGTGGTGAACCTGTCGCCGTTTTTATGTCCAAGCCGACGATTTAAATTGTACACAAGTTTTTGAAGAAAAAACTCCTTATCACCAGCTCAGTACCTGTGGTACGAACTTGGGTCACTTGTTGCGAATTCCGATCACCCAACCGTACGGCAATCATGACTCTTATATCTACTATATAATTTATATGATACAAACATTAACCAAGGACAAGACAACTAAGTCACTTCGATCCACCTTTCACCGAAGACATCTTATATGGACAACGTGACAGGTGGTGAGCCTGTCGCCGTTTTTATGTCCATGCCGACGATATAAATTGTACGAGCCCAGTACCTGGGGATCGAACTTGGGTGTCTTGTCACGAACTCAGATCACCCAACCACTCGGCTATTGTGTCTTTAATAGGGAAAGGTGGATTACACAATCGGAGCCCCTGGTGTTAAGTGTTCAATGACGTTTATGTATACTAGGTTCGTTCCGTACCTATATCAAATTGATTGGTTAAGGGCAAAAAGAAGAGGTACTCGTTGGTATTAAGAGTGCGTCGTAATGGTAAGTTATTAGTTAACAATCATGTACACAAGGTCCCATGCCTTTTCTTTCTTCTTTCTGGAAGTAGCGATACATCTTCTTCTCTTTCTTTTTCTAGCGATCTCTATTTCTTGTATGGCGATAACAAAGGGTAAATGAATTAAAATTTCAAAAATATAAGACGATGTGTTGATACAATGTTTGTACTCGAGTCATAGACGTTTATGTGTAAATATTCTATGTGTATATATCTAACTCAATATGTATGTACGCGATAGGCTCACCAGCTGACACGTTGTCCGAAATCTTGTGTGAAAAGTGAGGACTTTTTTGTCTGTACCTTTGCCTACCCCTAGTATGGGGGCGTGAAGATATAAAAAAACGTGTTCGCTATAAATCTTATGTATGCGTTCTAATTGTGGATCTGATTGAGTTGAATCATGTAAGAGTTACGGAAACATCAAAGTAAATGCTAACAACCATTTACATAAAGTAACCAAGGTTATAATAATAATGATAAGTAGGTACATACATAGACAGGAACAATATCACATACATTGCTCTTATTCAAAAATAGGTAAATCACTTGTGTTATGGTATCCGAAACAACGAAAGTACCACAAACACCCAGGCCCGAGACAATGTAGAGATATCAAACCCGAGACCTTAGAGGCAGCGAATCGAACCCGAGACCCTTGGCTACACATCTATCGATCGATGTGAAATCGATCACAAAGGAAGAGTTGAAGACTTCTAAACAATTTGATTTTTAACTAAACGGCGTCTCGTCGTTAGGCAAAGCTAGTAATTGATATAATATATCGCTTCTTCAAAAGAGGAAATTAGACGGTAAAAGACGACAAAGGTAAGTTATCTTGGTCGCCAATTACTTCTGTGACAACTTTAAAATACTTTCACATAAATATGTTTAAAGCGTCATCTATTAGAATATTGAGTTATTAAAGAAAGACGCCAAGCTATGTATGCGTTGTATATTACCGCCATCTATGAAACATTCTGAGTATTAAGTAACGTCCATTGGCGGTATGAACTGAAAAAATAACTAATTAATACACTAGGGCAAGTTAGATGTCGCTCGAAATATCTTTAAATCGGTGCATTTGGCTACTGAATATCATATTTCTTTCGAAGTATATATCAGTATTGTTTTTAGTTAATAAGTATTGTAAATAGTAACATAATTTTGTTTTGTTTTCAATGTATAAAGTGTAAAATACAGTATTGATTCATTCCAACTATTTATTCCTTTCTTCAAAACGGCCTATAAAGTCACGAACAAATAAATATAGGCAATATTTGTTTTTTCGCCAGCGTTAAAATATGGAATCGGAGATTATTAAATACGGAGGTGGAAATTTGCTTTTATTTTTTTTGTTCTTTGTTTATTTTTTGTCATTAATTGGATAATACAGAAGCCCGATACATAGTACTACTAAAGCCATAGAGGAAAGAATGAAAGGAAGAATATACAACAGTTGTATACAATATACAACAGTTACTACTATGTGGATACTGTAATGACAAAAACATCTAACACGCATGGTGTTATTAGTTAACAATCATGTACACAAGGTCCGATGCCTTTTCTTTCTTCTTTCTGGAAGTAGCGATACATCTTCTTCTCTTTCTTTTTCTAGCGATCTCTATTTCTTGTATGGCGATAACAAAGGGTAAATGAATTAAAATTTCAAAAATATAAGACGATGTGTTGATACAATGTTTGTACTCGAGTCATAGACGTTTATGTGTAAATATTCTATGTGTATATATCTAACTCAATATGTATGTACGCGATAGGCTCACCAGCTGACACGTTGTCCGAAATCTTGTGTGAAAAGTGAGGACTTTTTTGTCTGTACCTTTGCCTACCCCTAGTATGGGGGCGTGAAGATATAAAAAAACGTGTTCGCTATAAATCTTATGTATGCGTTCTAATTGTGGATCTGATTGAGTTGAATCATGTAAGAGTTACGGAAACATCAAAGTAAATGCTAACAACCATTTACATAAAGTAACCAAGGTTATAATAATAATGATAAGTAATAATAAAGATAAGTGCTCTTATTCAAAAATAGGTAAATCACTTGTGTTATGGTATCCGAAACAACGAAAGTACCACAAACACCCAGGCCCGAGACAATGTAGAGATATCAAACCCGAGACCTTAGAGGCAGCGAATCGAACCCGAGACCCTTGGCTACACATCTATCGATCGATGTGAAATCGATCACAAAGGAAGAGTTGAAGACTTCTAAACAATTTGATTTTTAACTAAACGGCGTCTCGTCGTTAGGCAAAGCTAGTAATTGATATAATATATCGCTTCTTCAAAAGAGGAAATTAGACGGTAAAAAGACGACAAAGGTAAGTTATCTTGGTCGCCAATTACTTCTGTGACAACTTTAAAATACTTACACATAAATATGTTTAAAGCGTCATCTATTAGAATATTGAGTTATTAAAGAAAGACGCCAAGCTATGTATGCGTTGTATATTACCGCCATCTATGAAACATTCTGAGTATTAAGTAACGTCCATTGGCGGTATGAACTGAAAAAATAACTAATTAATACACTAGGGCAAGTTAGATGTCGCTCGAAATATCTTTAAATCGGTGCATTTGGCTACTGAATATCATATTTCTTTCGAAGTATATATCAGTATTGTTTTTAGTTAATAAGTATTGTAAATAGTAACATAATTTTGTTTTTGTTTTCAATGTATAAAGTGTAAAATACGAGTATTGATTCATTCCAACTATTTATTCCTTTCTTCAAAACGGCCTATAAAAGTCACGAACAAATAAATATAGGCAATATTTGTTTTTTCGCCAGCGTTAAAATATGGAATCGGAGATTATTAAATACGGAGGTGGAAATTTGCTTTTTATTTTTTTTTTGTTCTTTGTTTATTTTTTGTCATTAATTGGATAATACAGAAGCCCGATACATAGTACTACTAAAGCCATAGAGGAAAGAATGAAAGGAAGAATATACAACAGTTGTATACAATATACAACAGTTACTACTATGTGGATACTGTAATGACAAAAACATCTAACACGCATGGTGTTATTAGACTTACCCAGATGACTTCTAATCAGGAAGGAATCAGGTTGATTTTGTGGTTGTGTTTTGATAAAAAAAAAAAACTAATGATTATTTAAAATGCATAGCATTATATTTATTTGTAACCATTTGAAAGTTAAAGAGATGTCTTTCAGTTATGGTTTGAGATGTTGAAATAGAACCCAGAGATGTAGTTGGAGCTTGTTGTATTCTCACACCAACTTAAATATCTGTTTTTGAAAAGATTGAACATAAATTAATATTCCTTAACATTACCATTAACATTACCCAAGAATATTAATTTTAATATAACTACTAGAATAAAATTCAGAAAAATGTTTTAAATGTCTTTTCCTACCTATGCATAGTTTACTAATGCATTTGCGTAATGAGTAGAGTTAGTAATCTAAAACTGCACACGGTAAATATAAAAATAATTTAAAAAGATTAAACAATACATTGTTTGTAAATATATTAAAATATATAACAGTTTTTTTATTAAAGCTTCCATGAATGTAAATCAGTCTTACGTCTCCTTTTGCTAATATGATAGTTATAAATGACAGAAACATACTAACAATTACCAAAAAATAATAAAAAATATCGTGCTCATACCAGTAAAATATATTAAATTAACTAATAACTCACAAATAGAACGACTATAAACAGTAGGTTTTTTATGGGATAGATTGCATAAAGATATTCGACAATCTTTTTTTTAAACTGTAACGACAATTTGAAAAACATTATCATTTTCGCGGGCGGTGCGTTCGTTTTCATCAAGCGGTAGCAAAGATGTATCGCAAATTGTCATATTCTCATCGTTTGCATGAGACTTAGCTGATACCACATTAATTCTTTGTTTAACTTCGTTATTCAAGTCCCTCATACCTTCAACATCAATGGTGCCATTCGGATGTTCTAATTTTATTTCTTGATTGATATTAAATATATTTCTGGCTGCATCTGGTTCTTGCTTTCTTTTAGGATTGTTTCGTTTTTCTAATCGTATCTCACTGTCTCTGTGACTAACTGTCCCACGGAAATTAACAATAACCGTAGGTTTGATTACTGTTTGGTATTCTCTATTTCCGATTTGACTTAAATCCTCCATTTTATTAATTATTGGTCTATAATTATCATCCATTGATTCAAATTCCGGTGTTGACATTTCCTCTTTATTTTTAACGGAATTCAATTTACTATTTGGTTTCGGTTCTTTTTTCGGTTTTTGTGTTGTGGGCTTAGAATCCGACCTCTCTGACGGTGTATTTACATACACAATTATATCTTCTTTCTTATTTTCTACTTTTATTTCACTTCCATTCGTTTGCATGCTTTTTGGGAATCGATATTTGAGAGGAGGCATTTCAATTCTGTCGTTTCTTCGCGGCCTAAAATCTGCATCACTTGGAAGTTCGGGGAATTCATTTTCAAAACCATATTTATCGTAATTTTGGGATAAATTATTATCATCGTTGTGATTTATTTCATCGGGAAGTTGTGACCGAATTCTTAGTGATTCGATGACGTCACGGAATAGGGATCGCTTCTCGTGAGTTGGTGCTATTTCCCTATCCTTTGTGGGTTGCGCGGTGCATAATATTATCATATAAGTTACGCAAATGAAACACTGCATCTGTAAAAAAATAACATAATACATCAGGTAGAAACTCTTTTCAAAATTCAATGTATTTTTGATTATTGTAACGTGATATTTTCAACTACATTCTCTTAAAAATATTGTGACTGGTTGAATTATAAAAAAAATATATCTTCACGCACTTCCCAATACAGGGGTAGACAGAGGTCGAGTCTAGACAATTAAGTCCCTTCGACCCACCGGGACAACGTGACAGGTGGTTAGCCCGTCGCCGTCTTTAAATCCAAGCAGAAGATATTCGTTTAGAAAAACCCATTGGTACGAGCCTACCAACTGGGGATCGAACTTGGGTCTATTGACTCGAAATTCCGACGACCCAACCACTCGGCTATCGATATTGAACCGTGATTATCGTGACTGGTTGAATTATGATTTTTAATAATAATTAATTGCTCTAAGACTACTTCTGACTTCATTATTCTAATGCTATATGAAAAAAATTAAAGCAAACGAAATGGGAGTAATCCTGAGAGAAAACATCTATATTAAATTTATATCATATTATAGTTTATAGTCAAATTTCTAATTATATATTAATAATCTTCAGTATTTTCAATATTTTCAGTATATCATTGTAATAATTTTTTATATTACTAATTAAATGTAAAATTAGGCATTTAATCCAGATTTTGAATAAGTAATTCAAACTAAGTTTTTTTTGGTCATTGAAATCCATTGTTGATAATTTTTACATTACATTTTTTGCATTATTTCTTTAAACCATGTTTAAATTATCTGAGACATTTTCTCTTGAAGTATGTAATTCAATATTATACCTATTTTTTTATCTTTACGTATTTCCCGATACTAGGGTAGTCAGATGTCTAGACAATTTACGTTCAGTTATGCTAACACAGGTACATACTCATATAGATTAATATTTACTTAAGCAAGCGTAAGTATATATTAAATATTATGTACTATAAAAAAAATTAATCTTGGAGATTTTTGATTTTTTCGGATCGATAGGACTTTGGGGCCTTCAAGAAAAAGCCTGTACCTTTCTCAAAGGCCGGCAACGCATCTGCTATTCCTCTGGTATTGTAGCTGTTCATGGCCGGCGGTGATCACTTACCATATTGTGTAAAAAAACCTTGAAGATTTATATAGTTCTTCTCATACTGATATTAAACTAAGTTTAGAATATACTTGCGACTTCTAAAATATAATTTCTAAGTATATACAATTAATAATAACATTTGTTGTCACTTGTGCTTACCTTGTAATTAACTTTATTAGCGCGAGTGGCCGGAACTCGTCACGGCGTACAACTGAACCGCAATCGCGAGCCAGACCGGGAAGCGAACGAGGGTTGATTGAACTCGATTGAACTGAATCAGGGGTGTTCAATGCAATGTTCATGTTTTAAATTGATTAATGTTTTTTATTAAATTAAACAGTAAAAAATGCTTAAAATTTCAGCCGACGTTGGCGTGATGGGAACCCGCGACTTTTGCCACCCGTTGCAGTTTAAATTGTAACCATTTGTTCTGTTTAATTTAATGATAAAAAGTTCAGCATATTTTATATGCTTTGATTTTCAAAGCTTATAAAATAAAATTTATTTAATTTATTTAAATTTTAAAATTAAATAAATTGAATCAATTTTATTATTCCATTGGACGCGTAGCGTATGTGCAGTTTTTATGGTGTCGCCGTGGTCGATGTGGAAAAAACACTTTTTTGGTCAGGGTGTTTCTGGTCTCTTAACATAAATGATTTAACTACTTACTTTGGGATTAGAGCAATGCACGTCAAGTTTTATGTGGCGTGAAAATTCATGTCTAAATAAAAAAATTTAAGAATACTCTATTATATTTATTTTTTATTCATATTTAACCAAAGTACATGAGAGAAAGTGGCAACATTTTTAATAATTTATACAATTTAAGTTTATTAATAAGATACAAGAGAGCCGGATAATCCATGGATTAAAAAGGTCGAATCATTGCACAAATACCAGACATCGCCGGGTGAACGACTAGAGAAGGTTCGTTGCCCACGGGGGATTGTAATGTTATGTAAGATGAGATGCCCGTGTTCCGACACGTCTATGTCGGAGGGAGAGGGGAAGGGTTGTGTCCTCCTAAATAAATAAACAAATATATAAAATTATCAGTACATACGTAGTGCAATTTAACTTGACTTCTGTGGTCAAGTGGCGTACGCACCGGGTTTACAAGAGTTTATTAGGTCTGAGGTCGAGACCTCAGACAACCTTTTGGTTGGATTCCCGACAACCAGTGTAGGAAAACGACTTATTCTGTATTGTCTCGGGTCTGGGTAATGGGAACGTACCGGGTACCTTTGATGTTTCTGATGCTATATCAGAAGAGTCACGATACCCGAGTGTTTAGGTGATCAGAATTCGAGCCAATATACTTAAGTTCGGAATAAGTAAAGGATTGGTATAAATATGTTATGATACAATTATATAGCATTATTTCGAACGAGCCAGAGAACTCTACGATGTGGCATTCAGCGGGCGCTCATCGTAGAGAATACACGCTTAATAATGCCTTGTTTTGAAGCGATTGCGTTTTCGATGTTATATATGTTACCTGGTTTCAAATTTAGTGGTGGTGGCGCATCCAGTATAATTAGTGCACGCATCTGTGGGAGGGAGGGTGGTGCACTCCTTCTCTTCGGATTAACATATGCCTTTTATTTATGCATGCGGAATCGCGCAATTTAATTGTTTAATAACAACATTATAATTATTAATTTTCGCAAAGTAGAAATATTCTTGAGAAACACTTACATTGCTCTGATCCCAAAGTAAGCAGCTAACACTTGCAATATGGAATTAGAAAAAACGAAGTTACCACAAACACCCTGACCCGAAAAAAATTTACAAAAAGTGTTTTCAACATTGACCCGACCGGGACACAAACCCAAGACCTCAGGTCTGGCGACACTTTGAAAACCGGTGTGTTCATCACTCCTCCATAGTCAAGTAACGCCTGAATCTATTATGGATCTTTTAAGGATTGTGAAAACTATAATGAGATAAAGGATTGTAGGAATTTGCCGACCCGCACAGCGTGATTAGGTTTTAGCCTGCTCTAATATCTCTCTAAGAATATTTGAAAGAATTGATCATTTACAAGAATTTTTTCTTGAAAGAAAGAAAATATTTCTTTACATTGTTGGTAGCTCCTGCCTTGAATTAAATAGTAACCTGTCTTCTCTAAGACGGGAACTACGGCCATCCGGAACCAATTGTAATTCATAAATACATTTGCACTGAGACGTGCAAGTTTCGATCTTGCGAATAACGTTTGTAAAAGCTTAATGATTTGTATTTACGTCCAAAGCCTGCCTTTTTTGTAACATGCGTTTGTATAAGGAGGCACGTTAGTCGAGTTAGTTATTACTTTTATTTATCGTAATGTTTTTTTTTTCAAAATAGTGCGAGGGTTCTTGACTCTTCCAATTCTTTATATATTCATGCAATTTCTCATACTAGGGTAGACAGAGGTCTGGATGATGAAGTCTTATTGAGCCTCTTTTCACTGAAGCTTATTTGGGACGTGAAAGGTTGATGGTGAACTTGTCGCCATCTTAATATCCAAGCTAATGGGTAATAATAATAACACAATGTACTTGTGTATAAGTTTATTGATATATACATATCAACGTCAATGACTCGAGTAAAAAAAATTATAGGTGTTGTGGTTAACACACGCGTGTTGGCCCGTAGCGGGTTCGAACCTCGGAATTCGAAAGCAAGGTCACTACCGACTTAGTTATAGGGTCGTTAATTTATTTTATGTCTTGTTTTTTTTGTCACATGCAGAACGACTTTTAAAGCCCACTGCAGAACTTTAGCCTCTCCCGTATAGTTTTCTTTAATCGCCACGTTCGGCAAGCGGATTGGCGATCGTAGTACCAGATAGACACATTGTAGCTTAAACGCAAATGCCCGTCACCAGTCTGGTGAATTTTAATCTGTTAATTATCGAGATGGTCATCTCGCTATCTGTTGGAACACAGATAACGGAAAAAGCTTTGAAAAGCAATTGTTTAAATTGCTTTTCCATGGCTTTTTAGGATGTCGCCATTGAGACACCCACGGGGAGTGTGAGATTGGGCCCCCAGAAATCCGAGTGATTGGGCAATCAGAATTAGAGACAAGAGACCCGAATTCGAACCCGTGGTGCTCGTAGCTATGATTTATTTTTGCTGTTACGGACTGTTTAAGCTATTACGTGAAGATTTGACAAGTACAGTGCAGTGATAACCACTCATAATACTCAATAACATTGTTTAATCACAAACGTTATTAGAAATTTTCTGCAACTATTTATACTCGACGCCTAAAAGGTAATTGCTTTGACTAGAAAATCTTTTAGTATAATAACGAACTGTATTGGCATATTTTTATCTGAAGTGGTTTGTCAATGTTCATGGGATGCATTAGCCACTTAACATTATCGATTCAAAATAAAAAAAGGAAAGGAAATCCCAAACTTGTAATCATAGACACACAGCGCAAAGTGACATCCCTCAGTGGAAATCATTTAACCACATTAATACATTATTTTTGGTACATTTCTGTTCTGCTGAATGCTGAATTTCGGATATTATTTAAATTTGTTACAAAATATATTTTTTTATATGTATTGTTTTATATGTATAGTTATTATGAAGTTGAGGTTATAAATAAACTGTTTGATATTTCAAAAATTTTTAATACAAAATAGTATTTTTAACATAGCTAGCTCTGAAAGAATGTGTTTTACTTCAGTAAGTTAAATCATCAAAAACCATCTCTATTTCTTTATCTTTAACTGGCCGCATTGTCTTCCGTTTTAGTTTTTTCTTTATTTTTCTTTTTGAGTTTTATATCACTGTCCTTATTGTAAATCGTGCCTCGAAAATTAACTATAACCGTGGGATTAATAATTGTTAGATGCTCTCTGTCACCGATTTGACTCAAATCTTCCATTTCGTTTACAATAGGCCTGTCAAATTGACTACCAGATTTGGTTGTGTCAGTTAATAGTTCTTTAATATCTTCTTTAGCTTTTTCTGAATACATTTGATTCGTTTTTAATTCTTCTACAGATTTTTGTGATGAAAAATTAAATTCTGATTTCATGCTTATTACATCAGTAACTGTGTTTTGTTTTTCATTTTCCATTTCACTAGCACTGTCATTAGTTTGAACGTCTTTTGAAACATTGGAATCCGGAGAACAAATTTCGACTTTGTCATTAGTCTCCGAAATAGCTTCGATATCAGTTGGGAGATCAGTTGATTTAAATACGTCAAATATTGATGAATGTTCCCTTTCAATAGGTATTTCCTGATCCTTTAAAGGTAACGCGGCGCAAGATACCATCAGGCAGGTTATGCAAATTAAGAACTGCATCTGTTTAAAGAAAAACAAGTTGTAGTAAGATATAATATTTGATATATTAGCAACATGTTTATTAAAAGAGGCCATTAAACAAAGCATTGAGAAGAATGAAATTATTCATCTTTTTGAAGTGATTTTGACTAATTGATATATTTAAAGCATATAGGATTGTTTATAAATATATTAAGTACAATTTGCATGTGTAAATTTTAGTACTACTTATTAATAACATTAACACATTAAAATTTTAAAATAATGTTTTATTGCTATGAGTTAAGAATACATATTCCAAGAAATTTAAACACGGCGTGGGAGGCGAGTTCTAATCCCGCCCGTGTTAGTTAATAATTAAACATTTTTCTCTTTTATAAAATAACAAAAAAATTTAGTATAACTTATATTTTAATAAAATTTACTTATAAATGAATAAGTAAGAATGACTTATAAAGAAATAAAAATAATTATTTAAAACGTTTGAAACGTCTTTCATTTTATGATTGTCCTTACCTTTACTGTTATTATGTAGTTAATAGCACAACTACAGCTATTTGCCATTGGATATTTGTAACGGGTGTTCCTATATCGTCTTGACGCACGACTGAACCTCTGCTGGGAGAGGGTCTGAGAAGTGAACAAGGGTTGATTGAACTATCTAGGATCGATTCAGGGGTGTTCATTGAAAATATTAAAATATATTGTTAAATGAAATTATAACAATAGTAATTAAATTGATCAGAAAAGTATTATTTATGAATTTTAAACAGTATTTATTTATTAATTTATTCATTTAACAGTATATGTACAAGAAATATTACAGAGAATACAAAGTAAATATAGTATTAAGAAATAATTAGTACAAAGGCATTCCTTTAGAAGTCACTTCCAGCAGACCTGTATATACCTATAGTGTATACATATATAATACAATAATAATAGTGCTATGGAAAACTAATGATACTTTACTTTGAGCAAAAAAGTTTAAGTTTATCTAAAGATATATACTTTTACATGGCCGTACATAATAATACATAAATTGATATATATGGTTGCATATATATATATATCAATTTATGAAAATATAAAATTACTCTTTCAATAGAAATAACTGACGCGATCTATTTCCGACCTCGAAACTCTCTTTAGTCATGTAATAGAGACAAAACTTATTCCGTGTAGTAAAAGGTAAGAATTTTACCACTACATTTCCTCCCGAGGATTTCGTAAGAGGCGACTAAGGGAAATCGCCTTAAATATCGTTATGGCATCCGCTAGATGGCGAGATAACCATGTCTAGAAATAACAGACAGCAGCGTCTGAGGTGCGAATGGTCTGTTATTGCGATCGCCTATCCGCTTGCGATGGCGATTATGGCAAATCCACCCTATGGGAGAGGCCTGTCCTGCAGTGGACAGGCCGAAATGTATGTATGTGGAGACTAAACAAACCAGTCGGATATTAACATTACTCATTTTGAAAAAAAAAAAAAAAACACAAAGTAAAACGGATTTGTTGTTCAACCCTATTCATCTGTGTTGTATCAGAATGTAACTAGCCCCCATGATAGTGTTTCGCAAATTTAATGTCACTTAAAGTGTAATATTTGCAACCTTATATCTTTTTAATAAGGCGATTGAGACAGCATTAACATTTAGTTTTTTTTTTAAGTTGCAACTTTGTAGGTATTATAATTTTTAAGCGCAATTGATACAGTTTTTAGTACTAATTATTCTTTAATAGCCTTCAAATAGTCTAAAATTGAAAAGTATTTAACAAGTTAAGTTTTCAAGGGCGAAGGTTTGTACGTTTAAATGTTTGTTTTTTATTACGCAGTTACGCATAAAAAACTTATTACACGGATTGAAAACGAACTGGGGACAAAGATATGTATGACTACAAATGATAATAAAAAACCCACTCACCAGGCGCGACCACTCCTTAAACCATGCATGTATTATTACGTGCAAGTGATGCCCGTAAGCATAAAAAATCACTATATGGAGCCAAACCACTATATGTCAAAATAGCCGATGTTTGGGCGATCGGAATTCGAGTCAAGAGACACGAGTTCGATCCCCAGGTTGTAGGCTCGAACCAATAGGTGTTTACAAAGTTATGTACGATTTATATTGTTGTCTTGGTCATAAAGACGGCAATAGGCTCACCACTACTGATGTCTCAAAAACTGTCATTGGTGAAAGGTGGATTGATTTGTTCTCATCAAAGGAATTTGACTAAAACGTATCAATAAGGCTTAAAAGTATCAATTTTAAAATTTGTTTTGTGTTAGAACCTATTCTAATAGACCTATTCTAACATGCAATGAAAGAACTAGATGGCGCATTTTTCAATAGAAAGCCGTACATCATTAAAAATAAATTTTAAAAAATTGTTATAAATTCATATTTCTGAGAAAAATTTTTGAAATTAAGAGGCATAATTATATTGTCCTAAGTGGTAAAACCCTTAGTTACACACAGGAAAACAAACTGGATTGAAAAGTTCCATAAAACAAGCTTTGAGCAATATTTAGATTTGTATATTAAATGTTAAAAAATTACTATGTCACGATAGCCGAGTGGTTGGGTGGTCGGAATTTTGAGTCAAGAAACCCGAGTTCGATCCCTAGGTGGCAGGCTCGTACCAATGGGCTCAACACCTGTCACGTTGTCCCAAAAAAATATCGGCGGTGGAAAGTGGCTCGAAGGGACTTAATTGTCTAGACTAGACCTCTGTCTACCCCTGTATTGGGAATTGCGTGAAGGTATTTATTTTTATTTTATTTTTTCACTTTTCACCGAAGAATATAATATAGAGGGTATTGGGAATTGCGTGAACATATTTTTTTTATCATAACAACCCATGACTATCTCTCATAAAGACATACTAAAATTTCAAACAAATTGTAACCTTTAAAAACCTTGTAATGCATAAAGAATAGATATGTTTAAAAAAATA
The DNA here is from genome assembly GCA_029286605.1 of Sericinus montela. Lineage (NCBI taxonomy): Eukaryota > Metazoa > Arthropoda > Insecta > Lepidoptera > Papilionidae > Sericinus > Sericinus montela. The sequence goes on from JAGSMR010000053.1 coordinate 1,908,051, forward strand.
TGTTTGTCGACGGAGATGCTTCAAGATTTTTAACAAGAGTACAAAATGGACAACTTTATGACAAATTCTACGTTTTGTACTGCCAAAGAACGTTTTTGTAAGTAGTTTTTTTGTCCTTTCGTTATCTAATAGCAATTTGCGGAGTAGGGTTTTGTTGCTATTTATTGGGCGCAAACAATCTGGGTTGTATAAGTCCAGTAAGTATGAGTCCGCCTTTTGTTGCATGAAGGTTAAGTAAATAAATATCCACTGCAGGATGTAGGTTTCTCTCGTATGAAGGTCCTGCTTTAATTTAATTATAAATAAATGAGAGATTTGTTTTTGGGAACACTACCCTTGAAGTATTATTCGTCAACACGAATACACACACGTGGCACAAATTATCAGACTATGTAAATTCTAGTTCGATCCAGAGGTCAAGGGACTCATCCAACTCGACTGAGTCTTGAGCGGCGATTGGGAAACTATGCTACATCTTCTCGTTGTATGCCTCAAATGCTTATGAGTACAGTTTTCTTCCCTTGCATGTTGCCAGAGATGATCTATGGAACTGAGACGTAGTCCTTCACTGTACGGTGATATTGAAGCTCAAAGCTGTTGCGCGATAAAATTCGAACTGATGATCTCCGCAGCGGAACGTGGGTAGTCGAACATACCATAAGGGTCAGAAAGCTGAAGTGGCAATGAACAGGCCGCATAGCTCGCAGAAATTGCAGTCGTTGGCAAACCAATGTTCCCGAGTGGTAACCTGGTAGGGACAAGCGCAGTGTAGGGCGACCCCAACTGGACTCATGTACGCAGGGAATTTAAACACAGTTGGCCATTCACAGCCATTAAAATGTACCATTTCATTTAGACCACAGGCATCTTCCTCCTTTTATTTATTTATATATTTATTTATTTACACTTTATTGTAAACCTTACAATGAAAGTTATACAAAGGGCGGACTTAATGCCTTTAGGCATTCTCTGCCAGTCAACCCTCTGCTGTTACTTTTATAATTGTATTTCTCATAGAAAAGTGGAATAAGTGGTTTTCTACATCGACCATGTACAAATCCACTTTTTAAACTTTTTGGTATGGGTATTTATTAATGATACCATCGTTGTTTCCGATTCCAAAAACCCAAGTGTTTTGGCAAACTTTCATATCACAGCAATGTATGTGATGTTTCTGTAACTACTTATTTATTATTATCATTACTCATTATAAACGTATTCGTAACGTGGCATGTGTTAGCTTAAATATAATACCTTAATATATTAGAACAGATAAAAAATGTACAAAGATCAAGAAACTTGCCAAGAATCTTTTTTATTGACAATATATTTAAGATACTATTAACAGGTGACATGCGAAGGCCTTTAAGCTGTGAAACAAAAAGAGCTCAATTTAAAATAATTCCCAAAATAACTTGGAGTTTAACAATTGTAAACAGATACTCCATTTTGTAGATAAACTTCATAACTGTGTCTTGACTTTTTGCGAAAAAATGTTACTCATCATCGTCATAATGGCTTTTAAAAAACCACTGCACCTATATATTTTTAATAGTCACGCCTTTAATAGTCACGACAGCCGAATGGTTTGGTGGTCGGAATTTCGAGTCGAGAAACCCGAGTTCGATCCCCTGGTGGCAGGCTTGTACCAATGGGTTTTTCAAAAAACTTATGTACGAATCATATCGTTGGCTTGGACATAAAGACGGCGTCGGGCTCACCACCTGTCATGTTGTCCCCAAAATATCTTCGGTGGAAGGTGGGTCGAAGGGACTTAATAGTCTAGACTAGACCTCTGTCTACCCTGTATTGCGTGAAGATATTTATTTATTTAATTTATTTTACTGCGCCTATACATATGGGTCTCTTCCGTACGACAGGATTTGCACTATTTTTGTTCGATAATGGACCATTTGATATACCAGCATTTGCCTAAAAGTCACGATAGCCGAGTGGTTGGGCGGTCAGAATTTCTAGTCAAGAGACCCGAGTTCGATCCCCTGGTGGCAGACTCGTACCAATGGGTTTTTCAAAAACTTATGTACGAATCATATCGTCGTTGGCTTGGATATAAAGACGGCGGCGGGCTCACCACCTGTCACTATGTCAGGGGTATTGGGAATTTCGTGAAGACATTTATTTTACCATTTGCCTAAGTCACCTCTTACGACATCCATGGCCAAAATTATATAGGTAATGTCATACGCTAAACATCGAGGTATCCGAATACTCTTGACCCTCCCCTCTTCGAGCATTTTGCTTACATGGTATGTAAAAGTTAGACACGGCCTACCTCGACCCCTTTTAGTATTAACTTTCGCGCTATACATTTTCTTCACCATGCGGTCTTCGCTCATTCGCTCTACGTGCCCAAACCATCGAAGCACGCCCTTATCCTTCCTTTCCTTTATTATCCTTTTAATTTATACCATATGAATATGCGTTCACGGCTCAGGGCAAACCTGACATTCTGTATTATATAAATGTTTGTTACCGAGTCATTGGCGTTTAAAGATATGTATATATGTAGGTATAGAATAAGAATCCCATCGACATCTAGTCAACAAGACCCAGGGAATTCTACTTGGATAATAACATGCGTCATGTGTTGTTGAACAAATATTAAAAAAAAAACAATTCAAAAATAAAATTCAATCCAAAATATGCCTTGCCAGAGATAATTATTGTAAAACAATCAAAGAAGTCGACTGATGCGTCACAACTATTTATGAATTGAAAAACAAGAAAAGTAAAAGGGCTAGTGGAAATTTTTGTTCCTACAATCGAATGTGACGTCGGACAATATGTGGCTTGAACTTTATGGGGGTATTTACGAATTGTACTACTATAGCTTAATTGCTATATTTGGTAGCAACTAGTGATGCGCTTTATGAACGATAACCTACGAATATATCATATTTCTGTAAATTTTCGATTTCCTATTCTATATCCGGATATTGTGAGGAGTTGTGATGAAATGATAATCAAAGAGGCTGTTTAGTAGGAAATTAAAATTGCTTTAATCGCTTATCACACTTATTCACTCTTAGGTTTTGCATTTTATTTTAAACTACTGCGCGAACAAGACAATACTTTGGGAGATTCAATCCCCAATTTATTTTCTATCTGTACAAACTCATTGTAAAATATAATTTTAAAAAAAGTTGACAAATTATGCCATTGAATTTATGTCCTCCAAGTTGTAATGATTTTCAATTTAGGTTTATCTATTATTGTCAGAACAAAGTGAATAATGTTCGGTTAGCGTTAGTCAAAAGGCAGGGCATAGTGAAAAGTGTTTCGCTATAGCCTATTGCTGATACCGACTTTGTAATATAGCAGGGAAAACTGGGTATGTTAGAAGATAAAAGCAAATTGAAAGCAATGTCAATGCGATCTCTTCGATCTCATGTTATAAAAGCTAAAGAAATATGGAAGGATCGTGACCCCTTACCCTTCTCTTAAATATGATGTGTGTATCTCTTGAGTTTCTACCACACCATAAATTTTTCTACTTGATCCTGATCCTGAACCTGATCATAAGTTGTCAAGTCCGCTTGCACAAGTAAAAACATTTCCTAACTTGAACTATCAACCTGTTGTTTGCATTTACCACGAGTTCGTGAAAGAAAACATGGCGAAGAAAACTGCGCGTCTGAGGTATAATAAAAAATAATTTGAAGATCTGGAAATCTGACTTACTGAATTATCCTGATAATCTTTATTATTTTTTCTGTAAAAGTTGAAGTATCGTATTTTTTTCGATGTGGTGAGTAGTGGTGGTGACGCATACAGTCGAATTAGTGCACGCATCTGTGGGAGGGAGGGTTGTGCTCTTCTTCTCTTCGGACCAGGTAACATATAAAAGGTATAACATATATTTGCATGCGGAATGGTGCGAAGTAATTATTCAATAACAACTTTTTCGAAAACATACATTTATAGCAAGATATCTCGATATTCGTCTGTACTCATACGTTAAGCCCTAGTATACGCGGAAAGTACTTACTTTATGTCAAATAACGATTTATATAAACGAAATGAGTCTCAAAAGAGCTCCTATAATGCTCCATATCGTCGGTTGGAGAGTATGAGTTTAGTGCCTATTTCCGGAAACAGCAACTTTAAATTTACAACATAGATAATTTACTGAATTTCGTTTAATTCTATTTTATCCATTGTTTTAATTAAAATCATTTTAATTTAATCGTAATTAAAATGATGTGGTTTGTATTCATAGTTTTGTTATTTCTTATGTGGTTCGTACAATATCGAAGGAAAAACCGTAAGATTTTGGAATTATCGAAGAAACTTCCTAGTCATACGATTGCGCTACCTTTTATTGGTCAAGCCTATTTATTTATAGGATCCGATATTGGTAAGTACTAAATAATTACAAATTAAATACTTTGATTCAATAGCCTAGTGCGGTAACCTTGCCTTCCAAACTAAGGGTTGCGGGTTAAAATTAAGAGAAAGTATGTGATGAATATGAAGTATAAACAATACTCGAGTCATGGAAGTTTAGAATTTTAGAATTTTTGGTTCATGTAATCTATGTGAGTATATTGCACTATTCGTTTAGTCACTAAGACGACTAAAGGACACGGTACCTAATAATCTTCGGTGAAAAGTGAAAAAATAAAATAAAAATAAATATCTTCACGCAATTTCTAATACAGGGGTAGACAGAGGTCAAGTCTAGATAATTCAGTCCCTTTGACCCACCTTCCACCGAAGATATTTTCGGGACAACGTGACAGATGGTGAGCCCGTCGCCGCCTTTATGTCCAAGCCAACGACGAAATTCGCGCATAAGTTTTTGAAAAACTCATTGGTACTGCCACCTGGGGTTCGAACTCGGGTCTCTCGACTCGAAATTCCGACCACCCAACAACTTGGCTATCGTGACTTCGGTGAAAAGTAGAACAAAATAATTTTCTATCTCTACCTCTGTCTACCTCTGTGTTGGAAATTTGCTTCATAAATAAAGTTAACATATAACAATTGAAAATTTACTAGAAGTAGTCGTGACTTCATTGTCCAAGCCGAAGCTTATCGGTATTCGAATCAAGAGACCCGATTTCGATCCCCAGGTGGTAGGCTCGTACCATTGGTTTCATTGTTCTAAACTTAAAAAATAGTCGAACATACCGACAGCGACAAGCTCACCACCTGTACCTAAAGCTATTCCGCTGAATTTTTGTGTCGAAAGGACTAAATTGTCTAGACCTCTGGCTACCTCTGTAGTGGAAAATGTATGAAGGAACAAACAAGCAGATCGGTTGAATAGAAAGGCCGGAAGATATCGTTATAACTTTCATAAATTCATTTACTATATTTTTTTTCATATCTTCAAGTAATTTCCTGTACTAGGGTAGTGGATAGCATAGAGGCAGAGGTTTAGGCCATGATATCTTTTTTACCTACTTTCCACCGAAACTTATTTAGGACAACGTGACAGGTGTCCAATACAAATGCATTACATATATGTGTACATACATACATATTTACATAAATATATTAATTCACACATGTATAAATCCATGACTCAAATACAAACGTTCATATCCATCACACAAAGCCAGCGGGATTCCAATACGCAACACTTAGCTTCAAAGGCAGGGTCACTACCAACTTGATTTGCGTATATTCTAATATGTACATGTAAATTATTATTTCTTTTACAGATCGTATGAACACGCTGAAAGTGGTAGGCCAGGAATCGATAAAGAATGGTGGCATTTCCGGCAATTGGTTCGGCCGGAAATTTTACACAAGTATGATTAACTGTTAATGAATAATAAATAAAATAAAATGTTTAATTTTTTAAAAATTAAATAGACAAATGAAAAAGTTCTTAACTAAAATGTCACGATAGCCGAGTGGTGGGTATTTAGAGTCAAGAGACCCGATTTCGATCCCCAGGTGGTAGGCTCGTACCATTGGTTTCATTGTTCTAAACTTAAAAATAGTCGAACATACCGACAGCGACAAGCTCACCACCTGTACCTAAAGCTATTCCGCTAAATTTTGTGTCAGAAAGTACTAAATTGTCTAGACCTCTGGCTACCTCTGTAGTGGAAAATGTATGAAGGAACAAACAAGCAGATCGGTTGAATAGAAGGCCGGAAGATATCGTTATAACTTTCATAAATTCATTTACTATATTTTTTCATATCTTCAAGTAATTTCCTGTACTAGGGTAGTGGATAGCATAGAGGCAGAGGTTTGAGCCATGATATCCTTTTTACCTACTTTCCACGAAACTTATTTAGAACAACGTGACAGGTGGTGAGCCCGTCGCCGCCTTTATGTCAAGCCAACGACGAAATTCGCGCATAAGTTTTGAAAAACTCATTGGTACTGCCACCTGGGGTTCGAACTCGGGTCTCTCGACTCGAAATTCCGACCACTAAACCACTCGGCTATCGTGACTTCGGTGAAAAGTGAAAAAATAAAATAAAAATAAATATCTTCACGCAATTTCTAATACAGGGGTAGACAGAGGTCAAGTCTAGACAATTCAGTCACTTTGACCCACCTTCCACCGAAGATATTTTCGGGACAACGTGACAGATGGTGAGCCCGTCGCCGCCTTTATGTCCAAGCCAACGACGAAATTCGCGCATAAGTTTTTGAAAAACTCATTGGTACTGCCACCTGGGGTTCGAACTCGGGTCTCTCGACTCGAAATTCCGACCACCCAACAACTTGGCTATCGTGACTTCGGTGAAAAGTAGAACAAAATAATTTTCTATCTCTACCTCTGTCTACCTCTGTGTTGGAAATTTGCTTCATAAATAAAGTTAACATATAACAATTGAAAATTTACTAGAAGTAGTCGTGACTTCTGTGTCCAAGCCGAAGCTTATCGGTATTCGAGTCAAGAGACCCGATTTCGATCCCCAGGTGGTAGGCTCGTACCATTGGTTTCATTGTTCTAAACTTAAAAAATAGTCGAACATACCGACAGCGACAAGCTCACCACCTGTACCTAAAGCTATTCCGCTGAATTTTTGTGTCGAAAGGACTAAATTGTCTAGACCTCTGGCTACCTCTGTAGTGGAAAATGTATGAAGGAACAAACAAGCAGATCGGTTGAATAGAAAGGCCGGAAGATATCGTTATAACTTTCATAAATTCATTTACTATATTTTTTTTCATATCTTCAAGTAATTTCCTGTACTAGGGTAGTGGATAGCATAGAGGCAGAGGTTTAGGCCATGATATCCTTTTTACCTACTTTCCACCGAAACTTATTTAGGACAACGTGACAGGTGTCCAATACAAATGCATTACATATATGTGTACATACATACATATTTACATAAATATATTAATTCACACATGTATAAATCCATGACTCAAATACAAACGTTCATATCCATCACACAAAGCCAGCGGGATTCCAATACGCAACACTTAGCTTCAAAGGCAGGGTCACTACCAACTTGATTTGCGTATATTCTAATATGTACATGTAAATTATTATTTCTTTTACAGATCGTATGAACACGCTGAAAGTGGTAGGCCAGGAATCGATAAAGAATGGTGGCATTTCCGGCAATTGGTTCGGCCGGAAATTTTACACAAGTATGATTAACTGTTAATGAATAATAAATAAAATAAAATGTTTAATTTTTTAAAAATTAAATAGACAAATGAAAAAGTTCTTAACTAAAATGTCACGATAGCCGAGTGGTGGGTATTTAGAGTCAAGAGACCCGAGTTCGATCCCAAGGTGGCAGGCTCGTACCGATGGGTTTTTCAAAACGTAAGTACGAATTATATCGTTGGCTTGGACATAACGATGGTGACGGGCTCACCACCGGTCACATTGTCACAAAAAATTTCATCAGTGGAAGGATGGTCGAAAGGACATAATTGTCCAGACTTCCATGGCCTAGTATTGGAAATGGCGTGAAGATATTTTTTTATTTTATGCGCCTATGTGTATTGCCGTCCTAATACTACATGTAGCGCAATGTCTTTAACATGGGATTAGAAGTGGAAGGAAAAGCAAACGATGACTCAATAGCCAAGCTATTGGAGACCTTTGCAAATGCAGGTTTGCGGGTTCAAAAATGCGGCAAACGTGTGATGAATATGAATGTTTGTACTGGAGTCAAGGATGTTTATATGTCTATATGTATATTTATCTTCATAAGTAAGTATATTATAACGTTAATTTGAACATAGGCGATAGATTAACCTGTTAATTTGTCCCAAACAAGATTCGATGAAACGATAATCGAAAGGACTTCTTTGTCTAGGACATCTGCTTACCTCAGTACATGATGTACCTATATAAAAAAAATATATCTTCACGCAATTCCCAATACAGGGGTAGACAGAGGTCAACTCTACACAATTAAGTCCCTTTGACCCACCTTCCACCGAAGATATTTTCGGGACAACGTGACAGGTGGTGAGCCCGTCGCCGCCTTTATGTCCAAGCCAACGATGAAATTCGTACATAAGTTTTTGAAAAACTCATTGGTACTGCCACCTGGGGATCGAACTCGGGTCTCTCGACTCGAAATTCCGACCACTAAACCACTCGGCTATCGTGACTTGTGTTTTAAGTTATATTCATGTATTAATGTTTTAGCTGTATCTGATGCCGTAGTAGCGGAAATAGTGCTCAAGAATTGTCTCAACAAGACAGATATAGTTGCTGTAGTTCGAAAACTTGTCGGCAATGGATCCATTTTCGCTCCAAGTAAGTTATAACGTATTTTATATATGTTTTATTTGTGATTGAAATAAGATTTCTGAACAAAAATAGATGAAATATTGTACCATAACTTTACATAATATTAACCAACCATCCGTGGTACGATAGCCGAGTGGTTGGGTGGACAGAATTTCGAGTCAAGAGACGCGAGTTCGATCCCCAGGTGGCAGGCCCGTACCAATGGGTGTTTCAAAAACTTATGTACGAATAATATCGTTGGCTTGGAAATAAAGACGGCGACGGGCTCACCACCTGTCACGTTGTCCCTAAAATATCATCGGTGGAAGGTGGGGCAAAGGGACTTAATTGTCTAGACTAGACCTCTGTCTACCCTTGTATTGGGAATTGCGTGAAGATAAGATTTTTAAAGTATCTAACGAGATATAAGGGTTTATTACAAATCCTACATATAAATATTAATAAGAACTAATTAATGTACACATAACATTATTTATCTCTGATCTTGCAGTTGATATTTGGCGACCGAGGAGAAAGTTACTGATGTCATCGTTTACACCAAAAAATCTTCGTCATTTCATCGACATATTTAACAATCAAAGTGTTCTGTTGGTAAAGAACTTGGAACCAAGTTCAGGAGCTGGAATCATTACCCTTTGGAAACACATGACGGGGTATACCATTGAATCTGTATGCGGTATGTATATTTTTAATTCAATATCCCTATTTAATTCTACATAAATTTGTAATTGTTAGTGAGGGAAAATTCCATAGTGTCGATCTCATTTGAAATTGGATGAAACGAAAGAGTAATCTTGAGAGCCTGCGGATGACCGTCATAAAGTCTATTCATTGGGTAATGCCTCTTTACGAGGCGAATCACATGTCGCGTATTTATCAGTTGAGGCAAAAATTACTTAGTGTTAAGTGTATTTGTGGTAGAGCATTCTGTGGAATAAATGCATTAGAGGAAAGAAGGGGAGTGCTCTACTTGTACGGACCTGGTAACATGTGTAATTTATTATTTATGGATGTGGATTGTTGCAAGGTATGCTAATATTTTTTTTTAAAGAATACTCACAAATTACTCATTTTATTAAAGAATTTCATAAAGAAAAAGGTGGCTCAAAATGACTGATTTGTCTGGACCTTCGTTTACCCCAGTATTGGGAATATAATTTTTTTTTTGTTTATGTTTATGTTCCGGTAAAAAGCAACGAATAAAGTTTCTTTCTTCTTTCTATTGGGAATAGCGTGAAGAAATGTTTTTCAGTATTCCTTATAACAATTTTTTTTATAACCACCCCAAATAAGCTGCAATGCTTGTCTTGAGCTGTTTATGGAAATAGGCGAATGGCGATCCCAACCTGCGCCTGTTATGTTTCGATAAACCATTATGCTATTGACGATTAATTAATTTATAATTTTAATTATACATTTTTATAGCGACAGCTTTGGGTGTCAATATGCAGACAAAACGTAAGCAACAATTTATGGAATCCTTTGACCGTTACTTTCAATTAATGGCAACTCGAATGCTGCAACCCTGGCTACACCATGACTTTTTGTACAAGTTACTGCCTAGTTACACCGAAGCGGAGTACAATAAGAAGATTATTTGGGACTTCGTTGATGAGGTTTTTATTTATTCCATACAATTTGTATAACATTGAATTTTTCGAAAGTTTTTGAAAGGACGATATACCGCATTAAGCAGTATTTGATTATTTTCTTTCACAAGTTCAGTGGTCAAAATTTCACTTTAATTTTATTAATTACTTATTGGCAAATTAATTAATTATTAAGTAGCAACATTACTGATACCGAATAATTTGTATTCTCTATGACTTTTTGACAACAGACAAGTAGTTTTTATATATACTCCTTGGCTGACTAACTAATCTAACGTAATGTAGATATTAGGAGCATGAAAATAAACAATTAATATTTTGTTTAATATATTAAACAGATGTCATATATTAATTTTATGAAATGTGTTTTGCGCAATAAATACTACTTCCTACAAACTTTAACAGTAACAAGTCAAGCACTGATTCTTGACTACACTACTACTTGACTGCCTTTTCTTAACAAATTGTAATTTGTTAAGAATAGGCTACAAACATTTATACCTCCGAATTAAATAAATAAAAAAAATATCTTCTCGCAATTCCCAATACAAGGGTAGACAGAGGTCTAGTCTAGACAATTAAGTCCCTTTGACCCACCTTCCACCGAAGATATTTTCGGGAAAACGTGATAGGTGGTGAGCCCGTCGCCGTCTTTATGTCCAAGCCAACGATATAATTCGAAAGTTTTTGAAAAACCCATTGGTACCTGGGGATGGAACTCGGGTCTCTTGACTTGATATTCCGACCACCCAACCACTCGGCCATCTTGTTTTACTTCCGAATTAATATATTCCTTAGTGACGGGTCATCAGAAGTGGAGTCATGAGACCCGAGTTTGATCTCCAGGTAACAGGCTCGTACCAAAGGGTATTTTCAAAAACTTACTTACGAATGATATCGTTGGCTTAGACATTAAAACGGCGACAGGCTTACAAATTGTAAGATTGTCTCAAAGAATGTCTGCGGTGGATGCTGTTTGACTCTGTGTTGGGAATGATGTAAACATATTTTTATTGTATTTTTTTTATTATTACATGAGATAGCTTGACTGAAAATTAAGTGAAATATATATTATAATATGAAAATTTACTAATTATTAAAACACATTCCATAATACAGTTTTGTACAACTAACGACCGTAGTATCCTTGGATAATCCTTGTAAATAATTATAAAAGCGTATAAAAAAAAGGTAAATTCTCGATTTTCTTTTAATTTCAGATTATAAAATTAAGGCGAGAAGAAGCAAAGGGAAAAGATTCCAATAATGGTGAGTTGTCTTTGTACTACTTGAGCATCGAACTTGGGTCTCTCGATGCGAATTCCGAACACCCAACCACTCGGCTGTCGTGATTGACGTGGGCACTTGTATGCTGCTACTATAAGGTATATTACTTACTTATAACTAATTGTAGTCTACTTATTTATTTCATTTTTAAAGTTAACACATATTAGGAACAGCGTCACTAATCGTCGATCGTAATCTTAAAGTAAGTAGCAAAAGTACTTGTGTTATGTAATCTAAAGGAAAAAAGGTACAATAAACTCCCAGATCCGAGAGAATGCGGTAAAATGTGGTTTTCTGCATTGATCCTCCGTGAATCGAACCCGGTACCTCAGAACTGGCCACACCACCAAAACCGGAGTGTACGTTAGTTGTCCACGGCGTTCGTCGATGATTTTAATATTTTACAATGACTAACATTATTTATTAATTTTAGATAAAAAAACAGACGGCCTTAAAACATTCCTCGAAATATTCATTGAAACCAAAAGTGATGGCTATGATGTGTACAGCGATGAAGAGTTAAGGGAAGAGATACTTGTTCTGGTACTGGCTGGATCAGATACGTCGGCGGTAGGAATTTCATTTGTTGCAAGCCTGCTGTCGCGGTATCCGGAGGTGCAAGAAAAAGTTTATGAGGAGTGAGAATTAAATATATTTTTCAAAATAAATATAAATAAATAAATATCTTCACGCAATTCCCAATACAGGGGTAGACAGAGGTCTGGTCTAGACAATTTTAGTTTTGTAAGTATAGGTGTTGTATAGTATAGGTGGTGAGCCCGTGGATGTCCATGCCAACGATATTTATCGTACGTTATTATCGTGAGTTTTTGAAAAAAAAATACAATTGTAACGAGCCTTGGGGATCGAACTCGGGTCTCTTGACTCGGATTCCGATGACCCAACCACTAGGTTTTCCTGAATCTATGATTTTTGTATGTTTTCGCAATTTCCTATACTGGCATAACCAGTGGTCCAAATAATAAAGATCTTTTGATTAACATTTCCAGTCTTAGTACTGTCATAGTACGTATTTAGAGTTTACTTAAGTACATTTAAATAGATCTTCACATATTCATATAAATATTCATGACTGCCGTAGCAACGTATAGGCTCGCCGAGATTCGAACCCATAGCTTCGAAAGCAGGGTTACTAACAACTCAACTATCGGGTCGCCGGTTTTTTATATTAGCTAATTTCCCAATACGGAAACTGTGTAGGCTAACGTTTCCTTTTATGTAGTGAGGCAAAAGAGCAAATATTTTAACTAATAATGCCTACTGCATCCTATAACACCTGCAAACCATTTCTAACATAAAAGTTACTAATGCTCTGTTGCTTTTTGGGATCAATTTAGAATCATAAGCCTCATGTTATAATTAGGCCTCATACGTCACTCCTCTTTTTCCTTCCTTCTTCCTCTTTTTCCTTCCTTCTTCCTTATCTTTATGCACAATCCCTAACGAGGAATAAGGAGGAGATAAGGAAATCTAGCTAGGCAGGCAGCCGTACTTAATGTTTAAATATACGTAACTACAACAAAATATTTACTACTAAATGTAATAAATATTTTGTTTAAATATACGTAACTACAACAAAATATTTACTACTAAATGTAATAAATATTTTGTTTAAATATACGTAACTACAACAAAATATTTACTACTAAATGTAATAAATATTTTGTTTAAATATACGTAACTACAACAAAATATTTACTACTAAATGTAATAAATATTTTGTTTAAATATACGTAACTACAACAAAATATTTACTACTAAATGTAATAAATATTTTGTTTAAATATACGTAACTACAACAAAATATTTACTACTAAATGTAATAAATATTTTGTTTAAATATACGTAACTACAACAAAATATTTACTACTAAATGTAATAAATATTTTGTTTAAATATACGTAACTACAACAAAATATTTACTACTAAATGTAATAAATATTTTGTTTAAATATACGTAACTACAACAAAATATTTACTACTAAATGTAATAAATATTTTGTTTAAATATACGTAACTACAACAAAATATTTACTACTAAATGTAATAAATATTTTGTTTAAATATACGTAACTACAACAAAATATTTACTACTAAATGTAATAAATATTTTGTTTAAATATACGTAACTACAACAAAATATTTACTACTAAATGTAATAAATATTTTGTTTAAATATACGTAACTACAACAAAATATTTACTACTAAATGTAATAAATATTTTGTTTAAATATACGTAACTACAACAAAATATTTACTACTAAATGTAATAAATATTTTGTTTAAATATACGTAACTACAACAAAATATTTACTACTAAATGTAATAAATATTTTGTTTAAATATACGTAACTACAACAAAATATTTACTACTAAATGTAATAAATATTTTGTTTAAATATACGTAACTACAACAAAATATTTACTACTAAATGTAATAAATATTTTGTTTAAATATACGTAACTACAACAAAATATTTACTACTAAATGTAATAAATATTTTGTTTAAATATACGTAACTACAACAAAATATTTACTACTAAATGTAATAAATATTTTGTTTAAATATACGTAACTACAACAAAATATTTACTACTAAATGTAATAAATATTTTGTTTAAATATACGTAACTACAACAAAATATTTACTACTAAATGTAATAAATATTTTGTTTAAATATACGTAACTACAACAAAATATTTACTACTAAATGTAATAAATATTTTGTTTAAATATACGTAACTACAACAAAATATTTACTACTAAATGTAATAAATATTTTGTTTAAATATACGTAACTACAACAAAATATTTACTACTAAATGTAATAAATATTTTGTTTAAATATACGTAACTACAACAAAATATTTACTACTAAATGTAATAAATATTTTGTTTAAATATACGTAACTACAACAAAATATTTACTACTAAATGTAATAAATATTTTGTTTAAATATACGTAACTACAACAAAATATTTACTACTAAATGTAATAAATATTTTGTTTAAATATACGTAACTACAACAAAATATTTACTACTAAATGTAATAAATATTTTGTTTAAATATACGTAACTACAACAAAATATTTACTACTAAATGTAATAAATATTTTGTTTAAATATACGTAACTACAACAAAATATTTACTACTAAATGTAATAAATATTTTGTTTAAATATACGTAACTACAACAAAATATTTACTACTAAATGTAATAAATATTTTGTTTAAATATACGTAACTACAACAAAATATTTACTACTAAATTTGCAATAAGGTCGAAACGACTTATTACTTTGTTTATGTTCATATTACTTTGTTTTTAACAATGTCAGTGATGCCGCTAATGGATTTAACTTCGAATACTAGCATACTAAAGATAACGATCCGTTATCTATTACGTGATATTTAGTATGTGAATCCGAGTCAAGAGACCCGAGTTCGATCCTCAGTGTGTGTACCAATGGTTTTTACAAAAAAATATTGAACGATTTATATCGTTATTTTGGCATAAAGACGGCGACGGGCTCACCACCTGTCATTTTGTCCTAAAATAAGGTCCTGAGGAATGTCGGTATATAGCATTAAAACTTTGATGAGACCTCTGATCTCTTTATTATTGGGAATGCGTTTAGGTAACGCTACATAAACTACTATTGTAATAAGAGACTACGTACATACATACATAACGGCCTATTTAAGTTCACTGCAGTACATAGGCCTCTCGCCATAGGGAGGATTTGCCATAAGCGCCACGCTTGGCAAGCGGATTGGCAATCGCAGTAGCAGACCACTCGCACCTCCGACGCTGCTGCCTATCTTCGATCTGATTATTTTGGTCTGATATTTTTAGAGATGGTTATCCCGCCATCTATCGGTTGCCAGAACGATATTCAAGGCTGTTTGCCATAGTCGCCTCTTACGACACCCACGGGAAGAAAGTTAGTGGCAGTATTCTTACACCGCTACCACACGGTCAACAAGAATAAATAGAATACTGGAATAAAAATTCGCCAATCTGTTTCTTGAAGTCACTTTTGATTTCTCATTTATTCCAAAATTCTTAGACTACAAATAAAACAGCTTCTTCTATCGTACGCTGTGATCGTGTGTTTTTCATGGTTCTTATATTTAAAATTGTGTACTTGCAAGCAAGATGAGACAGTTCCTCGAAGAAAGTTCCACTTCGCAACCCAATACTAACAACCTCTAAAGAAAAATGATAAGTTTTTTTTTTAAAACCACGTTACTATAGGCGAGTGGTAGGGTGGTCGGAATTTGGAGTCAAAAGACCTGAGTTCGATCCTCAGTGTGTGTACCAATGGTTTTTACAAAAATTATTGAACGATTTATATCGTTATTTTGGCATAAAGACGGCGACAGACTCACCACCTGTCATTTTGTCCTAAAATAAGGTCCTGAGGAATGTCGGTATATAGCATTAAAACTTTGATGAGACCTCTGATCTCTTTATTATTGGGAATGCGTTTAGGTAACGCTACATAAACTACTATTGTAATAAGAGACTACGTACATACATACATAACGGCCTATTTAAGTTCACTGCAGTACATAGGCCTCTCGCCATAGGGAGGATTTGCCATAAGCGCCACGCTTGGCAAGCGGATTGGCAATCGCAGTAGCAGACCACTCGCACCTCCGACGCTGCTGCCTATCTTCGATCTGATTATTTTGGTCTGATATTTTTAGAGATGGTTATCCCGCCATCTATCGGTTGCCAGAACGATATTCAAGGCTGTTTGCCATAGTCGCCTCTTACGACACCCACGGGAAGAAAGTTAGTGGCAGTATTCTTACACCGCTACCACACGGTCAACAAGAATAAATAGAATACTGGAATAAAAATTCGCCAATCTGTTTCTTGAAGTCACTTTTGATTTCTCATTTATTCCAAAATTCTTAGACTACAAATAAAACAGCTTCTTCTATCGTACGCTGTGATCGTGTGTTTTTCATGGTTCTTATATTTAAAATTGTGTACTTGCAAGCAAGATGAGACAGTTCCTCGAAGAAAGTTCCACTTCGCAACCCAATACTAACAACCTCTAAAGAAAAATGATAAGTTTTTTTTTTAAACGTGTCCTTTTTTCCAGGGTACCAATACGCTATGATGTCTATGAAAACGGTGTTGTCAACATTATTAAGGAATTACAAATTACTTCCAGCTGACTCAGACAGCGGCTTACAAAAACAAATACCGGTTAAGTATGGCTTCATGTTAAGAAGCTTAGACGAATTCGCAATAAGAATAGAAAAAAGAGCAAAAAATTAATGTAATATGTAATGTTATTAAAATATTTATCTATGTATGTGTTTTTTTTAAATTATGTTTTTCATCCTCGCTATTTTGAATAGAATCTGTCTATCCCAGAATTTTAAGTATAAACAGAGTTTAGGACAATTTAATCCTTTCGACCCATATTTCACCGGTGCTTGTATGGGATTTCTTGACAGGAGATGGGGCTATTGCCGTCTAAGTACACTAGCTTCATATAAAATATATATTCAACGATACTATGTACATGCTTTCTTGTATAATATACATGTACATAGTATAGTTGAATATATATTTTACATTATGATAGACTCTAGATCTTCGGAGGAAAGTGAGAG
Source organism: Sericinus montela (assembly GCA_029286605.1). NCBI lineage: Eukaryota > Metazoa > Arthropoda > Insecta > Lepidoptera > Papilionidae > Sericinus > Sericinus montela. Next base: position 1,925,330 of record JAGSMR010000053.1, read on the forward strand.
TAGGCTAGTCTAGACAATAAAGTCCCTTCGATCCTTTGTCTACACATATATTGGAATGGCGTGAAGAAATTTATTTATTGACTCGAACAAAACAGAACAATAAAAACATAGGAACAAAACATTTATATTCATCACACAAATGCTAGCTGGACTCGGACCCCTGACCCCTAGTCTCGATGTCAGAGTACTAATTACACAGCCTACAGAGTCTTAATTTTTTTAGTAAAATATTGTTATAATAATTATTTATTTATCTTAGGCAATTAAATAAAGTAGAAATTACAAAAATTAACACGTATGGGTTCGCCCCCATAAGACGGAACGACGACCCACAATGTACTGCAGGGAGTCCATGGATGCCAGTGTCACAGGATCGTTTTGAGGGGTATTCTTTGGAGAAGGTCTAAGTTCAGTAGTGGAAATATGATAGGCTGTTATGGTGACAATTTAATGTGACAAATTCCCGTATTGGTTAAGAAGAAAATTTTTTATCCTTTTCAAAACAAAATCATTATCATTACGGTAGGCCTTTGTGCAGCAGTGGACTCTTGATAGGCTGTAAATAAGAAGAAGAACTATATATATATATATATATATATATATATATATATATATATATATATATATATATATATATATATATATATATATATATATATATATATATATATATATATATATATATATATATATATATATATATATAAATTTAATTATATAATCAATAATACAATTAAATAAATAATTTCAGTGAGGCATTGAAAATAAATTGAGGATGCAGTAAATGTGAATTAGAAATTTATTTATGGTACGAATTTGAAGTAACAATCATTCTTCATCCATAAATTACTCAGCTTAATACAATTTTGTAGATTCTTGCAATGAAGTGATATTAAGTAGAAATAATTTTGATGTTATCAGAAATGTATGTATGTAAATGTAAAATACGCAAATATGAAAGGCAAGAAAGTATAGGAGGTGCTTTGCAGCTTTTTTTTTGTAGGCGAATTAAAGTGTTTAGACGCAGTTCAGAGAGTTATTACGAAAAATACATTTCATATATCAAACAGAAATCATAGTAAGTAAAGCTGATTTTTAAATTATGTCCATAATAATAAATTGAAAAATCTAGTCTATAGGCGTTATGGAAAGTAAAGAATTTATTAAGTGGAGTTACCTACTCCACTTAATAAATTCTTAATTTATTCAGAGCATTGAAATAAATAAATAAAAAATATCTTCACGCCATTACCAATGCGAGGGTAGACAGAGGTCTAGACAATTATGTCTTTTACCCCACCTTCCACTGAAGACATTTTTAGGACACGTCACGTGATCGAACTCGGGTCTCTTGACTCGAATTCCGATCATTGAACCTCTCGGTATCACAAATCCTCACAGCATTAAAACTACTAACAAGTTTGAAAATGGTTTGTAAAAAAAGGGATTCTAATAAAATAAAAAATAAGTAAAGGTCAAGAAATAGCATCATTTTTATTTTATATACAGCTTATTTAACATATAAATATCTTGACTTTGTATGTATAAATTACTACATATACGTCAGACGAACATTCCCTCCTCGGATTCTCAGTCGTAGATAAACATGGCATAAGCAAGGCGATCGCAGTATCCTGCGCCGTATCGAGTTTTTGAGACATTTTACATTAATATCAATTGACTTTGCTACCTTTGTCGTTTTTCTATCCTTAACACAAATTCATCTGAGCTTCTTAACATTAATTTGAACTCTACCGCTATTTCTTTACTCATGCTGCTGCTTGAATCCGCCGGAAGGAATTTGTAATGCCTTAATAATGTTGCCATAACCGTCTTCATGGACATCATAGCATATTGATAGCCTGCGAAAATATACTTTGTTTTCATTTTCATATTTAAAAAAAGAATTAGAATAAAATATGCATTAGGTAGGATATGTACGTAAAAGTAAATTATCTATTTAAATTAATTATGAATGTAAATCTCAATTTGAAATGGGAAGCTAAAGGCTTTATTATAAAAATTGATTTCCCTGATTGGGAATTGCGTGACATATTTACTTAATTACTTAAGTAAATATGTCACGCAATTCCCAATCAGGGGTAGACATAGGTTTAGTCTAGACAATTTAGTCCCTTCGACCACCTTCCACCGAAGATATTTTTCGGGATACCGTGACAGGTGGTGAGCCAGTCGCCGTCTCAATGTCCAAGCCAACGACAAATTCGTACATAAGTTTTTGAAAAAAACTCATTGGTACGAGCCTGCCATCTGATCGAACTCGGGCCTCTTGACTCGAAATTCCGAGCACCCAACCACTCGGCTTTCGTAAATTTTTAATTAATATATTATTATTACATGCTATTATTGAATATAAGATTTCTTTTGTTTTTTTTTCATTTATTAATTCATTCATTTGCTAACACTGTATCTGAAATTAATGTCGACCATGCGCTCGCGACGTTTCAAAATTAATATTTGACGACTGTTAAGATCATTGAATGAACATCGTAGTGCGGAGTACGGGGTGCGCGGGGTGCGTCGGTCAGCTGATCGCTGACCGCTTAACCTACTTACCGCACGAGTTCGTTGCACTTTCAAATTACATACGTGTGCACGCATATAAAATGTATTATATAAATTGTATTGTTCTTTGAATATACGAGTTACAACTACAGTACATTTTTACTTCATATTAATATTACGCTTTACCAAATGGTCCTTCGAGCCGGGTTGAACCAGCGACCTATGGATCTCCGTGGACGAGTGGCGTAAACACCGGTTTCAAGGTATCTCTGAGATCTCAGGTTCGATTCCCGGACGGTACTATGAAGGAAAACCACTTTTTCTGCATTTTCTCGGGTCTGGGTGTTTTTAGTGCCTTCGGTAACAATACCGATTTAGTACCACAAGTGTTTTAGATGCTTAATTTGGGATTGAAGTATGTATTTATGTAATATATTCCGGATCAAGGGAGTAAATAGGTCAAATGTAACATTCTCTTTAAGAGTAGATAAAACTTCATACCGACACAATTTCTTGGACCAGCGCTGAAGGGAATAAATGCGTACGGATGTTTGAGTGCGCCTTGCAAAAATCGATCAGGATTGAATTCTTCAGCATCAGGGCCCCAGTAGCGAAGGTTGCGGTGCATAGCCCAAATGTTCATCAACACTCCAGTGTCTTTTGCCAATGTTATACCAGATGCTAATGTGGGAAGAAAATAACGAATTAATTGATAATAAAAATTATATAATTTAAAAAAATTTACGATTCATATCGTTGGCTTGGACATAAAGACGGCGATGGGCTCACTACCTGTCACACTGTCCCAAAAAAATGTCTTGTGGTGGTGTGGAAGGTGAGTCGAAAAATTTTAATTGTTAAGACCTTTTCTACCCCTGTATTGGGAAATGCGTGAAGATATTGTTTTTGTCGTTAAGAAGTCACGATAGCCGAGTTGTTGGGTGGTCGGAATTTCGAGTCGAAAGACCCGAGTTCGATCCCCAGGTGGCAGTACCAATGAGTTTTTCAAAAACTTATGTACAAATCTCATCGTTGGCTTGGACATAAAGACGGCGACAGGCTCACCTCCTGTCACGTTGTCCCGAAAATATCTTCGGTGGAAGGTGGGTCAAAGGAACTTAATTGTCTAGACTTGACCTCTGTCTATCCCTGTATTGGGAATTGCGTGAAGATATTTTTTTTATTACATTGTTTTTTACTTCGAGTTACCGTGAGCAAAAGCTGGTAATAAAACTTAATACATACGCAATTGCAAATCTTCATCTATACTTCTTACAGTAATGGGCACTGGTGGGTAAAGCCTTAAGGTCTCCTTTATAACAGCCCCCAAATACTTAAGCTCAGCCATGTCTGCAGATGTCACTGGTCTATCCGAATCGCCGAAGACCTGCTGCAATCTGAAAATATCAAAATAATAGTTAAATATTCAATTCAGCAATAGAATGTAAAATGTAAAATAAGTTACATATAGAGACGAAGACGATGAACCGTAGAAGAGAGATTAGATTTTAAAATAACGGCAATAACTAACTGAAGTGTCATAGAGCATGTTGATATATCGACGCGTGAATGACTTGTGAGCGATTATTCTTTTTTTTAATGAAAGAACGTAAGATTTATTTCACAAAACAACGCAGCGACACTGATTTGAAATAATAAAAAAACAATACATAGAAAAAAATCAATAAATAAATTAATAAAAATTCACTGAAAATAATATTAACAATATAAAACATGTGCCTGCGTATATTCCTATATGTCAAGACTTCACTTTGTAACTGGAGCACAGTCAACCATGCCAAGAAATTTTCTGCCATGGCGCTGGTTTTTTGTGTGTCCAGTCAGTGTCTTCCGGAAAATCGGTCTTCCGGAAATTCAATATGATTCAATATTTATTTATTTAGTGAAAACGTAATTAAGAGAATAATTTAATAAAAAAAATGTTCTTACTCCTCATAAACTCTTTGTTGCACCTCCGGGTACCGCGACAGCATACTAGCAACAAATGAAATGCCCACCGCCGAGGTATCATATCCAGCAAGTACAATAACCAGTATCTCTTCCCTCAACTCTAGATCGCTATGTACGTTCTCATTTTCAGATTCAATAAGTAACTCCAGAAATGTTTTCATGTTGTCGGCTTTTTTGTCTGAAATGTTTTTCTGTTTCATTGTTTAGACTTAAAAATAAATAAAAATCTTCACGCAATTCCCAATACAGGGGTAGACAGAGGTCGAGTCTAGACAATTAAGTACCTTCGACCCACCTTCCACCGAAGATATTTTTCGGGACAGCGTGACAGGTGGTGAGCCCGTCGCCGTCTTTTTGTCCAAGCTAACGATATAATCGTACATAAATTAAAAAAAAACCCATTGGTACGAGTCGGCTACCTGGGGAGCGAATTCGGGTCTCCTGACTCGAAATCCGATCACCCAACCACTCGGCTATCGAGACATATTATTGTTATAACACTTTCGATTTCGTAATGAAAATTATGTTGAATTCTATATGAATTACATTCCTTTTAAAATAGTTTAACCAACTACTTACTGATTCCCAAATCTCTATTCTTTGCTTCCTCTCGTTTTAACTTTATAATCTGAAAGCGCAAAACTAAGTTCAGATTAAAACTATTTCAATACTGTATAAAAAATTCTTTTCATTTCTACCAAGGGGTGTCGTAAGAGGCGACTGAGGGAAACCGCCTTGAATATCGTTATGGCAACCGATAGATGGCGGGATAACCTTAATTAAGAATATCAGACCTAAATTACCAGATTGAAGATCAGGCAGCAGCGTCTGAGGTGCTAGTGCTCTGATACTGCAATCGCAAAGCGGAATGCTTCCCAAGCGTGGTGATTATGGCAAAACCTCTCTATGGGAGAGGTCTTTAATATCTTTAATAGGCCGTCCTGCAATGGACTTTAATAGGCCGTTATGTATGTATGTAAGTATTAAAATTATGTTTTGTGTAATATTATAAAGTTAATTTAAAGTGTTTCTAATTTCATGCTATCGCAAATTGAACTACAATGTAGGAAAACTTTCTTATAGTCTAGTTGGATATAAAGCAAGTTCTGGCAAAGTAGTGATAATGAATAGTGATAAGAATAACCTCGTCAATAAAATCCCAAATGACATTTCTATGATAAATCATTTCACGATGAATCGGCATTAATTTACATAATAAATCACTTCGTAGCCATGGCTGCAATATGCGTGCCGCAACTGTTTCCAAATAACAATCAAACGACTTTAAAAATTCTTGTTTGCGATGCGCTTTCATGTTCACGCCTAATGCAGTCTCTGAAATAAAAACAAGGCTACATAAATTTAATTTTTCTTATAGTTTTACAGCAACCTGATCTACCATTGAACTCTGGATGCCAATCCTTTACTATGAATGTTTTTAAACATCTTTTTAAATGTTTCTAAAAAGATGTTTAAAAACATTCTATCTTATCAAGAGGCCACTGCTGAATATAGACATGACCAAAAAAAAAAAAAAAAATAATCCTACAACCAACGGTTCTCAGCATGAATGCAGGTGATTCATCGAATTTCTTCAACATTTTGCAAATTTTTTGCATTTCATCTCATGAGTGTCGTCTAACACAGGGTTCGGCTAAATGAGATTGCCATTCGAATTCTTTTTTTTCTCAAATGATTACAAGTTTGTCGAGCTATGTGACCGGTCCATTTCCACTTCTGTGCGCTAATCATTACGGCTAGGTCTATTTTCTTAGTTCAGAGTTTTGGAACTTAAAAATATTTAAAAAATTGGAATGATACATACCACAAACAGATTCTATGGTATATGCTGTAATATATTTCCAAATAGAGAATGCTCCAGTACCAGCACGTGATTCCAAATTATTTGCCAACAAAACGCTTTGATTATTAAACGTATCGAAGAAGTGACGAAGATTCTTAGGTGAAAATGTAGGCGCAATTAATTTTCGTCGGGGTCGCCAAATTTCCACTAAAACCAAACCGAATGCATTATATCTAACGTTCTAAATAATACATAATAAATTGTGATATAAACCTATTAAAAACAGCAACTTAAATTCAGTGGTTCCAAAATTAATAATTTCAATACTTAGTTTCCACTAAAACCAAACCGAATGCATTATATCTAACGTTCTAAATAATACCTAATAAATTGTGATACAAACCGATTAAAAAACAGACACTTAAATTCAGTGGTTGCAAAATTAATAATTTACGTTAACAAATTTCAATTATGTTAACAAAACCAAAAATAATTTTTGACATTTGAGTTGAATTTGAAGATTGCCTAAAGAACAAAGTTGGATAACTCTAAAGACAAGCACCCGGACCTGGTGATCTCTTCATTGTCATGACCGAGAATTGAACCCGGGACCTCTGACAATGTAAACCGGTGTATATAACTGAGGACGTCAAAAATATAAACACAACTAATTAAAACTATTACTTCAATGAGGTTCAAAGACTGATAAATTCCAAAAAAAAAGCTACAAAGACTGACAAATTTACTTGATCTACTACGTTTTGCATGTTCGTTGTCTGTAAAATTAATAATCTCTGAATATAACTTACCTGGGGCGAAAATTGATCCATTGCCAATGAGCGTTCGTGTTAAATTTATCAAATCGGTTTTACCGAGAAAATTTTTAAGTAAAATTTCAGCCACGCTTGCATTAGACAGCACTGAAACATATTTACAACCTTTATTTATTATAACTTATATTATAGAGTCACGATAGCCGACTGGTTGTGATTGGACTTCTAGTCAAGAGACATGTGTTCGATCCCCAGAAGGTAGGCTCATACCCATGGGTTTTTTCAAAAAGTTATATACCTTTTATATCGGAGCCTTGGCCAACAAGACGGCGACAGGCTCACCACCTGTCACGTTGTCCCAAAAATGTCTTCGTTGAAAGGTTGGTCGAAAGGACTTAATCATCTAGACCTCTGTCTAGACCATTAAGTCCTTTCGACCAACCTGTCTGTTTGTCGTATATTATGTATAGAATGAGTGAATACCAAATAGTGAGGAAAATATACAGCGTAATAGTCAACTTTAAAAGGGGCCGTGTAAGGCCAATGCTAATGCCAATCTTCAGACAAAAAAGGTTAAAATAGAGATACTGGATACATATAGAAATAATAGAGGTACATTGCCACCATTAAGTAACTGGATACCACCAGCTTTACGGTGCCAGCCTTACAGACCGTGACTTAAACTGGCTTAAAGTGTTATACTGCTCTTTCCAAATAATCCCCGATGTAATGTTGTCCTCTTCTCCTTCTTCATTAGGAAATGAGACAAGAAATAAAAAAAATGTCATACCAATGTAAAATGTACGACCGAGCCAAACACCTGCCAAACCGTCGTTTTTTATCGATTCATAACCCAGCATTCTAAATGAATCCATACGATCTGTAAGAAATAATAAATTGGTTCATAAACTTTAAAAGAGTTTAACTTCATAACTATCATGGCCGTACTTAACTATTTAAATTATTTTAGAAAGTTTTCATTCTTTGAAAACATTCTAGAAAATGTATTCTATTTTATTATATTTCATCATATCTGCACAACGAAATTCTGCCAAAAGCAAACACAAAAAATAACGACGGAATAAGTAAAAACTAAACAGTAAATAAAAAGGAATAGAAAAAAATTGGAACTAGAAAAACACTTTTTTAATATTTTAAATCACAATTATTTGTTATTTACAAGCTGACCCTGCTATTGTTGTTGTCCCATATAAATAAAAAAGCTTAATATTTTTTTATGTATTTTGAATGCAAAATTATTTGTTTTTAGTTTTTTTATGATACACATAAAAAAACTAAAAACAAATAATTTTATCTAAAAAATAAAAAAAAATAAGGGGACAATCCTTAACATTTAGGGGTATCAAAAATATATGTTGACCGATTCTCAGACCTACCCGATATGCACACAAAATTTCATGAAAATCGGTCGAGCCATTTCATATGTAAAATTTTGTACTCACCCTTATCTGTTCCTAGGAATAAATAAGAATGGCCAATAAACGGTAGTGAGATGTACGGATTCGGGAGTCGCCTTGACAAGTCCAATATTTTGCGAGATTTCCAAACATATTGGATAACCCACATTAAGTAAATTGCAATTAATGTAACGACCCACATAATTGAAATAATTTTTGAATTTTCAATAATTATTCTAGTTCATTATTATTTTTATTTAAATAGTTTTTAGTGCAGACTTAGTAAATTAATAAATAAACCTATAAAGAGTAATTTTTCTTATATATAGTAGCTTGAGCTCCATTTAGGGATGGACGATATATCGATGTTTAAAGAACACTTTATTTTAAAACACTTACTAATCCTATAATAAGTTTAAACTATAACAAAACACTGTGTTATTAGAAGCATTGAAGAGGCAAACCTGTTGCTACAACATAGGCATAAGTACCATTTTACGTAGTTGTCTTACCGAAAAGAGAAATTTATGATTTATTACATTTTTCATTGCAATTACTACTTGCATAGTGGCGCTTATGTAAACTACACTTTTTGTCATTAATGGCAAACTTCTCATGTTTAGTTAAGATTTTAAGGGGACAGGAGGCGGCATTTGTTGGCAGTCCTTAGCGGTGGTGGGAACATCGTAAAGGTCGGGAAGGTTAGAAGAAGAAATGTGAAAGACGATATTCCCTAGTGGCTCAGGTGATGACACAACGAAGAAACCGACCGCATAGCGAAAGAACAGACAAACTTTTCTTTTTACAAAATGTTCATAAGAAGTATTACGATATTTAAAGACCTCATATATAGTTCTTGTAGTAGTATGCTTGGGTGATCGGAATTCGAGTCAAGAGAACCGAGTTCGACACCAGGCGGAAAGCTGGTACCAATGGGTTTTTTTGTATGCGAACTCATCCCATTCACCCTGATGAAGGACCTCCGACAGGCACCTAACTAATCGGTACCTACACAGATTATTTAGACGTAGGTCTAGCTGTTTTAATTACAAATCATATTTCTTAAAAAAAAAAACGAATGTAGGGAAAACATCCATTTTTCATATATTTTTATGTCGAATCCTATGAGCGATGCATTACATAAAAAAAACATCGATGTTTTTGTTCAACGTTACTACTAGCTACACGTTAACCATGGTGCCGGTCGTTACAAGGGATTCAAGTTATGTATTCGGTGACATTTTCCTTGTCATTCACAAATCGTACATTTATAAACTTAAACATTTAAAGTGTTGGATATTGATATTATGTATACTCAAATTTATATAAATATATCGACAAAAGCAACCAATTCATTGAAGCTGTTTTTGTTTAATTATGAAACAAAAACAGCTTGCAGCAGGGTATAATAAATCCTTACAAATGCATAAGTTGGACTCTCATCGGGACTTCTTTTCCCCAAATTTGGGTGTTGTGAGTGGCGAGCAAGGATAAAGGCTCCATCAGTACATTTTCTTGATAGAGAAGCGTTATAAAAGGAAATGAAGTTCAGGAACGTTACTCGCTAGCAAATTAATGTAGGAGTGCTAGAAGGAACCTTCCAGAAGCAAAAAATTAGGTTAATTATAAGTATTTATTGTACATACATATATACATAGAAAGGCCAGTTAAAGTTATTTGTTATTTTTTACACACGTGTTATTTTTTACATTATTTATTGTAAATTATGTAATAATTTCTCTTAGTGAAGTTTATTTTTGTACTTTTTACCAAAATGTACTATGTGGGTTGTCCAAGGCTGTTATGCCAAAATAGCTAAGGGCAAGCGTTAACACGGTGGGAAGGATCTGGGCTTCAAGGACGTATTGAAATGGGAGTTGAAGTTGGGAGAAACAAACCTTATCCAGATCGTCTTAGCGTTCTAAGATCTTAAAAAGAATTAAAGCTTTTGAGGAAACTCGGCTCAAAACGCTTGATACGCAAGAGATCATGTAAAGAGAGCTAAGAAAAGAGTAAAGAGAGAAGAGATACCTAAGCTCTCTTATACCTACACATATAACTTGGGTCGGCGTAGCTGTCACGCCTGTGATAGGGTTTTCAAAACTAAGTTCGGCCCTGCTAGCCATAACAAGGCTCATAATACAAAATATAACTGTATTATAACGTAAAAATATTCTTCACGTCACTTCCTAGGTCTAGACAATTAAGTCCTTTCGACTCACATTCAACCGAAGAAACTTTTTTAGGACTTAGTGACAGGCCCATCAAATTCTTTAAGTTTTTTAAATTAATTAAGTTTTTGAAAAAACCCATTGGCATGAGCCTGCTATCTGGGGATCGAACTCGGGCGTCTTGACTCCGAATCCCGATCATCCAGCCACTCGGCTATCGTTACTCTCTTAATAATATAATGTAAATTGAAGCAGTGCTTTTAGCCGGGATGGAAGATGTGACATAGATGTGGACAGGCAGTGTCGTTGTCGGAAACAAGGTCAACGGTGCCCTGACTGCATTAGTCCAAGGGCAAGTCGTAGTGTAAAATGCACGCCTTGCGATACATAACTCAGTGCTGGTACCGACTTTGTTATATGGCAGCGAAACCTGGGTATGCCCGAAGAAGCAAAAAGCAGTGGGGATGCGATCTTTTCGTAAAATGTGCGGCGTTACCTTGGTCGACCGAAAGCGAAACGAAGAGATTCGCAATATGGTAGGTATGAAAGATGACCTTATAACTAAAATAACAGTGGTAGAGCCACGCATCAGCATTTGTTGTTACATGAATGGGCCGGCTCGAACGGGGAAGTACCACGACCTCACAGAATACCGGCGTGAAGTAGAAGTCGAACAAACTTCTGCGTTTCGTCACTCTTCATCTAATTCTTCACTCTAAGGCCGGCAACGCATTTGCTATGCTTCTGGTTGTTTCTTGGTGGTTTCTTCTGCTTCTTCGCAGGTAACGGGATACCTCTTTACCCGGACGTCTTCTCAGGGGGCTGCTGCTCCACCGGTCCTGGGTACCGCTTTCTGCGGTGTATTGTAAAAATGTTTCGTATTTTACGCCTTACGTCGGGTCTTTCACTCTCCCCTTCAATGAGGTCGGGTGGTGGTTTCAATAATTCCCTTGGGAGAGGGCGACTCTCTGGTGGTCGAGCGTGCTGCGGCAGGAGGTCCGATAGGGACGCCAGGTCGCGCAGGTGTTCATGTGGTCCATTATCAGCGTGGTCATACAGTTTCCGTGCCATTCAGGCAACAGGTTCAGCAGACACTGCATCCTTCTGGCTGCGTTATCTTCCCGACGGGACGACGTAAAATACGCGCTGTCGTCTACGTAAAGGGCGAGCATGACATATTGATCCCATTCTTGGACGCGACCTCAAGTGTGGGGATGTCGTTGGTGTCAACTGCGTACAGGTGCGGAGAAAGACAGCTGCCTTGGTATGCCTCTGGTATTGCGGGGTGTTCATGGGCGGCGGTAATCACTTACCATCACGTGAGCCGCCTGCTCATTTGCCTCCCTTTTCTATAAAAAAAAAGAAATGGTAAAGAAAATATATAGCGTGAAAGTTAATATTAAAAGGGTCGGTTAAAGGTCGAGGTAGGCCGATTTGATGACGACTGATTTTCTTAACCTAACCTTTGTATATTAATATATTAATTTGAATAATAACTGCTACTTATAAAAATAAAGAACTAACGGGCCTCCATTTGAATTCCGGTTCGAAGTCGGGGTTCGTGACTTATAAATAAAATAATTTAAATAAATTATTAAAATTATAATAATTTTTAACACAAAAACAAAAAATAAAATTGTTTTACTGCCTCAAAATGCTGGAATGATATTCGCCTTCTATTCGCGAAGCGAAAACCAAGTTTTTGTTAAAAAAAATTTTATCGACAACATCTGTTAGACTTGCAAAGGTTAGGTTAAGTAAATATATATACAAAATAAATATTAAGTAAATAAACGCCACGGTAGCTGAATGGTTGGGTGGTCGGAATTTCGAGTCAAGAGACCCGAGTTCGATCTCCAGGTGGAAGGCTCGTATCAATGGGTTTTTCAAAAACTTATGTACGATTTACATCGTTGGCTTGGATATAAAGACGGCGACGGGCTCACCACCTGTCACGTTGTCCCGAAAATAAGTTGGGTGGAAGGTGGGTCAAAGGGACTTAATTGTTTAGACTAGACCTCTGTCTACCCCTGTATTGGGAGTTGCGTGAAGATATTTTTATAAATCATTCTCCGTCACCCAAAAGCATAGTTATATGACCTGAATAGACGTTATCTGAATATAGAGGTCACTTTTGTTTTGCCACGTTTGTCAAAAAATGCACCTTCGTCAAATGAAAGAGCTTGTTGAGAGAATCTCAATATATTAAAAATTTTATAATTTGAGTTTTTCAGTTGTTCAAGAAAATAGACGAAAATTGTCGGCCGTCAAAAAATCTTCAATCAATTAACTATACTGGGGTCGCCACCCAAGAAATTTTTTGGTACAACGTTACAGGTGGTGAGCCTTTCGTCCTATTTATGTCCAAGTCAACGGTATAAATCGTACATTAATTTAAAAAAATCTGTGGGGATCCTACGATCTGTGGATCGAACTCTGGTCTCATGACTCGAATTCCGATCACCCAACTACTCGGCTATCGTGACTATAACTACTGCTTAACTTGAATGCCTATAAATAGAAATGACAATATGAATACATACAAATGGCAGTAACCGGGCCGAAACCTAGACATAAATATTCCATAGACTGGTTTCCTATTTAGAAAAATTGGATGACAATTTATTGTATTCTGTAGCTAACAGTTCCGTGATCACATACAATCAAAGATCAAAGTCAATCCGTATAACCTCGTAGACCTGATAGAGTTCTTCGGTCAGCCGGGGAACCAATTCTTGAACCATGTTCATTTCGAACAAAATATTTGAAATATTCTTTTATGAGCCATGCCGCCATAAGGTAGCCCTAAGGTCATGGAATGAACTTCCGCCCAAAATTCAAAGTGCACAAACTTTAAAAAGATTCAAAAGTGACGTCAAGAAGCATTGCCTAACACTTTGTGGTTATTCATAATCAATACTAGTAACAAATAGTTATTCCGTGTCTTTTTTTCTCTCTCTCTCTCTCTGTGTTTTGTATTTATTTATTTATTATTGTTTTATTTATTATTGTTTGTATAATAAGTCACGATAGCCGAGTGGTTGGTTGGTCGGAATTTCGAGTCAAGAGACCCGAGTTCGATCTCCAGGTGGAAGGCTCGTATCAATGGGTTTTCAAAAACTTATGTACGAATATCGTTGGCTTGGACATAAAGACGGCGACGGGCTCACCACCTGTCACGTTGTCCCGAAAATAAGTTGGGTGGAAGGTGGGTCAAAGGGACTTAATTGTTTAGACTAGACCTCTGTCTACCCCTGTATTGGGAGTTGCGTGAAGATATTTTTATAAATCATTCTCCGTCACCCAAAAGCATAGTTATATGACCTGAATAGACGTTATCTGAATATAGAGGTCACTTTTGTTTTGCCACGTTTGTCAAAAAATGCACCTTCGTCAAATGAAAGAGCTTGTTGAGAGAATCTCAATATATTAAAAATTTTATAATTTGAGTTTTTCAGTTGTTCAAGAAAATAGACGAAAATTGTCGGCCGTCAAAAAATCTTCAATCAATTAACTATACTGGGGTCGCCACCCAAGAAATTTTTTGGTACAACGTTACAGGTGGTGAGCCTTTCGTCCTATTTATGTCCAAGTCAACGGTATAAATCGTACATTAATTTAAAAAAATCTGTGGGGATCCTACGATCTGTGGATCGAACTCTGGTCTCATGACTCGAATTCCGATCACCCAACTACTCGGCTATCGTGACTATAACTACTGCTTAACTTGAATGCCTATAAATAGAAATGACAATATGAATACATACAAATGGCAGTAACCGGGCCGAAACCTAGACATAAAGATTCCATAGACTGGTTTCCTATTTAGAAAAATTGGATGACAATTTATTGTATTCTGTAGCTAACAGTTCCGTGATCACATACAATCAAAGATCAAAGTCAATCCGTACAATCTCGTAGACCTGATAGAGTTCTTCGGTCAGCCGGGGAACCAATTCTTGAACCATGTTCATTTCGAACAAAATATTTGAAATATTCTTTTATGAGCCATGCCGCCATAAGGTAGCCCTAAGGTCATGGAATGAACTTCCGCCCAAAATTCAAAGTGCACAAACTTTAAAAAGATTCAAAAGTGACGTCAAGAAGCATTGCCTAACACTTTGTGGTTATTCATAATCAATACTAGTAACAAATAGTTATTCCGTGTCTTTTTTTCTCTCTCTCTCTCTCTCTGTGTTTTGTATTTATTTATTTATTATTGTTTTATTTATTATTGTTTGTATAAATATGTTTGTGTGTATACATATGTTTATTTATTATTGTTTGTATAATAAGTCACGATAGCCGAGTGGTTGGTTGGTCGGAATTTCGAGTCAATAGACCCGAGTTCGATCCCCAGTTGGTAGGCTCGTACCAATGGGTTTTTCAAAAACTTATGTACGAATATCGTTGGCTTGGACATAAAGACGGCGACGGGCTCACCACCTGTCACGTTGTCCCGAAAATATCTTCGGTGGAAGGTAGGTCGAAGGGACTTAATTGTCTAAACTCGACCTCTGTCTACCCCTGTATAGGGAGGTGCGTGAAGATATTTTCATATTTTCGTGTTGTATAAATATGTTTGTGTGTATACATATGTTTATTTATTATTGTTTTATTTATTATTGTTTTTAATATGGTTAATATAGTTTAGTTTATTTAGATATTGGTATGTAAGAATTTTTTTACGTATATCATAAAACGCACCTCCTCCTACTGTTCTTAATTCCAGTTTTTCTTTAGCCCTAAGGTTGTCTGGAAGAGATCGCTCTTTAGCGACAAGACCGCCTTATTGTGCATATTAAGTTTTCTCTGTGTTGTATTTATTCCTTGTATGTGTGCGCTGTATAATAAAGTATATACTACTACTACTATTACTTTTTTCTTAACCCGACTTAATTTGTAAGTAGCAATATACAGCGATTTTTTTTAAATTGTAACCTTGACCATGTTACGTCAGGAGCAAAGGGCTACCTTAACCGCTTCACGTTACAATGCGTGCAATTCTAGTTACATACAAGTGTAACACGTACATAACATAACTGTCCCTAAAAGTACACTAGAGGAAACTCCATAATTGTCAATTTTGGCAATACAATACACTTCACACCTATGACAATCGATAATAAATACTATAACATCTCCATGCCCTTCCCAATAAAGGGGTAGATAGAGGTCGAGACAAATAAGTTCTTTTGATTCTTTTTAGAGACAACGTGAGTCATTCACTGTCTTTACATCCAAGCCAACGATATAAATCCTATGACGTTATAAAATATACAAAACCTTTAACGCTGCTGACAGAATTTTAAAGGCTTTTACTTGTTTCTTAGATCATCAACTCTCATTCAACTCAATCTCTTACTCCTCCTTTACCATAACCTTGATTCCCGAGATGTATCTTTGGAAATACGAGTAGCAATGGCTGCAGACAAATGGCAGGGTAACCGTCTAGAAAAAGCTACGTAAATATAATGTGATATCTTTTTTTGACTTCAAGGGGTCAAAATAATATTACCTATTATGGTGTTGTGCCCGCGACCCTGTCAGCGTCAAGTTAAATTGTTTGCACTTTGAGAACTATTCTTGAGTGATATGGTTAATTTTCAAAAATATAAATTTCATGTATAATATAAATACTAGATAATGACAACATTACATTCATTGCTCTGATCCCAAAGTAAGTACCTAAACCACCTGTGTCAGAAACAACGAAGTTACCACAAAAATCCATATCCGAGTAAATGTAGAAATAGTGTTTTCGACATTGTCCTGATGGGGAATCGAACCCGGGAATTCAGAGCTTGCAACACCGTAAAAACATCTGTTTACGCCACTCCATGGAGAAGAGTCTCAACTTCGTCAGCGTCTTCAAATAATCAATTAAACAATAAGACATTAAAAGAACTAAAAAAAACCATAGACTCAAGGTACTATCGGATCCGGATCAACAAAATACGTAAAAATAAAAAAAATAAACGGTCGTTTCATAATCAATTGTGACAATAAAGTTTTAAATTGTGTTTAAGTTTAAATTCATAATTCGTTTTATTTTTGCCAATCGCATTAATTTTGTATCGTTTAATTATGTTTATTTTAAGGAACATAATCGGATGCCTTGTTAAACATGATTATTGTTGTTTTTATGTTAATTTGCCCTTTATTGTGTTTCATTAAAAGTCTAGTCCACGGATGTTGTTACTTTTAGACGCATTGCCTCCCGTTGTTTTAACGGGACCTTACTGGAATGGTCTCTTACTGTAAAAGATCTCGGCTTACACATTGACTTCACTCTTAGCTGGCGTACTCAAGCGATGTATGTATGTCAAAAGTTACTGGAATCCTTCGAACACTCTACCGCTTGAAAAACTTTCTCCTTCTAAGACCAAAACAACTTTAATTCAAACTATTATTTTTCCCCTTATTGACTATGGTGATGTGTGTTATTTCGACCTGAATGCAGACCTTCTTGACAAATATGACCGACTTCTCAATAACTGCATCTGATTCCATTTTTTAATCTTCGTAAGTATGATCACGTGTCTAATTATCGCTCGCACCAAAGTGGTTACCCATTCGCCAACGCCGTAGTTTCTGTGTGTGTACTGGGCCAACCCTATACTATATCCCAAACATCTCCCACTGCACCTTCCTACCTATCATCTCCTAATTCAAATACCTAAGCTCTAACCACGACAGAAACCTTCAGTCATCAAACAACCTCCAGCTTCCATTGTCCCCATCATACTTACAGCAAGCGGCAGTAATCTTAGTAACAGATATTGCACCTTAGGTGCTAGGTATCCTGGAATGAATGTTGGTCTGGTTGGTTGAATTTTGGTTCACTAAGTTTTAACAGCCTGTTGTAAATTATAGATAATATTAATCACAATTATCATAACCATTCGCAGCAGCACAACGGTAACAAACAGCCGTAAAGATCAGCGCACTACGGGGCGATGGGCCCGGCCACATATACATATATAGATAGGGACTTCATCACATACATAGCTCCTATCCCAATGTAAGATGCTCAAACATTTGTGAAGGCACCACAAACACCAGGTTTTTACATTGACCCGACCGGGAATCGAACCCGGGAATTCAGAGCTTGCAACACCGTAAAACATCTGTTTACGCCACTCCATGGAGAAGAGTCTCAACTTCGTCAGCGTCTTCAAATAATCAATTAAACAATAAGACATTAAAAGAACTAAAAAACCATAGACTCAAGGTACTATCGGATCCGGATCAACAAAATACGTAAAAATAAAAAAAATAAACGGTCGTTTCATAATCAATACTAGTAACAAATAGTTATTCCGTGTCTTTTTCTCTCTCTCTCTCTCTCTGTGTTTTGTATTTATTTATTTATTATTGTTTTATTTATTATTGTTTTTAATATGGTTAATATAGTTTAGTTTATTTAGATATTGGTATGTAAGAATTTTTACGTATATCATAAAACGCACCTCCTCCTACTGTTCTTAATTCCAGTTTTTCTTTAGCCCTAAGGTTGTCTGGAAGAGATCGCTCTTTAGCGACAAGACCGCCTTATTGTGCATATTAAGTTTTCTCTGTGTTGTATTTATTCCTTGTATGTGTGCGCTGTATAATAAAGTATATACTACTACTACTATTACTTTTCTTAACCCGACTTAATTTGTAGTAGCAATATACAGCGATTTTTTAAATTGTAACCTTGACCATGTTACGTCAGGAGCAAAGGGCTACCTTAACCGCTTCACGTTACAATGCGTGCAATTCTAGTTATATACAAGTGTAATACGTACATAACATAACTGTCCCTAAAAGTACACTAGAGGAAACTCCATAATTGTCAATTGTGGCAATACAATACACTTCACACACATGCCCTTCTCCATGCCACATCTCCATGCCCTTCCCAATAAAGGGGTAGATAGAGGTCGAGACAAATAAGTTCTTTTGATTCTTTTTAGAGACAACGTGAGTCATTTACTGTCTTTACATCCAAGCCAACGATATAAATCCTATGACGTTATAAAATATACAAAACCTTTAACGCTGCTGACAGAATTTTAAAGGCTTTTAGTTGTTTCTTAGATCATCAACTCTCACTCAACTCAATCTCTTACTCCTCCTTTACCATAACCTTGATTCCCGAGATGTATCTTTGGAAATACGAGTAGCAATGGCTGCAGACAAATGGCAGGGTAACCGTCTTGAAAAAGCTACGTAAATATAATGTGATATCTTTTTTTGATTTCAAGGGGTCAAAATAATATTACCTATTATGGTGTTGTGCCCGCGACCCTGTCAGCGTCAAGTTAAATTGTTTGCACTTTGAGAACTATTCTTGAGTGATATGGTTAATTTTCAAAAATATAAATTTCATGTATAATATAAATACTAGATAATGACAACATTAAATTCATTGCTCTGATCCCAAAGTAAGTACCTAAACCACCTGTGTCAGAAACAACGAAGTTACCACAAAAATCCATATCCGAGTAAATGTAGAAATAGTGTTTTCGACATTGTCCTGATGGGGAATCGAACCCGGGAATTCAGAGCTTGCAACACCGTAAAAACATCTGTTTACGCCACTCCATGGAGAAGAGTCTCAACTTCGTCAGCGTCTTCAAATAATCAATTAAACAATAAGACATTAAAAGAACTAAAAAACCATAGACTCAAGGTACTATCGGATCCGGATCAACAAAATACGTAAAAATAAAAAAAAATAAACGGTCGTTTCATAATCAATACTAGTAACAAATAGTTATTCCGTGTCTTTTTCTCTCTCTCTCTCTCTCTGTGTTTTGTATTTATTTATTTATTATTGTTTTATTTATTATTGTTTGTATAATAAGTCACGATAGCCGAGTGGTTGGGTGGTCGGAATTTCGAGTCAATAGACCCGAGTTCGATCCCCAGTTGGTAGGCTCGTACCAATGGGTTTTTCAAAAACTTATGTACGAATATCGTTGGCTTGGACATAAAGACGGCGACGGGCTCACCACCTGTCACGTTGTCCCGAAAATATCTTCGGTGGAAGGTAGGTCGAAGGGACTTAATTGTCTAAACTCGACCTCTGTCTACCCCTGTATAGGGAGGTGCGTGAAGATATTTTCATATTTTCATTGTTTGTATAAATATGTTTGTGTGTATACATATGTTTATTTTATTATTGTTTTTTAATATGGTTAATATAGTTTAGTTTATTTAGATATTGGTATGTAAGAATTTTTTTACGTATATCATAAAACGCACCTCCTCCTACTGTTCTTAATTCCAGTTTTTCTTTAGCCCTAAGGTTGTCTGGAAGAGATCGCTCTTAAGCGACAAGACCGCCTTATTGTGCATATTAAGTTTTCTCTGTGTTGTATTTATTCCTTGTATGTGTGCGCTGTATAATAAAGTATATACTTCTACTACTACTACTTTTTTCTTAACCCGACTTAATTTCTAAGTAGCAATATACAGCGATTTTTTTTAAATTGTAACCTTGACCATGTTACGTCAGGAGCAAAGGGCTACCTTAACCGCTTCACGTTACAATGCGTGCAATTCTAGTTATATACAAGTGTAATACGTACATAACATAACTGTCCCTAAAAGTACACTAGAGGAAACTCCATAATTGTCAATTGTGGCAATACAATACACTTCACACACATGCCCTTCTCCATGCCACATCTCCATGCCCTTCCCAATAAAGGGGTAGATAGAGGTCGAGACAAATAAGTTCTTTTGATTCTTTTTAGAGACAACGTGAGTCATTTACTGTCTTTACATCCAAGCCAACGATATAAATCCTATGACGTTATAAAATATACAAAACCTTTAACGCTGCTGACAGAATTTTAAAGGCTTTTAGTTGTTTCTTAGATCATCAACTCTCACTCAACTCAATCTCTTACTCCTCCTTTACCATAACCTTGATTCCCGAGATGTATCTTTGGAAATACGAGTAGCAATGGCTGCAGACAAATGGCAGGGTAACCGTCTTGAAAAAGCTACGTAAATATAATGTGATATCTTTTTTTGATTTCAAGGGGTCAAAATAATATTACCTATTATGGTGTTGTGCCCGCGACCCTGTCAGCGTCAAGTTAAATTGTTTGCACTTTGAGAACTATTCTTGAGTGATATGGTTAATTTTCAAAAATATAAATTTCATGTATAAAATATAAATACTAGATAATGACAACATTAAATTCATTGCTCTGATCCCAAAGTAAGTACCTAAACCACCTGTGTCAGAAACAACGAAGTTACCACAAAAATCCATATCCGAGTATATGTAGAAATAGTGTTTTCGACATTGTCCTGATGGGGAATCGAACCCGGGAATTCAGAGCTTGCAACACCGTAAAAACATCTGTTTACGCCACTCCATGGAGAAGAGTCTCAACTTCGTCAGCGTCTTCAAATAATCAATTAAACAATAAGACATTAAAAGAACTAAAAAAAACCATAGACCCAAGGTACTATCGGATCCGGATCAACAAAATACGTAAAAATAAAAAAAAATAAACGGTCGTTTCATAATCAATTGTGACAATAAAGTTTTAAATTGTGTTTTAAGTTTAAATTCGCAATTCGTTTTATTTTTTTGCCATTCGCATTTAATTTTGTATCGTTTAATTATGTTTATTTTAAGGAACATAATCGGATGCCTTGTTAAACATGATTATTGTTGTTTTTATGTTAATTTGCCCTTTATTGTGTTTCATTAAAAAGTCTAGTCCACGGATGTTGTTACTTTTAACAAAAATATTGCTATTTACTTTGATGAGGCGCTTTGAGAGCGCTGATGAGGCGGTTAGCCTCAAGAGCCAAGTCTACTTTTGCTACTACAAGAAAGGGCCATTTTAACCGGGTTTGAACCGAACCTCATAGACCATAGCTTCGGCAGTTAAAATTATCTAATATTTTCTCTGTTGGAATTTTGAACTTCTTGCTGGCGTTTCTGCTTCTTAGAGAATATAAAAAAAATTAGTTGATATAAAATTTTAGGGGTAGACAGTGGTTTAGTCTAGACAATTAAGATTCTTTGTCTCACCTTCCACGGTAGATATTTTCGGGACAGCGTGACAGGTGAGGAGCCCGTCACCGTCTTTATGTCCAAGCCAACGATATCATTCGTACATAAGCTTTTGAAGAACCCATTGCTACGTGCCTGTCACCTGTGGATCGAACACGGGTCTTTTGACTCGAAATTCCGACCACTCAACCACTCGGCTATTGTGACTAACTCATCTAGTAAAATATATCTAAACATATGCAAACATCTTGTGTACACGTAAAATTAATGAGTAGCGTGGAAGTGGTACTATTAGAAGTTTATATAAATGGAAAATTCATGCGACTACTCTGTAATGAAATATTATTTGAAACATCGTTTCATGTTTCTTTTATTAACTTTTATTTTTGTAATAAAATTTAAACTTTTACTTTTCTTGATAAATTCGAAAGATCGGAATATTTCGAAATGTTGTTAACATTACTCTTTACAATTGTGTTTTTATGGATTGTGTTGTGTAAATGGAAGTCCAGGAAGATTTTGAAGCTTTCTCGGGAATTGCGAAACAAATTCACAGCGTATCCAATATTAGGTCACGGATACATGTTCTGCGGATCCGATGAAGGTGCGTATAAGCCTTCCATTTAACATCTTCATCATAATTACTGCCTGTAGATACACTGTTGTCTATAGGCTTGTACGTTTCGGGAGTATTTCTTTACCCGTCATACTTGGCAAGCGGCTTGGTAATCTTAGTAACAGATATTGCACCTTAGGTGCTAGGTATCACGGAATGAATGTTGGTCTGGTTGGTTGAATTTTGGTTCACTAAGTTTTAACAGCCTGTTGTAAATTATAGATAATATTAATCACAATTATCATAACCATTCGCAGCAGCACAACGGTAACAAACAGCCGTAAAGATCAGCGCACTACGGGGGCGATGGGCCGGCCACATATACATATATAGATAGGGACTTCATCACATACATAGCTCCTATCCCAATGTAAGATGCTCAAACATTTGTGAAGGCACCACAAACACCAGGTTTTTTTTTACATTGACCCGACCGGGAATCGATCCGGGACCTCGAGGTGGCGACATCTCGTAAACCAGTTTTTACGCTACTCGTCCACGGAGGTCGTCCACAGCACATAGCTAGACGAACTGATGACCTTTGGGGAAAAAAGGTTTCTTGAGTGTCAACCTCGTATGCAAACGCAGTATAGGACGACGGCGCACAAGATGGAGTGACGCCTTGCAAAATGACGACAGTCGGTAGACGCAGTTGGTTGAGGACCTTTCTTTGTGTCAAATTTCCGTGAGGCCTATATTCAGCAGAGGACTTTTGATAGGTTGAAAAGAAGAAGACGAATTAAATAGTCCATTATACAACTCTCGGTGCCTAAATTTAATAAAATTGTTACAGAATCGTCTTTTGTGCAACGAATGGGGCAATTTAGTTATTTAATATAACCTAAGTCACGATAGCCGTGTGGTTGGGTAATAAATACGTAGATACAGTCTCTAAGAACTTTAGAAAGATTGAGTTTTTAGTTTATTATATATTTTTTATTATATAATATATATTATAGTGACCTTGAACATATTAAAAGCTGGTGTGACAAGTTTGGTTTAACTGTTAACCCATCTAAGTGTCAAGCCATAATAGTAGGTAGCCATCGGATATTGGGAAGGTTAGATTCAGACGCATTGCCTCCCGTTGTTTTTAACGGGACCTTACTGGAATGGTCTCTTACTGTAAAAGATCTCGGCTTACACATTGACTTCACTCTTAGCTGGCGTACTCAAGCGATGTATGTATGTCAAAAAGTTACTGGAATCCTTCGAACACTCTACCGCTTGAAAAACTTTCTCCCTTCTAAGACCAAAACAACTTTAATTCAAACTATTATTTTCCCCCTTATTGACTATGGTGATGTGTGTTATTTCGACCTGAATGCAGACCTTCTTGACAAATATGACCGACTTCTCAATAACTGCATTCGATTCATTTTTAATCTTCGTAAGTATGATCACGTGTCTAATTATCGCTCGCAATTAAAGTGGTTACCCATTCACCAACGCCGTAGTTTGCGTGTACTCACAACCCTATACTATATCCTAACATCTCCCACTGCACCTTCCTACCTATCTTCCCAATTCAAATACCTAAGCTCTAACCACGACAGAAACCTTCGGTCATCAAACAACCTCCAGCTTCATTGTCCCCATCATACTTCAGGCTTCATCCATTCCTCCTTTCTTGTGCAATCTATTCTGCTTTGAAATGCACTTCCTCTCGAAATCAGGATGTCCAAGAGCCGTTATGCTTTTAAGAAGAAGGTGAAAGATCACCTCCTAAAAACTTTGGCAGAATCATTGTAATATCCGTTTATTTATGGCATTAATTATATTATTTAAGTATTTAATCTGTATAAGTGTATATTTGTATGTATTTATATGTATTTTTATATGTATGTATGTATGTATATATGTAAAAATGTAGGTATATATAGGTAGGTATACTCATGTATTATATCAATATCTTATTTTACTTGTGCCTATCATATTTATCTGCTTCACCTACTTCATCCAATCTCTGCATCACCCAAAGGTAGACTGGCAGAGAATGCCTCAGGCATAAAGTCCGCCTATACATTAAATGTATGAAGTTTAATAAATAAGTAAATAAATAATATAAGAAATAACGTCGACGACCTCCGTGGACGGGTGGCGTAAACACCGGTTTTCAAGGTGTCGTCAGAAAAACCACTTTTTCTACATGTTCTCGGGTCTGGGTGTTTGTGGTGCCTTCGTTGTTGACGATTCTCATACCTCAAGTGCTTTAGCATCTTACAGTGGGGTCGGAGCAATGTATGTGATGTTGTCCCTATCTATTTATGTATTTATGTAATTTTATATAATAAACTAAAGACTTTTATTACATATTTTAGTAGTTTATTAAAAAATACGACATCTTAACGCTCCCGAGTAAATGTAAACGTATAGAATACTCGTACCTACATTGACCAAGAGGCATAAAATATGGCATTGTTTCTTGCCAGTCTGAAAAGCAAAAGTAATTTCATAAACGTACATTTGAAGCTGAAGAATAAATAGTGAAATCGATGAACAACAATTTTTAACGGCAGTTAAGTTTATCGTGCTAACACGTTTTTCACCATACTCCTGTTTTAATAAAAAAAAATTTAGTCAACTTTTCTTTTCTTTCTCGTCACACAAACCCGCCTATCCTCATTAAAGTTTTAATCAAGTGTATTCCTTAACCACTCAACCTATGCTGCAATGCTTGTGTCTGGAGTGGTTTATGATAATATTCGAATGGCGGACCTGAACCTGCAACGTTATGGTTCGTAATTCGCACCCTAACCCATAAGGCTCTACTATTCTATATATAATAACATTACATACATGGCTCTAATCTCGAAGTATGTTATGCACTTGTATTATGGAATCAGAAATGAAAAAGGTACCAACAATAACTAGACCAGATAAAATGTAGAAAAAGTGGTTTTCAGCTGGATACATTAGCCAGTCCGCGAATCGAATCCGGGAACTCAGAAATGGTAACACCTTGAAAATCGGTGTGTCCGCACTCGTCTACGGAGGTTATATTTCATTGTATTCCTGTTAACCACTCCAACTTAGCTGCATTGCTTTTGTCTGGAGAGGTTGACGACAAGAATGTAATGCCGAGCCCGAACCTGTGACGTTACTCTCCGTAGTCCGTAGCAGAAGGTTATTGACGCTTGAGTTTACGTTTCTAATCATCATTGACGTTACATCGTTATCAAGGCTAACCACTTCTTTATTTTTATAAAAAAATATCTTCACGCAATTCCCAATACAGGGGTAGACAGAGGTCTAGTCTAGACAAATAAGTCCCTTCGACCCACCTTCCTCCGAAGATATTTTCGGGACAACGTGACAGGTGACTCGAAATTCCGACCACCCAACTACTCGGCTATCGTGACTTTAACATGACGTTATTTTTATACTTTTTCGAAATGTAAAATTTTAAATCTTTTCTACAAAGGCCTGTAAAATTCTAGTACATGAAACAGGCCTCTCTCGTAAGGACGATTAGCCATAATCGCCACATATAGCGATTGCCTATAGAATTATCAGCCTCTATACCACTATACAATAGCACCTACGTTGTTGTCTGTCACCTGTCTGATATTTAAATCAGATTTTTCAGCGCCATCTGTCAGTTACCATTACGATATTCAAGGTTTTGCGTTACGATTACGATACATTACGATATTCAAGGTCTTTGTCGTCTCTACTGACACCGAGGGGAAGAAAAGGATATGGTATATTGTTACGCCGTATCAAACGAGAATTCTTACTTTCTTCTTTTCTTTATTGTAACCATTTAACAATAAGTGGCCAGAGTTAATTTATTCTAAAAGAATATTATATGGTGAAATCAAAGTTTTTTTTAATTTATGAAATAAATAGCAGTTATGCCATATTATTGAATATTTATTTGTATGTTATATGACGGAACGTATAAAGCACTTAAATATTAGATAAAGTTGAAGTTATTGATGACACGATTTTTAATAAATGATTTATAATTAAAAATAATATGCCTTCATAATGTTACCAACAGAAAGTCTTTTTTGAAGGTAAATAGACAAAAATACATAATAATAATTTATTTTTGCAGACACTAAGGTTGCGTAGGATGCAATTTTATATTGTAGTCATAAATCAAGATTAAATTCAATGAAAAATATAATATAAATTTTATTAAATTTTTGTGACGATCTCGGTGGACGAGAGTCTAACACACAGGTTTCCATGGTGTTGCTAGTTCTGAGGTCCTGGGTTCGATTTCCGTACGGGAGAATGTAGAAAATCAATTTTTTTATATTTTTTCGGGTCTGGGTAAAGGTGATACCTTCCTTGTTCCTGATTCCATAACACAAATGCTTTCTTATCCTAGCAAATATTATAAATACATATTTTTATTACTTTTAACTGTAAGAAATTAAAGAATTCTTCCGAAATTGGGACATAGTATACGGACAGTCACGGCCAGAAACCAACTTTTTTACGTCTTCACGCATTTTCCTAATACTAGGGTACACAGAGGTCTATTCAATTCAATAATTTCGTCCCACTTTTCAACAGTGAACGGTGATGGGCCTATCGCCGTCTTAATATCCAAGCTGAAGGTATAATAAAATTACATACATATTGAAATCAATAAATATTACGTAGATATAAACATTCTTGATTCGAGTACAAATGTTCATTTTCATCACACAAATTCAAACAATTCAATTCATTTCAAAACACGTTAAGCACTTAGTTAGCACTTAGTCTTCGCGCTAAGCTACAATCCAAAAAGATACGTCTATATAGACATATACACTTGTTTATTGTTGTGGTGTGTACTTGTTTTTGTAAGTGTTTTATACGTATATATGATACAATAAACACTTTTTACGGTACAGTATCGTATTTGAATAAAGTAATTGAAGTAGTTGTAAATCGACTTATTTATCCTCACTTTTATAAATTAACTATATTTTAATATATTAGTAATTGTTAGTACTGGTTGCTTTTTATCCACTGTGTCTTAAGAAGTGCTTATACATTCCGCTCCGCTAAAGGTAGATATTACAAAGATCGGTTCGAAGCTCTTTATCTTATTTAAATAAATGTACATACATATGGGCCTGTTAAAGTTCACTGCAAGACAAAGGCCTCTCCCGTAAGGAGGATTTGCCATAATCTCCGCGCTTGGGAAGCGGATTGGCGATAGCAATACCAGACCACATGCACCTCAGTCGCTGCTGCTCATCTTCGATCTAATAATTTTGGTCTGATATTTTCAGGGATGGTTATCCCGCCATCTATCGGTTGCCATAACAATATTTAAAGCTGTTTCCCTTAGTCGCCTCTTACGACATCCACAGGAAGAAAAGAAGTGGTAATAATGTTACGCCATTACCATACGATTCGCGCTTACCACACTTATTTATATATACCATCTGTATTGACTTGTAGTTGACAATTTTCCTTTTTTAATTGAATATATAAGACTATAATTAAAAATCTCTTAGTTATTATTGCTATTTCATATTATTTCTAAGTAGTCTTCGTAGATAAGTGCTGGTTTATCTTTATCGCTTGAAATACTGTAAGACCTATTACAATTGTAATTGAGTTTATTTTAATAATTTACAGATCGAATGGCGGCCTTCGAAAGTTTTGGCTTGGAGGCGATAAAGAACAACGGTGTGACGAGCTTGTGGTTCGGTACCGATTACTACACAGGTTAGTCTACAATTTCTTTTAATCTTCACGCAATTTACTATACTGGGGTAGGCAGACGGGTCGACATCGAAGTCTTTTCGACCCACTCTTCACCAAAGTTTTATGGGGACAATGTGATGGGTAGTGAGCCTATCGCCGTCGTTATTTTTAAGCTAACGGTACAATACACATATGTAACTACAATTGGTTATAGCCCGTTGGTGACAAGAGGGCTGGTTCTTTTCGCGCTAGAAAAAGACATTCAACCGAATAGCGTATAAACTGCGGGATTTGTTCAAAATATTTTTTTATTTATTTACACTTTATTGTATACCTTAAGACTGGCAGAGAATGCCTAAAGGCACTTTGTATACCTTATACAAAGTGCCTTTAGGCATTCTCTGCCAGTCAACCCGAGGCGTGGAGAAATATTGTTATGGTTTTAAACAGAGTTTCATAAAAGAGTGAATAAAATATATAATTATATTAGAATATAAATAGAACCATGGAAATACAATGGTGCAAAGAAAAGAAACAAATATCAGTTTATGACATAAACAAATAGATACTATATAAAATACTAATACAAATATAATAGATATAACTATTTCACTTGCAGTAATCGCTGACCCTATGATAGCGGAAATAGTTATGAAAACCTGCTTAGAAAAGAGCAAATTGACTGACGTGATTCATCACCTCATCGGGAATGGAAGCATATTTGCTCCAGGTACTATAGTTTTCTTTTTATGAGATTATTGTGAAAAATTTGCGTATAGTTCACTTAACGGTAAATGGCTAAAATAAAATAAATAAATGACTTCACGCAATTCTTAATACATGGGTAGACAGAGATCTAGTCTAGACAATTAAGTCCCTTCGATCCACCTTCCACCGAAGATATTTTCGGGACAACGTGACAGATGGTGAGCCCGGCGCCATCTTTATATCCAAGCCAGCGATATAATTCGTAAATAAGTGTTTGAAAATGCATTGGTACGAGCCTGCCAACTGGGGATCGAACTCGGGTTTCTTGGCTCGCAATTCCGACCATCCCACCAATCCGCCATTGTGACTTTTATGGTAAATGGCTAATACATTAAATAAGTAGCTAAAGCACTTGTGTTATGGAATCGGAAATAACGAAGGCACCACAAACACCTAGACCGGAAAACATGTAGATAAAAATGGTTTTCTACATTAACCCGTAGAATCGTATCCGGCACTTCAGAGCTAGGCACTATGAAAACCGCTGTATATGCCACTCCGCAACCGAGTTCGTCATAGGCATATAGTCACTACGTTTTATTCACGTACGGCAGACAACAGATGTTGTATCCATATTGTTCATTATTTTTATCTATTATGTTTATTATGTTCCATAATGTTAGTTAACTGTAATGCATATTGAAACAAACTTTTCTAATTTGCTATATCTTCATGCCATTCCCCACTGTGATAAATCAAATCAAATCATTTATTTATCGATATAAGTAACATACATTACATCCATCGATCGTCATTTTTTAAACTACCACCGTTTCGTATTGAGGTTCCTCTGACGGAGAAGAACCGGCGAAAGAAACTCCGTAGGTATCCTCTTTTTTAGATAGACAGTCAGAGATAGACAGAGTTCTGGACAATTAAGTCTTTTCGACCAACCTCTCATCGAAAAATTTTTGAGACACCGTAACAGGTGGTGATCTTTTATGTCCGAGCTAATATAAATCGTACATAAATTTTGAAAAAACCCTTTAGTACGAGCCTGATACCTGGGTATCGAACTTGGGTCTCTTGGCACGAATACCGACCACCCAACCACTCGGCAAACTTGATTTTTTTTTATTTCATCATTTCCAGTAAAAATTTGGCGGCCACGTCGTAAAGTTGTTGCGCCAACTTTCTCACAGAAAAATCTCCAGGCTTTTATGGAAATCTTTTCGCAACAAAGTGAAATTTTGGTGGAACAACTTGGTTTCGTTGCCGGGAATAACGCTTTCTCAGTTTGGAAATACTTTACAACGTTCACTATGGACTCTGTTTGTGGTTTGTATTTATTTCATGTCTTTTGTTTTTTATCCTTATTTTATTATCCCATATTCCTTATGGGATCGATGTGAGAATTTGCCGCCTCTCTTCTTCCCGTAGGAAGGTGAGTTAATAAAAGGAAGGTCTGAAATTGCAATCGCCTATATGCTTACCGCCTACGACGCTACGTGGCGATCACGGAAAACCCTATGTGAAAATAAAAAAACATGTATCTTCACACTATTCCTAATACTTCGGAATGAGCTAAGTCGGTATTTTTGCTCATTGCGCCACAACTCGTGTGACAATGATGAACAACTGTTATTTTTTTCAGAGTTATTTTTATATTTCATTTATCGGTATTGTAACTAGTTTAAATTCGTCTCTAAGTTTGTTAATTTTTGTTTCATTGTTTAATCTCCTTTTTTTATTATGGTGCATTGTGTACAATAAATCTTTCTTTCTTCATTTATGGAAAGATCGTTTTAAATTTAAATAAAAAGTTTATAAGCTAAGTGCTCTTAAACTTACTAGTAGTTCACAAGCTCTCGTTTGGATCCTAAACCAGAAAAAATAAAATAATTTTTTTTTCAGAAACGGCATTAGGCGTTAAAGTGAACTCACAAACGCAACCCGACCAACCTTTTTTGGCAGCTTTGGAAGAGTACTCCGAGCTGATCGCAGCGCGGATGTGCCAACCCTGGCTGCATTTTGACGCTTTGTACAAATTACTGCCAGATTTTAAGAAATCCGAAAAGAACAAAAAGTTCATGTGCGATTTTATTGATATGGTACGTAGTCTTCGTATTTATTTGTGGTGTGTTTCTGTAAATAAAGGTATTGATAAAAGAAAAAAAAAAGAAAATAATTAAAATATTATTTGGTTATCTCTATGAATTACATTTATTTGTTAACAATACGTCATTCTCATCTTTAAGTTTTATCCTGCGTTCCATCGAATAAGTTACAGTTAATTATAAAACAGAATTATCAAATTACAATTTTATGTTTTGTAATTTTTGTGTTTCAGGTTATAAAATCAAGAAGGAAGAACGTCGATGATAAATCTGATGACAGTAAGTTTACAAAATTTTAATACAGAACTAT
Source organism: Sericinus montela (assembly GCA_029286605.1). Taxonomy (NCBI): domain Eukaryota; kingdom Metazoa; phylum Arthropoda; class Insecta; order Lepidoptera; family Papilionidae; genus Sericinus; species Sericinus montela. The sequence goes on from JAGSMR010000053.1 coordinate 1,956,437, forward strand.
TTTAAGAACTATTCTTGTTGGGCTTTTTATTATTAAATTATAGACAAGTTTCAAGGATTCGAACACGCGACATCCCCCGTACCGTGGCGTATTATAAAAACTCAAACAACCTTCTTGACAGTTGTTATGAATGAATGATTTACTGCACTGAGAAATCACATCTAACAAGTCATTATTTTCATTAAGGTAAAATGATAAGTTTCATAAATCTAACTTTTTTTGTATTGTGACATGAAAGAGAGTAATAAAAATAAATTATTAATTCAATTTATTATGTACTTAATTTTACTTTTGTTTTATTCTATAATACTTTCTGTTCTCAATCTAAAATAAATCTAATATCTTATAGTTTTTACCAAACGCAGCCAGAAATAATAAAAAAAATATAACAAAATATGAGATTAATAGATGGCATCATATAAACTAGTTATCAATAAATTTACCTTTAGTTTACGCGCTATCTGTTAGAATTAGAAAAATAACGTCCGCTTAATGCTTTATAGAGCCATCTATCGGAGCGGAGTAGCTTTGTTTTTGTTTCTTCTTAACAGACAACTTCTTTTGAAAGTTACACACAAGAAAATTAATATATAATTTTTGTGTGCAATCAGTGACAGAGACATCTGTTGATTTTTTGGAAGCGTAAAGCGTCAACACGTGCGTAGTGTTCGTTCTTTGATCAAGATGGAGTTAAACAAAATTAGTTTTTATTATGTTTTCAAATAAAAAAAACCAGCAAGGTTAAATCTCTTAAAATTAGTCTTTTAAAATCCTGACGTTCATTAAGACGTATCTGATTTTTTATCTAATGGTGTGTGTATAGTACCATATCCTTAAATACGAGTACTCTTTATCTCTTTTCTCTGTATTTATTAAAAATTTATATTTATTAACTAGTCACGATAGCCGAGTTGTTGGGTGGTCGGAATTTCGAGTCAAGGGACCCGAGTTCGATTCCCAGGTGGCAGGCTCGTACCAATGGGTTTTCAAAAACTTATGTACGAATTATATCGTTGGCTTGGACATAAAGACGGCGACGGGCTCACCACCTGTCACGTTGTCCCGAAAATATCATCGGTGGAAGGTGGGTCGAAGGGATTTAATTGTCTAGACTAGACCTCAGTCGACCCCTGTATTGGGAATTGCGTGAAGATATTTATTATTTTATTTTTTACTATATTTATTAGATTTAATTAAATATCTGTTCTCTGTGGCCACCTTGTCAGGAACTTTGCGTGAATACATTTAGGATTCTGTTATTTCTAGCCAGTGGTAAATTCAGCTGGTAAAATATCTAATAATAATAATTTTAACTTTCAAAACTTTCATGTCATGGATTTTACAAACGAGTGCACGAGTGCCCACGGCGTATATTATAGCATACTTCTATTATGTATAATCATGCAGTAACGGCGTAAGAGTATGTCGTTTTGTTTTTGTCAAAAAATGGATGGTTTATGTTTCTTTGTATTCGTCGTTTTAAAACATAAGTGTGAGACTGCAAATTAGAAATCTCTCATTTGCTTTTATAAGATAGATTTTGCGGAAGGATGTTATTTAACACTAATATTATTTTTTACAGAAAACGGGCAACATTTAAAATCGTTCTTGGACCTGATAATAGAATCATCGGGTGGCGACCGTGGGTTCACTGATCAAGAGCTCCGGGAGGAGACTCTAGTCATTGTTGTGGCAGGCACAGATACTTCGGCCGTCGGCGCGTCGTTCACATGCTCATTGCTGTCCAGACATATGGATGTACAGGACAGAGTTTATGCAGAGTAAGATGCTTATATGCAGAGTAGCTTTTTGACGATCCAATAACTGTGTCAGTGACCTTGCCTTAGAAGCTAAGGGTTGCTTATTCCAGTACAAATCAAATCATTTATTTTAACGAAATAAGAATATATATTCGTTTATATTCGCGATAGTAATTTTTATAATTTACCACTTTTTCGTAATGAGGTTCTTAGAGGAATAGGCAGAGAAGAAATAGGCGGGAGAAGGATACCTTCTTTTTGGCCAATCTTTTTTTAAGATAATACTAAAATAAGATATATATATTTCTCTAGAAACAGCTTAGGATCGATCTCCTATGACCCAGGGATGTCATTAATATATTCATTTATATTATAATAACCCTTCCTATAAAGGTTCTCTTTAATACATTTCTTAACCCTGCTAATAGGCAGATAAATTACATCTTCTGGAATTTTGGCCCCGTGGTCGAGTTACTCACTCTGTGGAGTCCAGTAACTGGCGTTGCAAGCTTGTGGTTGTTTCTTTTTCAGTTGTGTGATGAATATGAATGTTTGTACCCGAGACACGAATATTGTAAATGTATATTTATCTATATAAATATTGTATATACATATGTACCGGTTATCGCGGATACCAGACGGTGACATGTTAACTAACTGTGACGTTGTCTAAATAAGGTGCGTTAAAAATACGGGTCGAAAAGACTTCATTGTCTGGAGGTATTCCTATCCTAGTACCGGAAATGGCGTGAACAAATACAAAATTGGACATGATGAGTTACTTATTCTTCTTAAATAATTGACAAAAGTAAATAGGTAGTATTTGAGAGCCACCAAACTTAAATTACCCTGTGGTCACGGCGCAAGGAATTACCATCTCTTTTTTACCCGTATCGTAAAAGGCGACTAAGGGGATAGCCATCTATCTAAAAATACCAGACCGAAATTGGCAGACGGTGACGCGTCCAAGGGTCGAGATGTCTCGGTAATGCAATTGGCATTCTGTTTGCCAAGCTTGGCAATTATGCAAAATGGTTGTGATAGGAGAGGCCTGTCATGCAGTGGACTTTTACGAGCAGTTTAGTAAGCAAATAAGTATGTAAATATAATCTAAATTACAAAATCTTTTAGTGTTTAAATTTTAATTCATCAGGTTGTATGAAGTATTCGGAGTGTCCAACAGACCAGTGATGCATACTGATTTACCAAAACTCAAATATCTGGAGGCAGTTATTAAAGAAAGCTTAAGACTGTATTCCCCGATTCCAGTAATAGCCAGAAGAATTGATAAAGATGTAGTTTTGCGTAAGTTTTAATTAAATTTTACGAATAAATAAATAAATAAATATACTTATATGGGAACAGCATCACATACCTTCGGCGACGGGCTCACCACCTGTCACATTGTTCCAAAAGATATTTTTTTTCATCACATACCTTGCTCTGATCCCAAAGTGAATAGCTAAAGCACTTCTGTTTTGGAATCGAAAACAAGGAAGCTATCACAAACACTTAGATTCGAGACAATGCAGAAAAAATACTTTCTCTACATTGACTAGCAATCTAACCTTAGAGCTAGATGCCATAAAAACTATTCCGGGGCAGTCGTCATTGAAATAGATACTATAACAAACATTGCCACAAATCAGCCTGTGTATCCCTAGCCACTTATTTTTTATTTAGGACAATAGATTTTGTCTTTCTGAATTATATTCTAAAGCGACATAAGAGCATGTTTTTATTGCACTTTGCTAAGCAACCCCAACCTAATTGAAAAGAGGAATACATGAGAAAAAAGTGAATAACCGATACAATTTACAGCAACCGGAGTAACACTCGTGAAAGATTCAGGAGTACTTATTAACATTTGGGCACTGCACCGCAACCCGCACTACTGGGGTGCAGATGCTGAGGAGTTCAAGCCGGAACGATTTCTGGACCGACCGTTGGAGCATCCGTTTGCGTTCATACCTTTTAGTAACGGGGCGAGGAATTGCTTAGGTGAGTTTTTTTCACTGTATGACAGCGGCGCAAAGATTAAACAATGAATTTATTACTGAAGTTTGTCATAACAACGACTAAGGGAAAAAGACCTTTGTCAAAGTTAAACTTTCACAAAGGCTTTTCCCTGATAAATACACATATATTTCAATATTTAGAAATTTTGAAATTATTGATAAATATATCTGAACGCAGTATTGTAGTAGCAAAAATTATCTGTTTATTCTATCAGGAGTCAACTGCTGAATATAGGCCTACCCCAAAATGGGGGGGGGGGAGGAGGAAGTGTTCATTGTGCACGAATCCTTACGGCTATGTCATAAATAGACGTGTTTCTTAAGTATTAAGAACGTAAACTATCTAATTGGCGAGTTTGTTTCATTCCTAATACAGGGGTTGATTAGAATTCGGATTTGTGTTAAGGGACCCGAGTTTGATCCCCAAGTGGTAGGCTTTTGCCAATTTGCTTTTTAAAAACTTATGTACGATTCATATCGTTGGTTTGGACATAAAGACGGCGACAGGCTCAGCACCTCACACATTGTCTCATAAAATATTTTCGGTGATAGATAGGTCGAAAGGACTTAATTGTCTGAATCTCTGTGTACTCTTTTATTTGAGAATGGCGTGAACATACATGTTTTTATTAATCTTCACACATTTGTTTATAGGATACCAATACGCGATGATGTCCATGAAAACAGCGTTAGCGACAGTTTTAAGAAGATATCGCTTCTTGCCCGAGGATCCAACGGCATCACAGGATGAATTGAGGAAACCGTTACGCATCAAATACGATATCATGATGAGAGACGTCAATAATTACAGAGTGCGAATGGAGCCTAGACTTAATAAATAACGCACAAGAAAGCAAGAACTGAAAAAAAAAGAAAAAAAGAAAGAAGAGAAAAGGAAAGAAAGAAATGAACATTATTTGTTGCTTATTTAGGATAAAAAATATGTAAATTCTAAGTTTCCAAAACGAGAAAACATATACAGCTTTTATATAATATTGCCGTGTAGTTTCGGCACAATATACCTCCGTAGGTGTAGTAAGAGGCGATCAAGAGAAAAGCCTTAAATTGCATTACTACCGACAGATGGCGGGATAAGGATCGCGAAAAATCACTTACCTAAATTTAGCAGACCGTGAGCAGCATTTGAGGTGATGTCCGTTAATGCGATTGTCAATCCGCTTGCCAAGCGTATGGCGGTGGTATTATGATAAACTTTCCTTTACTGGACTTTTTTGTGTCTAAGCACATTATATATAACGGCCTGCAAAAAATGTATGGATATGCGTCTCCTGTAGCTAAGGATTTTCCATAATCGCCACGCTTGGCAAGCGATCGCAGTACCAAGCGATCGCAGTACCAATCACCTCGCACCTTAAACGCTGCCGCCCGTCACGCCGAAAGGTACTTAAAAGCATCTAAATAAATAGATATTTTTTTTCATCACATACCTTGCTCTGATCCCAAAGTGAATAGCTGAAGCACTTCTGTTTTGGAATCGAAAACAAGGAAGCTATCACAAACACTTAGATTCGAGACAATGCAGAAAAAATACTTTCTCTACATTGACTAGCAATCTAACCTTAGAGCTAGATGCCATAAAACTATTCCGGGGCAGTCGTCATTGAAATAGATACTATAACAAACATTGCCACAAATCAGCCTGTGTATCCCTAGCCACTTATTTTTTATTTAGGACAATAGATTTTGTCTTTCTGAATTATATTCTAAAGCGACATAAGAGCATGTTTTTATTGCACTTTGCTAAGCAACCCCAACCTAATTGAAAAGAGGAATACATGAGAAAAAAGTGAATAACCGATACAATTTACAGCAACCGGAGTAACACTCGTGAAAGATTCAGGAGTACTTATTAACATTTGGGCACTGCACCGCAACCCGCACTACTGGGGTGCAGATGCTGAGGAGTTCAAGCCGGAACGATTTCTGGACCGACCGTTGGAGCATCCGTTTGCGTTCATACCTTTTAGTAACGGGGCGAGGAATTGCTTAGGTGAGTTTTTTTCACTGTATGACAGCGGCGCAAAGATTAAACAATGAATTTATTACTGAAGTTTGTCATAACAACGACTAAGGGAAAAGACCTTTGTCAAAGTTAAACTTTCACAAAGGCTTTTCCCTGATAAATACACATATATTTCAATATTTAGAAATTTTGAAATTATTGATAAATATATCTGAACGCAGTATTGTAGTAGCAAAAATTATCTGTTTATTCTATCAGGAGTCAACTGCTGAATATAGGCCTACCCCAAAATGGGGGGGGGGGAGGAGGAAGTGTTCATTGTGCACGAATCCTTACGGCTATGTCATAAATAGACGTGTTTCTTAAGTATTAAGAACGTAAACTATCTAATTGGCGAGTTTGTTTCATTCCTAATACAGGGGTTGATTAGAATTCGGATTTGTGTTAAGGGACCCGAGTTTGATCCCCAAGTGGTAGGCTTTTGCCAATTTGCTTTTTAAAAACTTATGTACGATTCATATCGTTGGTTTGGACATAAAGACGGCGACAGGCTCAGCACCTCACACATTGTCTCATAAAATATTTTCGGTGATAGATAGGTCGAAAGGACTTAATTGTCTGAATCTCTGTGTACTCTTTTATTTGAGAATGGCGTGAACATACATGTTTTTATTAATCTTCACACATTTGTTTATAGGATACCAATACGCGATGATGTCCATGAAAACAGCGTTAGCGACAGTTTTAAGAAGATATCGCTTCTTGCCCGAGGATCCAACGGCATCACAGGATGAATTGAGGAAACCGTTACGCATCAAATACGATATCATGATGAGAGACGTCAATAATTACAGAGTGCGAATGGAGCCTAGACTTAATAAATAACGCACAAGAAAGCAAGAACTGAAAAAAAAAGGAAAAAAGAAAGAAGAGAAAAGGAAAGAAAGAAATGAACATTATTTGTTGCTTATTTAGGATAAAAAATATGTAAATTCTAAGTTTCCAAAACGAGAAAACATATACAGCTTTTATATAATATTGCCGTGTAGTTTCGGCACAATATACCTCCGTAGGTGTAGTAAGAGGCGATCAAGAGAAAAGCCTTAAATTGCATTACTACCGACAGATGGCGGGATAAGGATCGCGAAAAATCACTTACCTAAATTTAGCAGACCGTGAGCAGCATCTGAGGTGATGTCCGTTAATGCGATTGTCAATCCGCTTGCCAAGCGTATGGCGGAGGTATTATGATAAACTTTCCTTTACTGGAGGGATTTTGTGTCTAAGCACATTATATATAACGGCCTGCAAAAAATGTATGGATATGCGTCTCCTGTAGCTAAGGATTTTCCATAATCGCCACGCTTGGCAAGCGATCGCAGTACCAAGCGATCGCAGTACCAAGCGATCGCAGTACCAAGCGATCGCAGTACCAAGCGATCGCAGTACCAAGCGATCGCAGTACCAAGCGATCGCAGTACCAAGCGATCGCAGTACCAAGCGATCGCAGTACCAAGCGATCGCAGTACCAAGCGATCGCAGTACCAAGCGATCGCAGTACCAAGCGATCGCAGTACCAAGCGATCGCAGTACCAAGCGATCGCAGTACCAAGCGATCGCAGTACCAAGCGATCGCAGTACCAAGCGATCGCAGTACCAAGCGATCGCAGTACCAAGCGATCGCAGTACCAAGCGATCGCAGTACCAAGCGATCGCAGTACCAAGCGATCGCAGTACCAAGCGATCGCAGTACCAAGCGATCGCAGTACCAAGCGATCGCAGTACCAAGCGATCGCAGTACCAAGCGATCGCAGTACCAAGCGATCGCAGTACCAAGCGATCGCAGTACCAAGCGATCGCAGTACCAAGCGATCGCAGTACCAAGCGATCGCAGTACCAAGCGATCGCAGTACCAAGCGATCGCAGTACCAAGCGATCGCAGTACCAAGCGATCGCAGTACCAAGCGATCGCAGTACCAAGCGATCGCAGTACCAAGCGATCGCAGTACCAAGCGATCGCAGTACCAAGCGATCGCAGTACCAAGCGATCGCAGTACCAAGCGATCGCAGTACCAAGCGATCGCAGTACCAAGCGATCGCAGTACCAAGCGATCGCAGTACCAAGCGATCGCAGTACCAAGCGATCGCAGTACCAAGCGATCGCAGTACCAAGCGATCGCAGTACCAAGCGATCGCAGTACCAAGCGATCGCAGTACCAAGCGATCGCAGTACCAAGCGATCGCAGTACCAAGCGATCGCAGTACCAAGCGATCGCAGTACCAAGCGATCGCAGTACCAAGCGATCGCAGTACCAAGCGATCGCAGTACCAAGCGATCGCAGTACCAAGCGATCGCAGTACCAAGCGATCGCAGTACCAAGCGATCGCAGTACCAAGCGATCGCAGTACCAAGCGATCGCAGTACCAAGCGATCGCAGTACCAAGCGATCGCAGTACCAAGCGATCGCAGTACCAAGCGATCGCAGTACCAAGCGATCGCAGTACCAAGCGATCGCAGTACCAAGCGATCGCAGTACCAAGCGATCGCAGTACCAAGCGATCGCAGTACCAAGCGATCGCAGTACCAAGCGATCGCAGTACCAAGCGATCGCAGTACCAAGCGATCGCAGTACCAAGCGATCGCAGTACCAAGCGATCGCAGTACCAAGCGATCGCAGTACCAAGCGATCGCAGTACCAAGCGATCGCAGTACCAAGCGATCGCAGTACCAAGCGATCGCAGTACCAAGCGATCGCAGTACCAAGCGATCGCAGTACCAAGCGATCGCAGTACCAAGCGATCGCAGTACCAAGCGATCGCAGTACCAAGCGATCGCAGTACCAAGCGATCGCAGTACCAAGCGATCGCAGTACCAAGCGATCGCAGTACCAAGCGATCGCAGTACCAAGCGATCGCAGTACCAAGCGATCGCAGTACCAAGCGATCGCAGTACCAAGCGATCGCAGTACCAAGCGATCGCAGTACCAAGCGATCGCAGTACCAAGCGATCGCAGTACCAAGCGATCGCAGTACCAAGCGATCGCAGTACCAAGCGATCGCAGTACCAAGCGATCGCAGTACCAAGCGATCGCAGTACCAAGCGATCGCAGTACCAAGCGATCGCAGTACCAAGCGATCGCAGTACCAAGCGATCGCAGTACCAAGCGATCGCAGTACCAAGCGATCGCAGTACCAAGCGATCGCAGTACCAAGCGATCGCAGTACCAAGCGATCGCAGTACCAAGCGATCGCAGTACCAAGCGATCGCAGTACCAAGCGATCGCAGTACCAAGCGATCGCAGTACCAAGCGATCGCAGTACCAAGCGATCGCAGTACCAATCACCATATATATATATATATATATATATATATATATATATATATATATATATATATAAAAATTGTAAAGCTCTTTAGTAGGAAAGATACATAACATTCAGTAATTGTACTATAGTGGAATACATTGTACTGTAACCCTCCCGAATTGGAAAGACCTGTTTCCAATTCGGGAGGGATTTTCACATCGGCGATCACAGTAGTAGACACATTGCATCTTAGACACTGTTGACTGTCACCGGTCTGTTGAATTTCAGTCTAGTATTTTACTAACAAGGGGCAAACGTGCAGGTGGCTCACGTGATGGTAAGTGATCACCCATGAACAGCTACAATACCAGAGCAATAGCAGATGCGTTGCCGGCCTTTGAGAAAGGTATGGGCTCTTTTCTTGAAGGTCCCTATGTCGTATCGGTCCGGTAAAACCGCTGACGGCACCACATTCCATAAAATGCAAGTGCGTGACAGAAAAACGCATTGTGGTGGAATGCTACAGTGTTAGTCACCTCTTATATCACCCTGGCGAAGAAAGGGGTTGGTATATGCTTACACCGTAACCACACACTAGTTTTCACTTTGTAACGCGATTTTTAACCACACGCCAATGATTACTTTGTAACGTGATTTTATTCACGATAGCCAGCTTATTTGGCGATCGGAATACGTGTCAAGAGACTCGAGTTCGATCCCCAGGAGGTATGCTGTACGAGCTTTGAGATTGATGCTAATGAGATTAAAACTTATGTAAGATTTAAAACGTTTGCTTAGACAGAAACGCAGGGACTGGTTGTGCGACGTTGTGAAATAAGCTCCGGTGAAATGAGAGTCGATAGGATTAAATTATTAATCCATAAAAAAATTAACGGAAGATAAAAATTTTTTTTTATCTTTCACTGATTGCTCACCGCCAGTACGTTACATCATACGAAATAATTCCATTACACACTTTCACCTCGGCGTCCTTCGGGAAATCACTAATAAATGCTCTCGCTCCGCCACGTGGATTGTTGGAGGAGCACTTACGTATGTTGTTTTATATTTCTTTTAAATTGCGTAAAATACCGATAGCCGAGTGGTTGGGTGATTGGAATTCGAGTTGAGATACCCTATGTTCTTTAAAAAATATATCTTCACGACTTTCCTAATGCTGGGGTAGACAGAAGTCTAGATAAGAAGACATTTTTTGGGTAAACGTGACAGGTGGTAGCCTGTCGACAATATAAATCGTACATCAATACAAGTTTTTGAAAAACTCATTGGTACCTGGGGATCTAACTCGAGTCTCCCGATTCGAATTCCGATCACCCAACCAGTCGGCTATTGTAGCTGTAAGTATGAAATAGAATCTGTAAATTCAAGACAAAACTGTATCCATCTTTTTAAGAATTTGCCGACATGCAGGAGTGTGCGACTTGGAATAATTAAAGTATATCGGGAGTAGAATTGAACACCCCTGAAGTTAAAGCATAATATCTGTTGATAACTTTATTTTTACGTTTATACTACCAACATTAAAACTACGGCCTATTAAAGTCCACTGCAGGACATAGGCCTCTCCCGTCTATACGGGAGAGGTCTATGTCCTGCAGTGGAGGATTTGCCATAATCGCCACGCTTGGCAAGCGGATTGGCGATCGCAGTAGCAGACCACTCGCACCTCAGACTGCCGCCCATCTTCGGTCGGATTATTTTGGTCTGATATTTTTAGAGGCTGTTTCCCTTAGTCACCTCTTACGACACTCACGGGTAGAAAGTGAAAGAATTTTTAATATCGTATTATAATATATAGTAAAAATATAAAAATTGGTTAATAAGTCACGATAGCACACACATAAGCCACAGAAGGAGTGGTTGGGTGATAGACTCGTATCAATTGTTTTTTGAAAAACTTATATACGAATTGTATCGTTGGCTTGGACATAAAGGCGGCGACGGGCTCACCACCTGTCACGGTGTCCCGAAAATATTTTCGGAGGAAGATGGTTCAAAGGGCGTTTATTGTTTAGACTAGACCTCTGCCTACACTGTATTGGGAATTGCGTTAACATATTTATATATTTATTTTTATTTATTTAAAAATTGGTATATAAATATAGTAACCATTATAAAAAAATTTGGAACCACTGAACAGACCACTATCATACTTCCATAATATACTTTTCAAATTATTTTTAACATATGTTTTTGTTACAAAGTAACTTTCCATTTCTGAAATTGTAATTGGGCAATCAGGGTCTGCACAATTTGTGTCACTAAGTGCAAGCTTAATACGTTTTGAGCAGTAATGGTTTCCGATTTCGTACTCTACATAATTAACTTAATTGCAATGAAATGCATTTCGGTGTTAATCAGTCAGTGCGGTCAAGGTATGGAAAATAAATAACAATAAAATGGGAAAACTTTTCGTTTGGTGTCGGAGGAAGAATGATACAAACTACACAACATACCCAAATCATTGTGGTTTTATTTTTGTGGTTATTTTGGATTTACTAACATTTCATAATATTAGTAGATCCTTATTTTAAAATTTTTCTTATTTTTTTAATTACATTTTTATTAATTACCTGTTATATTTAATAAAGTCACGATAGCCGACAGTGGTGGGTGATCGGAAGTCGAGTTAAGAGACCCGAGTTCGATTTCCAGGTGGGAGGCAGGCTCGCACCAATGGGTTTTTTTTTAAAAACTTAGGTACAACTAGGCTTGAACAAGAAGTCGGCGACGGGTTATTACGTTTTCCTAAAATATCTTCATTAGAAGGTGTCTAGCCCTGGATTGGGAATGGCGTGAAAATAACTAATATTAACGAAAATTTTATATTTTCCTTATATTTTAATTATTCCTCTTATAATTAATGAAAATATACCAACGACAGAAGAATTGTTTTATTTATTTATATTATTGCGTTGAATAAATAATTGTGTTAAATTTTAATACTTAGACAGGGATAACATCATACTCGTATATATTGCTCTGATCACACTTGAGTTGGAATCAACGAAGGTACCACAGACAATCAAGTTTTTGCTTTTGAAGCAAAGTTCCGGAGCTTATCTATGATTACAGAATAGGCGGTGAGCCTCTTGTCTTGAGTTTATCTACATTTATGGTTTAATTCTACCTCAAATACACTTTAAAAACTCATTTCCATCACTCACAACTCATTTCGGAATAAAGTAAAACTCCAGAGGAATACATTTGTATCGATTCTACATGTCATTCTCGACAAGAGATTTACCAAACGCCCTTTGTATAACCCTTTAACAATGCTGATATTCAGACTCTCAAAAATGAATATTCCTTAGATTGTATTTGCTTATGCAGGAATAGCGATATCCGGACCTTCAAAAGACTGCAAATAAGGAGTAATGAATTTTTATGACCCTCGGGACGGAGTTGACTTTTGACCTTATCTATTTCCAGTGACATTTTTAGATGATAAAAATAAAATAAATAAAAATAAATAATAAATATCTTCACGCAATTCCCAATACAGGGGTAGACAGAGGTCGAGTCTAGACAATTAAGTCCCTTCGACCCACCTTTCACCGAAGATATTTTCGGGACAACGTGACAGGTGGTGAGCCCGTCGCCGCCTTTATGTCCAAGCCAACGATATTCGTACATAAGTTTTTGAAAAACCCATTGGTACGAGCCTACCAACTGGGGATCGAACTCGGGTCTATTGACTCGAAATTCCGACCACCCAACCATTCGGCTATCGTGACATTGACATAAAAATAATGATCTTCGAAATACGTGACAGCGTTATTTAGATTTTATGAATCATTCTGAAGGCAACTACTAGATAATTATGCAATAGTTTACTATTTAGAGAAAAAAGTATCAAAAAAATTATGAATAAACTGACTCGACAGACCATTTGATTCGACCAGCTGATTTTTCAAATTTCTACACGCCATTCCCAATACAGGGTAAACAAAGGTCCAGACGATTAAGTCGTTACGATCCACATTTTACCAACATTTTTTGGGACAACGTGACAGGTGGTGTCGAATAATGGGTTTAATTATCTGCACCTCTGTTTATCTCAGTAATGGGAATGGCGTGCAGATATTATTTTTTATTTAAATAAATTAATTCATTTATAAGAACGAAAAGTAATGTTTGATTATTTAGTATACGCACTTTTGAGAAGTATACGTGTATTTTGTCACTAATGCACTTGCAAGGCGTGACGATTATGGCAAACCCTCCCATACGGAAGAGACCTTTATCCTACCGTGGACTTTTACAGGCCATGTGGCGTCATTTTCAAGAACAAAAATATTAGAGTTGCTGTTATATTTTTTTTCATTGAATTTATTCATGACCAGCTACCCCCCGCCAGTTTAACACCTAACGCGGAACCCTAATTATGTTTCTAAAATAAAAGTATACTATGTTACTCCTTATAAAATTAGCTATCTGTCAGTTAAAGTCCTGTTAAATTCGGTCCAGCGGTTTTAGTATTTTATTTGTATGTATAGTTGACATATTGCTGTCTGACAAATTTCAAAAAAAGAATTGTTTTTGACAACGTTGCAAGTAATAAAAAGGACTTTCATTTGCGAATTTGTAATTTGCGAATTGAACGTGAAAGTCTCTATTTAGTGTTGTAACTCGAGCCCGGACGCTATTTATTGTCATTGGATCCGCGCCACTACTCATTTAAATAGCGTTTGCTTTGACAAACAAATGCACAAATGTTTAACTATTGCGTTAAATTTATGTTAACACAAAAATGCACATAGTTTTTCAATTACACAGTCATAATAATTGTTCTGTATTTGCTGAGTGTGGTTCATCTTTTTTTTATTTCATCGTTATACGTTACTAGACTCCATAGAGTAAGTAACTCGTTCTTAGGGAAGTGTATACGCTTCTACAACAAAGTCCCGGTAAATGTGCAAAGCACAGTTTTAAGAAATTTATTAAAGAAAAGCTTTATAGGAAGGGTTATTATAATATAAATGAATATATTAATGACAGTAGTAACCCCTGGGAATGAGGTGATCGCTCCCAAGATATTTCTAGAAAATATCACATTATATTTATATAATGCATTATATTGTTAAAAATATTGACCGAAAAAGAGGATACCTACGGAGTTTCTTTCGCCTGTTTCTTTTCGTTAAAAGAACCTCATTACGAAACGGTGGTAGATTAAAAATAATTATCGATAAATGAATGTATGTTCTTATGTCGATGAATAAATGATTTGATTTGATTTGATTAGAAACTTTTAAGTGTCATTTTATTTTTCAATATCGGGCATGATCTGAATGTGCATAGGAATGCTACAGATGCGTATATATATATAGGAACCCATTTTGGTTTTGCTGTATTATTTATAGTAATAAACATGTATGCAAAACATAAGTTATAAAATAAAGAAAACTAGTCTCAATTTGTCTGCATCAAATATTCGGAAACATTCAATTGTTTAAAAGCATCTTTGAACTTTTGCACGATTTACTTGCAATAGTCGTGGTTTTTCATTTCCCAAGAATTAATTAATTTTTTTCTTAACTGGAAATCGTTACTTTCTATCTTTTATATCTTCTAAGTTCACATCAAAGTTGTCAATACAAGTAACACTACTTATTCTAGTTTGTTATTTACAATTATAATTTATTTCAAAACACGGAGACAACATATTTAAGTTCAAAATATAAATTTTTTAGTTCACCACAAATACTATATTTTTAAATAAATAAATATCTTCACGCATTTCCCTATACAGGGGTAGACAGAGGTGTAGTCTAGACAATTAAGTCCCTTTGACCCACCTTCCACCGAAGATATTTTCGGGACAACGTGACAGGTGGTGAGCCCGTCGCCGTCTTTATGTCCAAGCCAATGATATAATTCGTACAAAAGTTTTTGAAAAATCCATTGATACCATGATCCATTGATCGAAGTCGAAATTCCGACCACCCGACCACTCGGCTATCGTGACTTTTTTTGATTACATTTTTTACATAGTTTGGTAAACAATAAATCAATTTCACTGATAAGTAGTTCTAGTAATAGACTGATAAATGGTCTAATAGGAGGTCTATAAATACAGAAAACAAAGACACTGCCGGAGGAATGCTCTTCCGGCATATCTATTTGCAACCTTAGCTCTCATGAGTAAGCTCGCTCTATTGCTGACCTCAGACACGCCTTCATGCTTGGCGGAGGTCAAGAATTTTTCCATTTTTGAAATATAAATTACTATGTATGTATTTATTGTAGGTTTTTGTATAAAGTACTATTGTACAGTACATACAGGCATGTAGTGATGTAAATGTATATGTAAGTGTATATTTATTATCACTATATTTCAATTTTGCTTTGTTTTCTTTAAACCTTTTAATTAAGAGTTTTGCACCTATCACCAGATTCTCTGCTCAAATCAAAGGTAGATTAGTAGAGAATGCCTTTTGGCATTAAGTTCGCCTTTTGTAATTTTTTTTATAATGTGTGCAAGTAAAGTTTAAATAAATAAATAAAAATTATCTTCAAGCAATTCCTAATACTAAGGTCTAGACAGGTAAATCCTTTCGACCTACATTTCACCGAAGATACTTTTTGGGACAACATGATAGATGGAGAGCCTAAATCCAAGTCAATGATATAAATCATACAAAGTTTTATAAATGTTGTCTTTTGACTCGAATTCCGATCACCCAACCACTCTGCTGTCATGACTTCTATGATATTTTATATCTTCACGCAATTCCAAATACAGGGGTAGCCAGAGGTGTAGTCTAGACAATTAAGTCCCTTTGACCCACCTTCCACCGAAGATATTTTCGGGACAACGTGACAGGTGGTGAGCCCGTCGCCGTCTTTATGTCCAAGCCAATGATATAATTCGTACAAAAGTTTTTGAAAAATCCATTGATACCATGATCCATTGATCGAAGTCGAAATTCCGACCACCCGACCACTCGGCTATCGTGACTTTTTTTGATTACATTTTTTACATAGTTTGGTAAACAATAAATCAATTTCACTGATAAGTAGTTCTAGTAATAGACTGATAAATGGTCTAATAGGAGGTCTATAAATACAGAAAACAAAGACACTGCCGGAGGAATGCTCTTCCGGCATATCTATTTGCAACCTTAGCTCTCATGAGTAAGCTCGCTCTATCGCTGACCTCAGACACGCCTTCATGCTTGGCGGAGGTCAAGAATTTTTCCATTTTTGAAATATAAATTACTATGTATGTATTTATTGTAGGTTTTTGTATAAAGTACTATTGTACAGTACATACAGGCATGTAGTGATGTAAATGTATATGTAAGTGTATATTTATTATCACTATATTTCAATTTTGCTTTGTTTTCTTTAAACCTTTTAATTAAGAGTTTTGCACCTATCACCAGATTCTCTGCTCAAATCAAAGGTAGATTAGTAGAGAATGCCTTTTGGCATTAAGTTCGCCTTTTTGTAATTTTTTTTTATAATGTGTGCAAGTAAAGTTTAAATAAATAAATAAAAATTATCTTCAAGCAATTCCTAATACTAAGGTCTAGACAGGTAAATCCTTTCGACCTACATTTCACCGAAGATACTTTTTGGGACAACATGATAGATGGAGAGCCTAAATCCAAGTCAATGATATAAATCATACAAAGTTTTATAAATGTTGTCTTTTGACTCGAATTCCGATCACCCAACCACTCTGCTGTCATGACTTCTATGATATTTTATATCTTCACGCAATTCCAAATACAGGGGTAGACAGAGGTGTAGTCTAGACAACTAAGTCCCTTCGACCCACCTTCCACGAAGATATATTCGGGAAGACCCACACACACCATGACAGGTGGTGAGCCCGTCGCTATCTTTATTTTCAAGCCAACGATATAATTCGTGCATAAGTTTTTAAAAAATCAATTGATACGAGCCTGCCACCTGGGGATCGAACTCGTGTCTCTTGACTCGAAATTCCGACCACCCAAACACTCGGCTATCGTGACGTTTTTAAATACCATTAAAGTATGAGTATATGTAAATACGAGCTGCAGTAACCACACCATAACGAAATAAACAAACTACTAAACACAGTCGTAGAACATAGAGTAATAAAAATAGAAATATGAACGCCCATAAATAATACCGATATTAAAGCACCGCGCGGTATTAATATTAATGAGCAGCCAAATCAAAGTGGTCAATAAGATTTTAGCTGGAAATCTCGGACATCAAATATTCATGGAGTCAAGATACTTCAAAATTGAATCGGTCTGTTTTTAGATTTCCCACCTTTAATTATTACTATACAATATAATATTCATATATACGTATAAATATCTATGACTCCACTACAAACATTCAAATGTTTGCTCTTAACGGGACTTGCAGTCTTACTGCCTTTGTTAATCTCATTGTCACCATATTTTCAAGTCAATGCGTAGCGTTCATAAAAATATTTTACTTAATAACAAAACTAATTATTAATTACATAAGTAACAAATTAAGTGCAAAAAAATTTAAAATTTGAACTGACACGGGCCTTTGCCACGGTACGGCAACAAGTTGAAATTTTAAGGATTTTATATAATAAGAAAAAGTTTAGCAAAACTAATATGCATTAAAATCAATAAAAATAGCATAATAAGTAACAAATTCAATCAAGTGGAATTTTTGGAGGAATTTATATTTTGTGTAAGCAGTTATAAAACATATTATTTAATTTATAAGCATTCAAAAATAATAATTATTTAAGTAGAACACCGAAGGCTGGACACGGTCACGGCTAGACAAGGTAGAAGAATACGTAACGATAAAAAGAAATCGTCGTAACGGCTTGTAAAAGTCCATACAATATACTAAAAAAATCTATAATGACTTGTATAAAAATTGTAAAGCTCTTTAGTTGGAAAGATACATAACATACAGTAATTCTACTGTAGTGGAGACGAGTCACGTGGTATAAAATTGTGTAGTAAAATCAAAAGAAAATTACTATGGGAAATGAGATTAAAACCGTCAGAAAAAAATAAAAAAAAATAAAAAAAAAATTCCATAAATATTCTAAAACATTTAGAAAAATTATAAATTTAACTAAAAAAGCTCAAAATAATCATAAAATACAAACGGCATCAAACAAGTCTAAAGCAACCTGGAGTATTATTAATAGCGTAAAACAAAACTTCCAAAAGACCCCATAAAAAAATAGTATTAAATAAAAATAACAAAATAACAGACCCGAACGAGACAGCGAACGCGTTTAATGATTTTTTTATTGACAAAATTGTACCAACCAAAAATTCAGAAAGCAATGTGACGACTTTCATAACGACTAAAAAAGAGTCATTTTTTCTCAAACCATGCATACCAAATGATGTTTACAAATAATAAAATCTCTAAAAATTCAAACAGCGTAGGATTTGACGGCGTATGTACTAAAATAATAAAATGTGCTGCTAATATTATCAGTGACCTATTATCTCACATTATTAACCTAAGTATTAGTACCGGTGTATTTCAGATGCATTAAAAATATCTATTATTAAACCCGTACATAAAAACTAGATAAAGAAAACATGGAGAATTATAGATCCATATACTTAATACCTATAATGGCAAAGATATTTGAAAAGTACATTTATATAGCACTCTATAAATACTTTGAATCGAGCAACATGTTTACCAAAGAACAAAAGGATTTAGAAAATAAAACTATAAATATGGCTATATATGAGTTTCTGTACAGTGTATTAGTAAACGTAGACAACAGAACTCCCATTTGTTCTGTTTTTTGTGATATGACACAAGCTTTTGACTATGTTGACCATAAGATACTACTTCTAAAATTAGAACGTTATGGAATTCGAGGAATACCACTACAGCTTATCAAATCTTATTTAGATAATAGAAAACAATACACTGAAATAACAAGTATCAATTTAAAAACCAATCTTGAAGAAACATATTTCTCAAATGAACGTATAGTACAATATGGTGTTCCCCAGGGGAGTGTACTTGGTCCACTCCTTTTTATAATATATATAAATGACTTACCTCGTGTTACAAATCAACCTATGACATTGTTTGCTGATGACAGTACTGTAACAATTAAATGTGAAAATACTGACAATTATAAAAATGACATTTTAACAACTTTAAATTTAGTTATTAATTGGTTAAAAAAACAATAATTTAAAAATCAACTTAAGTAAAACTAAAATAATTCATTTTCGACAACGCAATACAGCTGCTTCCAATTATCCTGACGTTACCTATGACAATAATAAAATCGAAGACGTTGACATGACTAAATTCCTAGGACTTAACATAGATAGTAAATTAAATTGGAAATATCATATTGAACATTTGTCTAAAAAAATAAATAGTGCTGATTATGCTTTGTATAAAATAGCTCCCCAGATAAGTATTGAGACACTACTTATAACATACCATGGTCTCATAGTCTCTAATATTAGATATGGAATTATCTTTTGGGGGAATTCAACGGACGCAAATATTATATTTAAATCACAAAAAAGGTGCATTCGAGCAATGTTTAAGGTCAATGCACAAGAATCTTGTTTGCCATATTTTAAAAAATATAAATTGCTGACGTTCCCATCGCTGTATATATATGAAAGTGTAATGTTTGTAAAAAATAATCCTACATTATTTCCAAAAGTTTCAGATATAATTATTCGCAATAGACGAGATAAACATAAAGTCTACGTACAAAAGCCAAAAACAACACTAATGTCCAAAAGTGTATGTTGTATGGCTCCAAACATATATAATAAATTACCACAAAGTTGGAGACTGTTGTCTAGCGGGTTATTTCAAAATAAGCTGAAAAACTCTTAACTGAGAAATGTTATTATTCTATTGACGATTTCCTTAGAGATAATATACCTTTCTAGTATAAATGTATAAATTGTAATTGATATTTCTTGACATTTGTTATTTAATTATTAGTATTATTCACAATTATTATAATTTACTTTAATTATGTTCAACTAAATATTATGTTTATATAAATTCAAAATTTTTTCTATTAAATTTATTATATTTTTTTTTATATTGTAATTAAACTTTTGCATGCCTCAATAAGGCAGAATGTATAGGGCTATATTTTATAAAATATTAAGAACTAATGTTACCTACATTCTGGCAAATAAATTATTGATTGATTGATTGATTGAGTCGAGAGATCCGAGTTAGATCCCCGGGTGGCAGGCTCGTACCAATCGGTTTTTCAAAACCTTATGTACGAATTATATCGTTGGCTTGGACATAAAGACGGCGACGGGCTCACCATCTGTCACGTTGTCCCGAAAAATATCTTCGGTGGAAGGAGGGTCTAAGGGACTTAATTGTCTAGACTAGACCTCTGTCTACCTCTGTATTGGGAATTGCGTGAAGATGTTTATTTGTTTGTTTAAAAAAATATTTAAATCTCTCACTGATTGCTCACCGCCAGTACGTTACATCATACGAAATAATTCCATTACACACTTTCACCTCGGCGTCCTTCGGGAAATCACTAATAAACGCTCTCGCATACCACCTGGATTATTGGAGAGGAGCACTCTCATATGTTGTTTTATTTTGTTTTAAATCGCGAAAAATGCCGATAGCAGAATGGTTGGATGATTGGAATTCGATTTGAGATACCCTATATTCTTTAAAATATATATCTTCACGCCTTTCCTAATACTAGGGTAGACAGAAGTCTAGACAAGAAGACATTTTTTGGGACAACTAACAGGTGGTAGCCTGTCGACAATATAAATCGTAAATCAAGTTTTTGAAAAAACTTATTGGTTAGTACCATCTGGGGATCAAACTCGGGTCTCACGATTAGAATTCCGATGACTTAACCACTCGGCTGTTGTAGCTTAATTCTACATCTACATTTGGCTATATCGAGCTTCTAAAGCAGGTTCATTAATAATTAGTCTATCGGGTTGTTGAGAAAGTAGAAATAAAATTCGAATAAGTTGAAATGAATTAATTACCCCTGTCCACATAAATATTGAAAATACCGGAAGATGTATATAAAAAAAGTAAATTAAGAAACTTTATCGCGCACGTACTTACTGGTTTCGAGTTTGCGATGAAAGGATCTTTCGCTAATTAGGCGGTAAAGACTAAGAACGACTTTCAAAGTGGAGTTAAACAGACACTGTTTACAAAGTAGTTAAGATGTTTTGAGTGATTTCGACACTTCAGATCACAATCACAAATCACAATAAAAATGTACAAACGAAAATTGATACGACTAAGAATGGAAAAAAATCTAAAGAAAATCAATAAACAACAACAAATAAAATTATGTATGCATTACCTGCTTACGAAAGCCAAGTGGTAGGGTGATCGGAATTTGAGTCAAGAGAACGGAGTCAGGCTCACCACCTGTCACATTGTCGGAAAAAATGTCTTCGGTAAGTGTTGGGTCGAAAGGACTTAATTGTCTGACGTCCTTTCTATCCCAGTATTGGCAATAGCGCGAAGATATATTTTCTGATCCGGAAAACCAACAGACACTTTCTTGGCGGGTATATATTTGCCGTTGGGTAGTGCATGTGTGCTCACGCGTTTGTTTGTGTATGTGTGTGTGTATGAGCACGTGAGTGTGTGGTATTTTTGGTACTCTTAAAAAATAGGTTTAAGCAAATAAAACAAGAACTATGGAATATGCGACGCTTTAAAAATAAAAATTTGTTCTATTTATTTAATTTAACCCTTTTCAGGGTTGCAATTCTACATAGCTGCGCATCCATGCCATCCAGGGTTAGGGCGTCCCCCCAAGGCGACGCACACCAGTTCGTCCACGTTGATGTGGAAAGCATCGATTAAAGCGGCGATGGGGACCGCCACCGTCACGCACAGCTCGACACGGTGGAAGGTGGGGAACGGGTGCAAAGTTGCCGCGTGGAATGTTGGAGGAGGCATGAGAGATAAGACGAATGAGCTGATCGAAATTATGAAAGAAAGAGAATTAGATGTGGTGTGTTTGTCGGAGACCAAGCGGAAGGGCAGTGGTACTGAAGAGCTCCCTGGTGGGGCGTTTGCTCTATGGTCCAGGTCCCGGAGGCGTGAGTGTCTGCCAGGGAGTGGGGGTGCTGCTGTCATCTCGGTTGGTCGATTTTATGACTGAATGTAAGACTGTGAACACAAGACTTCTCTGGGTTCGCTTTAAATTGGGACTCACGAAGTTATTCCGTTTGGCTGTTTACGCGACGGTAGCTTCGTCGTCCAGGGCTGAGCTGGAGGAGTTTTGGGAGAATGTAAGAGAAGTTCTAGATTTGGTTAGGGGAAACGAAAGAACTGTTGTATGTGGTGATTTGAATGGATGGGTTGGTACCGCTCGACCAGGGTACGAGTCGGTGCTTGGAATGTTTGGTGATAAAAGGGTTAACGATGCTGGCAAGCTCATACAGGCTGTGTGCAAGGAAAAGGGTACTCTTGTGACAAACACTATATTTAGTCACAAGAGAATCCTTATGTATACTAGAGAAAGAGAGAATGAGAGAAGTATGATCGATTTATTCCTGGTGGATGACCGACTGCGAAAACAGGTACGCAAGTGTACAGGGGTGCTGACCTGGGAACGGATCACTATCTAGTGAATACTAGATTTTGGGATCTGTTCGCGGGTTGGCGCCACCGGATGGCGATACCAGAACCACAGTCGGTCGGTAGCATCCGAAGCTGGAAGCTTCAGGAAACGAACACTAGGAATGAATATCAAGCAAAGCTGGACATCATCGATGTCAGGAAAGAATGTGGAAGAAATATGGCAGAGCCTTAGGGATGGAATGGTTAGTGCAGCGGAAGACGTGTGTGGATCTGTGAAAAGGGTAGTAGTAAAAGGGTGATGCATGGTGGAAAGACGAAGTGAAAGAAGCAGTTAATAAGAAGAAGAAAGCATGGTTAGACTACTTGGCCTCTAGTAATGATAAGGATATGAGAGAAGATGAAAGAAATATATAAGCTGCAGATAGTTCACATGAAAATAATAAACATAATACTAGATTATCTACTTAAAATTAATATATCCTTTTCAACGTACAGCTGCGTTTTGAGGTAGCTTTTAAGTACAATGCTACGAAGTGTTGGAATAATCTGCCGCGTCCATTATGTGCTCTCAAGTCGCTTACTACTTTTAAGATTGAGTTTAAATGTCTACTGTATAATGAGCAAATAAGTACTATATAATAAATAACAACCGCATTGTAATAGTTTAAGAAGTATGCAAAAGGTAATTATTTAAGCAGCCTTTATTGTATTGTTTTTTATTTACATTGTTTTTTATAATATACCTTTATAACATTTAATTGGACGTAACATCAACGATTAGTAGCTATAGAATTAAGTTTGAATCTTTATTTAAAAACAAAAAACAAATAGCTTTAGTATGTAATTGTAGCTGATAAATACTTATAATAAAAATACTTATGATAAGCTGTCCGAGTTCCCATAAGGTAAGGGTCGGACTGAAAATCAGTGTCGGGTTATCCCGGCTACAACTGAGTTCGATCCATTTCGTGGTCGTATACTGCAGCACGGATTGTCATATTTGTTGTTTTAGTATAGCTTGCGTTATTTTATTTGATATTGTTTCCGTGCTGTATTCGGTCCACGAATAAACGATTTCCTTCCTTCCTTCCTTCCTTCCCCCCCCTCCCTCCCTCCATCCCTCCCTTCCCCCCCCCTCCCTCACTCCCTCCCTCCATCCCTCCCTCCTTCCCTGGAGGTAATAGCTTTTATTGAAGGTATGAAGAAGTTCAGGTAGTATTTGTATGGAATACATTTTAAAATTGTCATGGATTGTAAGGCATTTGAACTGGCGTTGAAAAAGAAGGATATTTCTGCTAAGATAGCCCGCTGGGTATTATTCCTCGATGAACATGACTTCGAAATAGAGCATCGTTCTGAAACAAAAATGAGGCATGTCGATGCTTTGAGCCGTTATCCCTTTGTGGTAGTTATTGCACTACATGATCAAGTAAAGCAAGCGCAAGATCAGGACGAGGGGCTCTCAGCTATAAAAAGTTTTGAAAAGACATAAAGATTACTGGGAAGAAAATGATATATTATATAAAGGAGATAAGTTACTGGTTATATCTAAGACTATAGAAAAGTATTGAAGAAGGTACATAGCAATGGACATTTTCTAGAAGAAGATGAAAAACTGCAGTGATTAAACACATATAGGATTAGATAAAGAGAAAATTGAAGATTTTATAGTAACATGCATTCCATGCCTGTTAGCTACGAAGAAAGAAGGAAATAAGAGGATTTCTGTATCAATTGAAGAACAATCTTCCTTAGATACCATTCATTTGGATCACGTTGGACCTTTGACGCAAACTAGTAAACAGTATAACCATATACTGTTGTTTATGAATATACTAAACATTTAGATCATGATGGGATTATTCATATTAAGCTTCCTGAAGGTCGAAAGAGATCTCCTCTGAAGATGAGTTGGAAGCTCTGAAGATCCCAAGTTGCTTCTGCGTCGTCTAACAGGGCTGGCAATAGTCCTCGTCATGAAGACAGCGTTTCAGTGAGCAAGAAGGTCTCTCATTCTTGTAAAACCCATCTAATTCTACTTGTCAACCAAAATAGCGCGAAATAATAATCCTGCTAGAACAAATCAGAAGCAGGTGACGACATCAAAAGAGCAAGGCGTTTCGCTTCAAGCGATAGTCTCTTCACTCCTTTAATAATCAAGGTGAAGTAATTAGAACATAATATTGACATTCTTTGTGTTTTAACATATGCACTTTATTTTTTTTATTCAGTTTTACTGTTTGTAGACTTTCCACACTTTTGAATACTTGAATGCCTCTAACTTTTGTTGAGTTGTTTTAGAGCCATTACTGTATTTTATTTGTAATATTTATCAAAATCTAATTATAACATCAATGTCAGTTTACTAAAGTAAAATGACAGTAACAATGTCAAAATCACAATGTCAATGCCAGGTTATACGTGTATTACTCTATGGTCACAGATAATAACAGTGGCAGATTTTCTTTACTTCATTGAGACGACTATATACACCGTAGTACTTAACCTCGTCGTATTAAATTCCTTTCTATTATTTTGGATATTTTTCAACAGTGTTTCGTTATTATGTTTGAGTGATGCTTCCTGTATATTTTGGACATATATTTGTAGTTCTGTTTCGATATTGTTTTCGTTTTTGTTTTCTTTATTTTAATTATTTTCTATATGTTCATAATTGTATAGTGTTTGTTTTTTTCAGTTTGGTATATTTTAGTAAACAGTCAACTTGGGGTTGGTGTATTATGATTGTTGCTATCCTTCTATATCATTTTGCATGTTTGTAGTTTACTCTTAGTTTTACATATATTCTTTTAAAGTATTTGTATTTTATTTTACATTAATATTTATATTTTATTTTTATTATTATTTTTATTTTTTATTTTACATTGTTTTTTATAATATACCTTTATAACATTTAATTGGACGTAACATCAACGATTAGTAGCTATAGAATTAAGTTTGAATCTTTATTTAAAAACAAAAACAAATAGCTTTAGTATGTAATTGTAGCTGATAAATACTTATAATAAAAATACTTATGATAAGCTGTCCGAGTTCCCATAAGGTAAGGGTCGGACTGAAAATCAGTGTCGGGTTATCCCGGCTACAACTGAGTTCGATCCATTTCGTGGTCGTATACTGCAGCACGGATTGTCATATTTGTTGTTTAGTATAGCTTGCGTTATTTTATTTTATATTGTTTCCGTGCTGTATTCGGTCCACGAATAAACGATTTCCTTCCTTCCTTCCTTCCTTCCTTCCTTCCTTCCTTCCTTCCTTCCTTCCTTCCTTCCTTCCTTCCTTCCTTCCTTCCTTCCTTCCTTCCTTCCTTCCTTCCTTCCTTCCTTCCTTCCTTCCTTCCTTCCTTCCTTCCTTCCTTCCTTCCTTCCTTCCTTCCTTCCAGGTGCATTCGAGCAATGTTTAAGGTCAATGCACAAGAATCTTGTTTGCCATATTTTAAAAATATAAATTGCTGACGTTCCCATCGCTGTATATATATGAAAGTGTAATGTTTGTAAAAATAATCCTACATTATTTCCAAAAGTTTCAGATATAATTATTCGCAATAGACGAGATAAACATAAAGTCTACGTACAAAAGCCAAAAACAACACTAATGTCCAAAAGTGTATGTTGTATGGCTCCAAACATATATAATAAATTACCACAAAGTTGGAGACTGTTGTCTAGCGGGTTATTTCAAAATAAGCTGAAAAACTCTTAACTGAGAAATGTTATTATTCTATTGACGATTTCCTTAGAGATAATATACCTTTCTAGTATAAATGTATAAATTGTAATTGATATTTCTTGACATTTGTTATTTAATTATTACTATTATTCACAATTATTATAATTTACTTTAATTATGTTCAACTAAATATTATGTTTATATAAATTCAAAATTTTTCTATTAAATTTATTATATTTTTTTATATTGTAATTAAACTTTGCATGCCTCAATAAGGCAGAATGTATAGGGCTATATTTTATAAAATATTAAGAACTAATGTTACCTACATTCTGGCAAATAAATTATTGATTGATTGATTGATTGAGTCGAGAGATCCGAGTTAGATCCCCGGGTGGCAGGCTCGTACCAATCGGTTTTCAAAACCTTATGTACGAATTATATCGTTGGCTTGGACATAAAGACGGCGACGGGCTCACCATCTGTCACGTTGTCCCGAAAAATATCTTCGGTGGAAGGAGGGTCTAAGGGACTTAATTGTCTAGACTAGACCTCTGTCTACCTCTGTATTGGGAATTGCGTGAAGATGTTTGTTGTTTGTTTAAAAATATTTAAATCTCTCACTGATTGCTCACCGCCAGTACGTTACATCATACGAAATAATTCCATTACACACTTTCACCTCGGCGTCCTTCGGGAAATCACTAATAAACGCTCTCGCATACCACCTGGATTATTGGAGGAGCACTCTCATATGTTGTTTTATTTTGTTTTAAATCGCGAAAATGCCGATAGCAGAATGGTTGGATGATTGGAATTCGATTTGAGATACCTATATTCTTTAAAATATATATCTTCACGCCTTTCCTAATACTAGGGTAGACAGAAGTCTAGACAAGAAGACATTTTTTGGGACAACTAACAGGTGGTAGCCTGTCGACAATATAAATCGTAAATCAAGTTTTTGAAAAAACTTATTGGTTAGTACCATCTGGGGATCAAACTCGGGTCTCACGATTAGAATTCCGATGACTTAACCACTCGGCTGTTGTAGCTTAATTCTACATCTACATTTGGCTATATCGAGCTTCTAAAGCAGGTTCATTAATAATTAGTCTATCGGGTTGTTGAGAAAGTAGAAATAAAATTCGAATAAGTTGAAATGAATTAATTACCCCTGTCCACATAAATATTGAAAATACCGGAAGATGTATATAAAAAAAGTAAATTAAGAAACTTTATCGCGCACGTACTTACTGGTTTCGAGTTTGCGATGAAAGGATCTTTCGCTAATTAGGCGGTAAAGACTAAGAACGACTTTCAAAGTGGAGTTAAACAGACACTGTTTACAAAGTAGTTAAGATGTTTTGAGTGAGTTTGGGCTAGCCGCACTCTTAAATAAAGACATTTATTTCGACACTTCAGATCACAATCACAAATCACAATAAAAATGTACAAACGAAAATTGATACGACTAAGAATGGAAAAAAATCTAAAGAAAATCAATAAACAACAACAAATAAAATTATGTATGCATTACCTGCTTACGAAAGCCAAGTGGTAGGGTGATCGGAATTTGAGTCAAGAGAACGGAGTCAGGCTCACCACCTGTCACATTGTCGGAAAAAATGTCTTCGGTAAGTGTTGGGTCGAAAGGACTTAATTGTCTGACGTCCTTTCTATCCCAGTATTGGCAATAGCGCGAAGATATATTTTCTGATCCGGAAAACCAACAGACACTTTCTTGGCGGGTATATATTTGCCGTTGGGTAGTGCATGTGTGCTCACGCGTTTGTTTGTGTATGTGTGTGTGTATGAGCACGTGAGTGTGTGGTATTTTTGGTACTCTTAAAAAATAGGTTTAAGCAAATAAAACAAGAACTATGGAATATGCGACGCTTTAAAAATAAAAATTTGTTCTATTTATTTAATTTAACCCTTTTCAGGGTTGCAATTCTACATAGCTGCGCATCCATGCCATCCAGGGTTAGGGCGTCCCCCCAAGGCGACGCACACCAGTTCGTCCACGTTGATGTGGAAAGCATCGATTAAAGCGGCGATGGGGACCGCCACCCGTCACGCACAGCTCGACACGGTGGAAGGTGGGGAACGGAGTGCAAAGTTGCCGCGTGGAATGTTGGAGGAGGCATGAGAGATAAGACGAATGAGCTGATCGAAATTATGAAAGAAAGAGAATTAGATGTGGTGTGTTTGTCGGAGACCAAGCGGAAGGGCAGTGGTACTGAAGAGCTCCCTGGTGGGGCGTTTGCTCTATGGTCCGGAGTCCCGGAGAGCGTGAGTGTCTGCCAGGGAGTGGGGGTGCTGCTGTCATCTCGGTTGGTCGATTTTATGACTGAATGTAAGACTGTGAACACAAGACTTCTCTGGGTTCGCTTTAAATTGGGACTCACGAAGTTATTCCGTTTGGCTGTTTACGCGACGGTAGCTTCGTCGTCCAGGGCTGAGCTGGAGGAGTTTTGGGAGAATGTAAGAGAAGTTCTAGATTTGGTTAGGGGAAACGAAAGAACTGTTGTATGTGGTGATTTGAATGGATGGGTTGGTACCGCTCGACCAGGGTACGAGTCGGTGCTTGGAATGTTTGGTGATAAAAGGGTTAACGATGCTGGCAAGCTCATACAGGCTGTGTGCAAGGAAAAGGGTACTCTTGTGACAAACACTATATTTAGTCACAAGAGAATCCTTATGTATACTAGAGAAAGAGAGAATGAGAGAAGTATGATCGATTTATTCCTGGTGGATGACCGACTGCGAAAACAGGTACGCAAGTGTACAGGGGTGCTGACCTGGGAACGGATCACTATCTAGTGAATACTAGATTTTGGGATCTGTTCGCGGGTTGGCGCCACCGGATGGCGATACCAGAACCACAGTCGGTCGGTAGCATCCGAAGCTGGAAGCTTCAGGAAACAGACACTAGGAATGAATATCAAGCAAAGCTGGACATCATCGATGTCAGGAAAGAATGTGTGGAAGAAATATGGCAGAGCCTTAGGGATGGAATGGTTAGTGCAGCGGAAGACGTGTGTGGATCTGTGAAAAGAGGTAGTAGTAAAAAGGGTGATGCATGGTGGAAAGACGAAGTGAAAGAAGCAGTTAATAAGAAGAAGAAAGCATGGTTAGACTACTTGGCCTCTAGTAATGATAAGGATATGAGAGAGAAGATGAAAGAAATATATAAGCTGCAGATATTTCACATGAAAATAATAAACATAATACTAGATTATCTACTTATAAATTAATATATCCTTTTCAATGTACAGCTGCGTTTTGAGGTAGCTTTAAGTACAATGCTACGAAGTGTTGGAATAATCTGCCGCGTCCATTATGTGCTCTCAAGTCGCTTACTACTTTTAAGATTGAGTTTAAATGTCTACTGTATAATGAGCAAATAAGTACTATATAATAAATAACAACCGCATTGTAATAGTTTAAGAAGTATGCAAAAGGTAATTATTTAAGCAGCCTTTATTGTTTTTTTTTTTTTTATTTACATTGTTTTTATAATATACCTTTATAACATTTAATTGGACGTAACATCAACGATTAGTAGCTATAGAATTAAGTTTGAATCTTTATTTAAAACAAAAACAAATAGCTTTAGTATGTAATTGTAGCTGATAAATACTTATAATAAAAATACTTATGATAAGCTGTCCGAGTTCCCATAAGGTAAGGGTCGGACTGAAAATCAGTGTCGGGTTATCCCGGCTACAACTGAGTTCGATCCATTTCGTGGTCGTATACTGCAGCACGGATTGTCATATTTGTTGTTTTAGTATAGCTTGCGTTATTTTATTTTATATTGTTTCCGTGCTGTATTCGGTCCACGAATAAACGATTTTCTTCCTTCCTTCCTTCCTTCCTTCCTTCCTTCCTTCCTTCCTTCCTTCCTTCCCCCTCCTCCCTCCCTCCATCCATCCCTCCCTCCTTCCCTGGAGGTAATAGCTTTTATTGAAGGTATGAAGAAGTTCAGGTAGTATTTGTATGGAATACATTTTAAAATTGTCATGGATTGTAAGGCATTTGAACTGGCGTTGAAAAAGAAGGATATTTCTGCTAAGATAGCCCGCTGGGTATTATTCCTCGATGAACATGACTTCGAAATAGAGCATCGTTCTGAAACAAAAATGAGGCATGTCGATGCTTTGAGCCGTTATCCTTTGTGGTAGTTATTGCACTACATGATCAAGTAAAGCAAGCGCAAGATCAGGACGAGGGCTCTCAGCTATAAAGAAGTTTTGAAAAGACATAAAGATTACTGGGAAGAAAATGATATATTATATAAAGGAGATAAGAAGTTACTGGTTATATCTAAGACTATAGAGAAAAAAGTATTGAAGAAGGTACATAGCAATGGACATTTTTCTAAGAAGAAGATGAAAGAAGCTACTGAAAGTGATTATTACATAACAGGATTAGATAAGAAAATTGAAGATTTTATAGTAACATGCATTCCATGCCTGTTAGCTACGAAGAAAGAAGGGAAGTAAGAAGGATTTCTGTATCCAATTGAAGAACAGTATTCCCTTAGATACCATTCATTTGGATCACGTTGGACCTTTGACGCAAACTAGTAAACAGTATAACCATATACTGACAGTGGTGGACGCTTCCACTAAATTTGTTTGGCTGTTTCCAACAAGAAGCACATCAAGCCGAGAGACTCTTAAACAAATTGGAGATCCATCAGCAAAACTTCGGAAACCCTCGACGAATAATCACTGACAAAGGCACTGCATTCACTAGTCATGAGTGTTAAGATTACTGTAAGGCAGAGAACATTATACATGTGACTATTACAACGGGTGTTCCACGAGGCAATGGACAAATCGAGAGAATACACAGAATATTAATTCCATTACTTAAGAAGTTGTGTATAGAGAACTCTGGCCTTTGGTACCTTTAACCGTAATAGTACCTTTCAAAGAAGCATCAACTGTACACCTTGTGAACTACTTCTAGGTGCAATAATGCAAGTAAAGAAGACATGAAGATACAAGAGTTACTACAGGAAGAGTACATACAAGTGTTCAATGAAAATAGAGTGGATCGCAGAAAACAGGCCAAGAACAGATTCTCAGAGTTCAAGAAGAGAATGCAAAAAGCTTTAATAGAAAAAGAAAGGACATTCATAATACAAAGTTGGAGACTGTTGTCTAGCAGGTTATTTCAAAATAAGCTGAAAAACTCTTAACTGAGAAATGTTATTATTCTATTGACGATTTCCTTAGAGATAATATACCTTTCTAGTATAAATGTATAAATTGTAATTGATATTTCTTGACATTTGTTATTTAATTATTACTATTATTCACAATTATTATAATTTACTTTAATTATGTTCAACTAAATATTATGTTTATATAAATTCAAAATTTTTTCTATTAAATTTATTATATTTTTTTTTTTATATTGTAATTAAACTTTTGCATGCCTCAATAAGGCAGAATGTATAGGAGCTATATTTTATAAAATATTCTAAAACATTTAGAAAAATTATAAATTTAACTAAAAAGTCACTTTTCTCAAACCATGCATACCAAATGATGTTTTACAAATAATAAAATCTCTAAAAATTCAAACAGCGTAGGATTTGACGGCGTATGTACTAAAATAATAAAATCTCTAAAAATTCAAACAGCGTAGGATTTGACGGCGTATGTACTAAAATAATAAAATCTCTAAAAATTCAAACAGCGTAGGATTTGACGGCGTATGTACTAAAATAATAAAATCTCTAAAAATTCAAACAGCGTAGGATTTGACGGCGTATGTACTAAAATAATAAAATCTCTAAAAATTCAAACAGCGTAGGATTTGACGGCGTATGTACTAAAATAATAAAATCTCTAAAAATTCAAACAGCGTAGGATTTGACGGCGTATGTACTAAAATAATAAAATCTCTAAAAATTCAAACAGCGTAGGATTTGACGGCGTATGTACTAAAATAATAAAATGTGCTGCTAATATTATCAGTGACCTATTATCTCACATTATTAACCTAAGTATTAGTACCGGTGTATTTCCAGATGCATTAAAAACATCTATTATTAAACCCGTACATAAAAAACTAGATAAAGAAAACATGGAGAATTATAGATCCATATACTTAATACCTATAATGGCAAAGATATTTGAAAAGTACATTTATATAGCACTCTATAAATACTTTGAATCGAGCAACATGTTTACCAAAGAACAAAAGGGATTTAGAGAAAATAAAACTATAAATATGGCTATATATGAGTTTCTGTACAGTGTATTAGTAAACGTAGACAACAGAACTCCCATTTGTTCTGTTTTTTGTGATATGACACAAGCTTTTGACTATGTTGACCATAAGATACTACTTCTAAAATTAGAACGTTATGGAATTCGAGAAATACCACTACAGCTTATCAAATCTTATTTAGATAATAGAAAACAATACACTGAAATAACAAGTATCAATTTAAAAACCAATCTTGAAGAAACATATTTCTCAAATGAACGTATAGTACAATATGGTGTTCCCAGGGGGAGTCCTCCTTTTTATAATATATATAAATGACTTACCTCGTGTTACAAATCAACCTATGACATTGTTTGCTGATGACAGTACTGTAACAATTAAATGTGAAAATACTGACAATTATAAAAATGACATTTTAACAACTTTAAATTTAATTATTAATTGGTTAAAAAACAATAATTTAAAATCAACTTAAGTAAAACTAAAATAATTCATTTTCGACAACGCAATACAGCTGCTTCCAATTATCCTGACGTTACCTATGACAATAATAAAATCGAAGACGTTGACATGACTAAATTCCTAGGACTTAACATAGATAGTAAATTAAATTGGAAATATCATATTGAACATTTGTCTAAAAAAATAAATAGTGCTGATTATGCTTTGTATAAAATAGCTCCCCAGATAAGTATTGAGACACTACTTATAACATACCATGGTCTCATAGTCTCTAATATTAGATATGGAATTATCTTTTGGGGGAATTCAACGGACGCAAATATTATATTTAAATCACAAAAAAGGTGCATTCGAGCAATGTTTAAGGTCAATGCACAAGAATCTTCATTTGCCATATTTTAAAAATATAAATTGTAATTGATATTTCTTGACATTTGTTATTTAATTATTACTATTATTCACAATTATTATAATTTACTTTAATTATGTTCAACTAAATATTATGTTTATATAAATTCAAAATTTTTTCTATTAAATTTATTATATTTTTTATATTGTAATTAAACTTTTGCATGCCTCAATAAGGCAGAATGTATAGGAGCTATATTTTATAAAATATTAAGAACTAATGTTACCTACATTCTGGCAAATAAAATTATTGATTGATTGATTGATTGATTGATTGATTGATTGATTGATTGATTGATTGATTGATTGATTGATTGATTGATTGATTGATTGATTGATTGATTGATTGATTGATTGATTGATTGATTGATTGATTGATTGATTGATTGATTGATTGATTGATTGATTGATTGATTGATTGATTGATTGATTGATTGATTGATTGATTGATTGATTGATTGAGTCAAGAGAACGAGTCAGGCTCACCACCTGTCACATTGTCGGAAAAAATGTCTTCGGTAAGTGTTGGGTCGAAAGGACTTAATTGTCTAGACTAGACCTCTGTCTACCTCTGTATTGGGAATTGCGTGAAGATGTTTATTTGTTTGTTTAAAAAAATATTTAAATCTCACTGATTGCTCACCGCCAGTACGTTACATCATACGAAATAATTCCATTACACACTTTCACCTCAGCGTCCTTCGAAATCACTAATAAACGCTCTCGCATACCACCTGGATTATTGGAGGAGCACTCTCATATGTTGTTTTATTTTGTTTTAAATCGCGAAAATGCCGATAGCAGAATGGTTGGATGATTGGAATTCGATTTGAGATACCCTATATTCTTTAAAATATATATCTTCACGCCTTTCCTAATACTAGGGTAGACAGAAGTCTAGACAAGAAGACATTTTTTGGGACAACTAACAGGTGGTAGCCTGTCGACAATATAAATCGTAAATCAAGTTTTTGAAAAAACTTATTGGTTAGTACCATCTGGGGATCAAACTCGGGTCTCACGATTAGAATTCCGATGACTTAACCACTCGGCTATTGTAGCTTAATTCTACATCTACATTTGGCTATATCGAGCTTCTAAAGCAGGTTCATTAATAATTAGTCTATCGGGTTGTTGAGAAAGTAGAAATAAAATTCGAATAAGTTGAAATGAATTAATTACCCCTGTCCACATAAATATTGAAAATACCGGAAGATGTAAATAAAAAAAGTAAATTAAGAAACTTTATCGCGCACGTACTTACTGGTTTCGAGTTTGCGATGAAAGGATCTTTCGCTAATTAGGCAGTAAGACTAAGAACGACTTTCAAAGTGGAGTTAAACAGACACTGTTTACAAAGTAGTTAAGATGTTTTGAGTGAGTTTGGGCTAGCCGCACTCTTAAATAAAGAAGACATTTTCTGATCCGGAAAGGCTCAACAGACACTTTCTTGGCGGGTATATATTTGCCGTTGGGTAGTGCATGTGCTCACGCGTTTGTTTGTGTATGTGTGTGTGTATGAGCACGTGAGTGTGTGGTATTTTTGGTACTCTTAAAAAATAGGTTTAAGCAAATAAAACAAGAACTATGGAATATGCGACGCTTTAAAAATAAAAATTTGTTCTATTTATTTAATTTAACCCTTTTCAGGGTTGCAATTCTACATAGCTGCGCATCCATGCCATCCAGGGTTAGGGCGTCCCCCCAAGGCGACGCACACCAGTTCGTCCACGTTGATGTGGAAAGCATCGATTAAAGCGGCGATGGGGACCGCCACCCGTCACGCACAGCTCGACACGGTGGAAGGTGGGAACGGGTGCAAAGTTGCCGCGTGGAATGTTGGAGGAGGCATGAGAGATAAGACGAATGAGCTGATCGAAATTATGAAAGAAAGAGAATTAGATATGGTGTGTTTGTCGGAGACCAAGCGGAAGGGCAGTGGTACTGAAGAGCTCCCTGGTGGGGCGTTTGCTCTATGGTCCAGGTCGGAGAGCGTGAGTGTCTGCCAGGGAGTGGGGGTGCTGCTGTCATCTCGGTTGGTCGATTTTATGACTGAATGTAAGACTGTGAACACAAGACTTCTCTGGGTTCGCTTTAAATTGGGACTCACGAAGTTATTCCGTTTGGCTGTTTACGCGACGGTAGCTTCGTCGTCAGGGCTGAGCTGGAGGAGTTTTGGGAGAATGTAAGAAGTTCTAGATTTGGTTAGGAAACGAAAGAACTGTTGTATGTGGTGATTTGAATGGATGGGTTGGTACCGCTCGACCAGGGTACGAGTCGGTGCTTGGAATGTTTGGTGATAAAAGGGTTAACGATGCTGGCAAGCTCATACAGGCTGTGTGCAAGGAAAAGGGTACTCTTGTGACAAACACTATATTTAGTCACAAGAGAATCCTTATGTATACTAGAGAAAGAGAGAATGAGAGAAGTATGATCGATTTATTCCTGGTGGATGACCGACTGCGAAAACAGGTACGCAAGTGTACAGGGGTGCTGACCTGGGAACGGATCACTATCTAGTGAATACTAGATTTTGGGATCTGTTCGCGGGTTGGCGCCACCGGATAACGATACCAGAACCACAGTCGGTCGGTAGCATCAAGCTGGAAGCTTCAGGAAACGAACACTAGGAATGAATATCAAGCAAGCTGGACATCATCGATGTCAGGAAAGAATGTGTGGAAGAAATATGGCAGAGCCTTAGGGATGGAATGGTTAGTGCAGCGGAAGACGTGTGTGGATCTGTGAAAAGAGGTAGTAGTAAAAAGGGTGATGCATGGTGGAAAGACGAAGTGAAAGAAGCAGTTAATAAGAAGAAGAAAGCATGGTTAGACTACTTGGCCTCTAGTAATGATAAGGATATGAGAGAGAAGATGAAAGAAATATATAAGCTGCAGATAGTTCACATGAAAATAATAAACATAATACTAGATTATCTACTTATAAATTAATATATCCTTTTCAACGTACAGCTGCGTTTTGAGGTAGCTTTAAGTACAATGCTACGAAGTGTTGGAATAATCTGCCGCGTCCATTATGTGCTCTCAAGTCGCTTACTACTTTTAAGATTGAGTTTAAATGTCTACTGTATAATGAGCAAATAAGTACTATATAATAAATAACAACCGCATTGTAATAGTTTAAGAAGTATGCAAAAGGTAATTATTTAAGCAGCCTTTATTGTTTTGTTTTTTTTTATTTACATTGTTTTTTATAATATACCTTTATAACATTTAATTGGACGTAACATCAACGATTAGTAGCTATAGAATTAAGTTTGAATCTTTATTTAAAAACAAAAAACAAATAGCTTTAGTATGTAATTGTAGCTGATAAATACTTATAATAAAAATACTTATGATAAGCTGTCCGAGTTCCCATAAGGTAAGGGTCGGACTGAAAATCAGTGTCGGGTTATCCCGGCTACAACTGAGTTCGATCCATTTCGTGGTCGTATACTGCAGCACGGATTGTCATATTTGTTGTTTTAGTATAGCTTGCGTTATTTTATTTTATATTGTTTCCGTGCTGTATTCGGTCCACGAATAAACGCTTTTCTTCCTTCCTTCCTTCCTTCCCCCCCTCCCTCCCTCCTCCATCCCTCCCTCCTTCCCTGGAGGTAATAGCTTTATTGAAGGTATGAAGAAGTTCAGGTAGTATTTGTATGGAATACATTTTAAAATTGTCATGGATTGTAAGGCATTTGAACTGGCGTTGAAAAAGAAGGATATTTCTGCTAAGATAGCCCGCTGGGTATTATTCCTCGATGAACATGACTTCGAAATAGAGCATCGTTCTGAAACAAAAATGAGGCATGTCGATGCTTTGAGCCGTTATCCCTTTGTGGTAGTTATTGCACTACATGATCAAGTAAAGCAAGCGCAAGATCAGGACGAGGGGCTCTCAGCTATAAAAGAAGTTTTGAAAAGACATAAAGATTACTGGGAAGAAAATGATATATTATATAAAGGAGATAAGAAGTTACTGGTTATATCTAAGACTATAGAGAAAGAAGTATTGAAGAAGGTACATAGCAATGGACATTTTTCTAAGAAGAAGATGAAAGAAGCTACTGAAAGTGATTATTACATAACAGGATTAGATAAGAAAATTGAAGATTTTACAGTAACATGCATTCCATGCCTGTTAGCTACGAAGAAAGAAGGGAAGTAAGAAGGATTTCTGTATCCAATTGAAGAACAGTATTCCCTTAGATACCATTCATTTGGATCACGTTGGACCTTTGACGCAAACTAGTAAACAGTATAACCATATACTGACAGTGGTGGACAGTTCCACTAAATTTGTTTGGCTGTTTCCAACAAGAAGCACATCAAGCCGAGAGACTCTTAAACAAATTGGAGATCCATCAGCAAAACTTCGGAAACCCTCGACGAATAATCACTGACAAAGGCACTGCATTCACTAGTCATGAGTGTTAAGATTACTGTAAGGCAGAGAACATTATACATGTGACTATTACAACGGGTGTTCCACGAGGCAATGGACAAATCGAGAGAATACACAGAATATTAATTCCATTACTTAAGAAGTTGTGTATAGAGAACTCTGGCCTTTGGTACCTTTAGCCGTAATAGTACCTTTCAAAGAAGCATCAACTGTACACCTTGTGAACTACTTCTAGGTGCAATAATGCAAGTAAAAGAAGACATGAAGATACAAGAGTTACTACAGGAAGAGTACATACAAGTGTTCAATGAAAATAGAGTGGATCGCAGAAAACAGGCCAAAGAACAGATTCTCAGAGTTCAAGAAGAGAATGCAAAAAGCTTTAATAGAAAAAGAAAAGGACATTCATAATACAAAGTTGGAGAAATTGTGGCTATAAAACATTTTAAAACATTTCAAACAATTTGGTTCAGGACTTAAACTGAAACCTAAATATCTAGGACCTTACAAGGTGATAAAGGTTAAAAGGAATGATCGCTATGATATGCAAAAAATGATAGTGCTACTGTATTAAGCGTTGGCCAACAGAAGATGAAGAGAGTTCTTAATGTAAGAAACTTGGTAAGTATAATTTGCTGAAGAATGATTGATGATGAATGCATTATTTCATTTAAATTTTTATTATTTGTTTTCTTTGCTATATGTTTATGTTGTGTGTTACTTTGTTATCATTTAACTGAAGTAAATAGGTAGTGTATTTAAAATGTAAAAATAAAAGGCAAAACTAAATACTGAGTATAGAAATTTGTAACTAACTTCGAAAGATGTTTTTTTTAAGATGTTTTCTTTATGTTTTTAAGATTGTTTTTTTCTTTTGTTTTTATGAGAGAGAAGATGGTTTATGTTTATTTTTTTTTTTTAATAATTAAGATAACGTTTGTAAAGTATGACTGAAGGAATGTGAAATGTGTGTGATGTATTGTACTGAAAGACTTGAAACATCATGAATGCCGAGGAAGTCATTGTATCAGGACGGCCGAATTTGGGAAACGTAATGTAAGTTGGGAACGGAACGCAAGGATGAGTGAGAGTAATGAAAGGGAAGGAATGACAGAGATAGATAGTTTTTAGTTTTAAGAGGGGACTAGTTAGCAAGATGTCGGATAGATGGGTGTTGGGGATTTTTGGAGTTTCTAATTAAAATAAAAGCAGTGTAAAATCAAAGTTGTTTCACTCTGAGCATATTCCTACAGTTATAAATTTTTATTAGTATCTTACTAAGTATTATGTAAATGCGAAAGTTAAATGGATGTTTGTTTGACACGTCAGAACGGTTAATTGGATCACGATGAAATTTGTGACTAATATAATAAAGATTATAATCTGTAAAATGAAATAGAATCTACACTAAAAATTCAAGAGAAAACTTGATCCATCTTTTTAACAAATATCCGACATGAAGGATTGTGCGACTTGGAATATTTAAAGTATATTGGAGTAGGCATGAACACACCTGAAGTTAAAGCATAATATCTGTTGATAACTTTATTTTTACGTTTATACTACCAACATTAAAACTATACACATTTTCTCTAGTTGCTTTCCTATACATACATACATACAGAACGGCCTATTAAAGTCCACTGCAGGACATAGGCCTCTCCCGTCTCTACGGGAGAGATCTATGTCCTGCAGTGGAGGCTTTGCCATAATCGCCACGCTTGGCAAGCGCAAGGATTGGCGATCGCAGTAGCAGATCACTCGCACGTCGGACTGCCGCCCATCTTCGGTTTGATTATTTTGGTCTGATATTTTTAGAGATGGTTATCTCGTCATCTATCGGTTGCCATAACGATATTCAAGGCTGTTTTCCTTAGTCACCTCTTACGACACTCACGGGAAGAAAGTGAAAGAATTTTTAATACAGTATTATAATATATAGTAAAAATATAAAAATTGGTTAATAAGTTAATAAGTCACGATAGCACACACATAAGCCACAGAAAGAGTGGTTCCGACCACCGTGGTCGAAATTTCGAGTCAAGAGACCCGAGTTCGATCCCCAGGTGACAGACTCTTACCAATTGGTTTTTCACACACTTATGTACGAATCGTATCGTTGGCTTGGACATAAAGGCGGTGACGGGCTCACCACCTGTCACGTTGTCCCGAAAATATCTTCGGTGGAAGGTGGGTCGAAGGGACTTAATTGTCTAGATTGGACCTATGTTTACCCCTGTATTGGGAATTGCGTGAACATATTCATATTTATTTAATTCATATTTATATTTATTTATATTATTTATATTTACATTATTTATTTTTATTTATTCAAAAATTGGTATATAAATAGAATATCAATAAAAATATTGTGGAACCACTGAACCAACCACTATTATACTTCGATAACACTTTTCAAATTATTTTTAACATGTGTTTTTGTTTCAAAGTATCTTTCCATTTCTGAAATTGTAAATGGGCAATCAAGGTCTGTACAATTTGTGTCACTAACTGCAAGCTTAATACGTTTTAAGCAGTAATGGTTTCCGATTTCGTACTCTACATAATTAACTTAATTGCAATGAAACGCATTTCGGTGTTAATCACTCAGTACGGTCAAGGTATGGAAAATAAATAACAATGAAATGGGAAAAACTTTTCGTTTGGTGCCGGTGGAAGAATGATAAATATTAATAAAATTATTCCTCTTATAATTAATTAAAATGTACCTACAAAAGAAGAGTTGTATGATTTAATTGTATTGCGATGTTATTATTATGTTGTGATAGATAGATAGGGATAACATCACATATATTACTCTGAGTTAGAATCAACGAAGGTATCACAGACAATCTAGTCCTTTTGAAGCAAACTTCCCCGTAGCTTATCTAGGATAAAAGAATAGGGGATGAGACTTTCGACTTGAGTTTATTTAAATTTATGGTTTCATCCGACCTCAAATACAATTTAAAAACTCATTTCCATCACTCACAACTCATTTCGGAATAAAGTAAAACTTCAGACGAATACATTTGTATCGATTCTACATGTCATTCTCGACAAGAGATTTACCAAACGCCCTTTGTATAACCCTTTAACAATGTTGATATTCAGACCTTCAAAAATGAATATCCCTTAGATTGTGTTTGCTTATGCAGGAATGGCGATATCCGGACCTTCAAAAGACTGCAAATAAGGAGTAATGAATTTTTATGACCCTCGGGACGGAGTTGACTTTTGACCTTATCTATTTCCAGTGACATTTTTAGATGATAAAAAATAATGATGTTCGAAATACGTGACAGCGTTATTTAGATTTCACGAATGATTCTGAAGGCAAATACTAGATAATTATGCAATAGTTTACTGTTTAGAGAAAAAAGAAAATTAAAGAATAAACTGACACGACAGACCATTTGATTTGACCACTTGATTTTTCAAATTTCTTCACGCCATTCTCAATGCTGGGTAGACAAAGGTCCAGACGATTAAGTCGTTTCGATCCACATTTTACCTACATTTTTTGGGACAACTTGACAGGTGGTGTCGAAGAATGGGTTTAATTGTGGGATAAACAGAGGTCTAGCTCTGTTTATCCCAGTAATGGGAATGGCGTGAAGATATTACTTTTTTATTATATTTTTAAAGAAAAGTAATGTATGATCATTTAGTATAGGTACTTTTGAGAATTATACGTGGATTTTCTGACCAATGCGCATGCAACGCGTGACGATTATGGAAAACCCTCCCATACGAAAGAGACCTTGATCCTGCTGTAGACTTTTATAGGCCATTTCGTATGATTTTTTAATACTTATTTCTAAAAGAATAAAAAAAATTTTTTCATTTTGATTTTTTTTCATTCCCTTATTCAAGACTAATTGCCTCCCCCCCCCCCTCCCTCCACCACGGCTTTGCCGCAGTTTAACACTTATGTTATGTTATGTTTCTAAAATAAAAGAAGCCTGTGGTATTCATTATACTAGTGTTATTAAGTAATGTTATACATTATAAGGAATAACATTAGCTATCTGTCAATGAAAGTGCTGTTAAAATCGGTTCAGCCATTTCAGAGATTAGCCGCAACAAACAAACAGACAGACAGACGAAAATTGTAAAAAAAAAACATTTTCGTGTATTACCGTATAGATGTAGTAAAAAACGGTTATTTCAATGTTACAAACAGACACTCCAATTTTATTTATATGTGTTGATGAGTAATTGTTGTCTGACAAATTACACAAAAACATTTGTTTTTGACAAGGTTGCAAGTAATAAAAAGGATTTTTATTTGCGAATTTGTAATTTGCGAATTGAACGTCTCTATTTAGTGTTGTAACTCGAGCCCGGACGCTATTT
Organism: Sericinus montela; assembly: GCA_029286605.1. Classification (NCBI taxonomy): domain Eukaryota; kingdom Metazoa; phylum Arthropoda; class Insecta; order Lepidoptera; family Papilionidae; genus Sericinus; species Sericinus montela. Next base: position 1,998,670 of record JAGSMR010000053.1, read on the forward strand.
ATTGACATTGGATCCGCGCCACGACTCGTTTAAATAGCGTTTGCTTTGACTAACAAATGTACAAATGTTTTACTATTGCGTTAAATTTATGTTAACACAAAAATGCATATAGTTTTTCAATAACACAGTCATAATAATTGTTCTGTATTCGCCGAGAGTGGTTAATATTTTTTTTGTCGTCGTCAGAAACTTTTTAATATTATTTTGTTTTTCGATGTCGGGCATGATCTGTATATTCATAAGAATATCCCAATTTTGTGCTAAGATCTATAGGAACCAATTTTGTATTTGCTGTTTTATTTATGGTAATAAACATGTAAGGAAAACACAAGTTATAAAATAAAGGAACTAGCTTCGATGAAGAAACTGTAAGCTTCATTTGTCTGCACCAAATATTCAGAAAAGTTCAATTGTTTTAAAGCATCTTTGAACTTTTGTACGTTTTCTTTGCAATAGTCGCGGTTTTGCATTTTCTAAGAATTATTTTTTTTAATAACTGGAAATCGCTTTTACATCTTCAAAGTTCACATCAAAGTTGTCAATACAAGTAACACTACTTATTCTAGTTTGTAATTTACAATTTCAAAACTCGGAGACAATATATTTATGTTCAAAATATAAATTTTCTTATTCACCACATTAGATACAATACATTACATTCAATACATTTTTTACATACTTTGAAAAACAATAAGTCAACTGATAAACAGAACTCTATATCAGAATTAGAAGGTCTATAAATACAGAAAACAAAGACACTGCCGGAGAAATGCTCTTCCGGTATCTCTATTTGCGAACGCATGCTACCTAAGCTCTCATTAATAAGCTCGCTCTATCATAGACCTCAGGCAAGCCTTCATGCTGAGATCTAGAATTTTTCCGAATTTGAATTAAAAATAGTATTAAGAGATTATTATTCTAACGAGAGTAGCTTACATCTTGCAGTAGAATTAAAAATTATCTTTAAGACATTCCTAATACTGAGGTCTGGACAATTAAATCCTTTCGACCTACCTTTCACCGAAGATACTTTTTGGGACAACGTGATAGATGGAGCCTTAATCCAGGTCAATGACATAAATCATACATAAGTTTTGTAAATGGTCTCTTGATTCGAATTCCGATCACCCAACCACTCTGCTGTTATGACTTTTATGATATTTTATATCTTCACGCAATTCCCAATACAGGTAGACAGAGGTCTAGTCTAGACAACTAAGTCCCTTCGACCCTCCTTCCATCTAAGATATTTTCGGGATAACGTAACAGGTGGTGAGCCCGTCGCCGTTGCTACCTGGGGATCGAACTCGGGTCTCTTGACACGAAATTCCGACCACCCAACCACTCGGCTATAGTGACGTTTTTAAATAGCATTAAAGTAAGAGTATATATAAATACGAGCCGCAGTAACCACTCCATAACGTTTACTGGTCGTGTGACGCGTTTATTGATATCATAGAAATAAACAAACTACTGAACACAGTCGTAGAACATAGAGTAATAAAAATTGAAATATGAACGTCCATAAATAATACCGATATTAAAGCACCGCGCGGTATTAATATTAATGCGCAGCCAGATCAAAGTGGTCAATAAGATTTTAGCTGAGAAATCTCGGACATCAAATATTCATGGAGTCAAGATACTTCAAAATTGAATCGGTCTATTTTTAGATTTCCCACCTTTAATTATTACTATACAATATAACATTCGTATATACGTATAAATATCCGACTCGACTATAATCATTTAAATGTATGCCCTTAACGCGTTAAGGGTCCCGACTCGAACCCGCACTGCCATTGTTAGTCTCATTGCCACCAAATTCACAAATAAATACGTAGCGTTTGTAAAAAATAGTTTCCTTAATAACAAAGCAACTTACTTAATAACGAACTTTATAACAAATCTACTTATATTAAATTAATAAGTAACAAGTTAAAGACAAAAATTTAAATATTCAATTAACACGGGTGGGATTCGAACCCATGACCTTTGCCACGGCACGGCAAACAATACGGTACGGAATTTTTTTTTTTTTTATCTTTAATTTATAACAAAAAAAATTCAGCATAACTAATATGCATTAAAAACAATAGAAATAGCATAATAAGTAAAAAAATCAACTAAGTGTAATTTTTGGAGGAATTTGTATTTTTTGTAAGCAGTTATATAACAAATTATATAATTTATAAGCATTCGAAAATAATAATGATTTAAATAGAACACCGAAGGCTAGACACGGTCTAAGCTATCGCGATAATTCTATGCATATAGAGGACTTCTAAGAAGTCGTAATAATTCATTCAAAGAAATTAATAAATCATTCTGACATTTACATTTCGTTTGAAAGTTGTTTATCTGAAGATAATATTCTCTTGGAATAATTAGCCACTTATATTTCCAGAACAAAACGATATTATAAGGATAAAGATAACATTGACTTAACCTTGATGAAATGCATTTGTTAATTGAAAACATGAAAATTTTTAGCTTAAATATTTATTTCAAAGGTAATACTCAAATGTTTGAAATCAAATAATAAATATATGGTAAAAATCTAAAGTATTTTTTTACTTTATATAAAAGTAATTCAATTCCCTTACATAAAAAATAATACACTTTTTTAATTACACTTTTTTATTACAATTTTAATGAATATTGCCGTGGCTTTTGAATGAAAAGAATCATTCTACCCAAAGATAAAAAAAATATAGTTAAAAATAATTAAAAAGAAATAAAAAAATATAAATTCGATTCACAGATGTAAACCACCGTTACTTACTACTTATCTTCACGCACACTCCCTGACGGGGTAGCCAGAGAGAACAGATCGCCAAGTGTCACGATCCCTACATACCTCTTTCGCTTCTTTCAGATTCATCATCTTCTTCATACATGCACGTCGAGGTATCTGAGTACTCTTGACCCTCCCCTCTTCGAGCAATTTGCTCACATGGTTTTCGAAAGTTAGACTCGGTCTACCTCAACCCCTTTTAATGTTAACTTTCACGCTATATATTTTCTTCACCATTCGGTCTTCACTCATTCGCTCAACGTGCCCAAACCATCGAAGCACGCCCTTATCAATTTTTATGACAAGGTTATCTTTCAAACCTGCCATATTGCGAACCTATTCGTTTTGCTTTCGGTCGGCCATGGTTAGGCCGCACATTTTACGAAGAGCTCGCATCTCCACTGCATTCAACCTGTGTTCAACGTAGTCGGAATTTAAGTTTGGTTGACATTTGGAATATATAAATATAGCAAAAGAAACTCATTACATGAACAGATAAATGGGATGAATAGGCAAACCGGCAGCAAGGTGGCAAGAGAGTAAAATTTTCTCCGTTCGAATACCCATCAACATCATAGCGGCCTTGAAAGTTCCACTACTTCATATAGGCTCTAGGGTTTGCCAAAATCCCCGCGCTTGGCAAGCGGATTGGCAATCGTAGTACTAGACACCTTACATGAGACACCGGTCTGCTGTATTTTTCGACAGGAAGAGAAGGGTGGTATTGTTCTTACGCCGATACCACACGGATATAAGTACTAATTTTCCCCCGCGGCTATGCCCTCGGTTTAACATTTAACGCGGGCCGTAATTATTTTTCAATACATCTAAACATGTAAATAAAATAATAGTGTCTGTCTGTAATTTTAAATTAATAGCTTTTAACTAAATCAGTACGCTAATATGAAATGATATACCGTACTTACATAAAAAATGATTTTTTAAGAATTTTATATCTCTATATCTGTTTGTTTCGGCTAATCTCTGAAACAGCTAGACCGATTTCAACAGGAATTTCACTGGCAGATAGCTCATGTTAAAAGGTTGTCTACTTTTTTTATACTAGTTGCCCGTTACGTTACGTAAAAACTACTGACCAGATTTTAGTAGAGTTCCTCTTTCAACGTCTTCTAATTAAGAATTAAGTAAACAGCTGTTATGTTAAAATTAGGTTAATTTAAACCATTTATTCAATTTAACAGTGGTAGAGCCACGCATCAGCATTTGTTGTTGCAGGAATGGGCCGGCTCGACCGGGGAAGTACCACGACCTCACAGAATACCGGCGTGAAGTAGAAGTCTAACAAACTTCTGTGTTTCGTCTGGTGAGTGCAGGTAACCGGAGGCCCAAACACCCCCCTCCCCCAATTCGGGGGAGGGGGGTATTCTAAGGCCGGCAACGCATCTGCTATGCCTCTGGCATTGCGGGTGTTCAAGGGCCACCTGCTCGTTTGCCTCCCTTTTCTATAAAAATATAAAATAAAAAATTAAGCTTTTTCCTTTGAGGCATCATATATAATAAATTGTGGTGAAACTTCTCCTGTGTATATTTATGTATGTGTGGATAGAGCGTAAGAATGTTGTAAGAGGAAACGAAGCCTTAAAATGCAACTGACTACCGATGAATGGCGGGATAACCATCTTGAAAAATACCAGAGTTAATTTAGGTAGATTTTAATTTAAGCTCTCATTTCATTTTAATTTTAATTTCATTAGCTTCGTTAAATCGTAATCTAAGCAAAATATTCGTGAATTAGGTTTCAAAATCTAATTCTATTTTTAGCTACTTTATTTTTTATCCAGTTTAGAGTAAAGTAACTTAATAAATTTTTTTATTGTTAGGGTTACATATTTTTTGTAAAAATTTCTCTGCTTTTTCGTTAATAATATTATTTTATAGGCATAAATATTGTATGTGTGATAGTAAAGTAAGAGAGAGAGAGAGTTTAGTCATTGCCACAATTCTGTACATATAAGCAATTAAAAAAACAATTTAAATAAATTATTATCTAATAAAATGCAATCTTGCAGCATTCGACTCAGAAATATGCTACAGCATTACTACTGCAGCGCTGATATTCTGTAGTAAATAGTAAAAGAAACATATAACAGGCAAACGCAGTGTAGAATGTCCTAACAACAAGGAGCGCGACTGTTGCGGGGGAGTGTGAAAATCTTTGGAGGGGGCCTATGTTGAGCAATGGACCAAAGTCCATATTTAGGCGGTAATGAAGTTGATGATTCATTTTACCTGATGGTAAATATATATATATATATATATATATATATATATATATATATATATATATATATATATATATATATATATATATATATATATATATATATATATATATATATATATATATATATATATATATATATATATACATACATATATATTTTTTTTAAATAAATCATTATATAATAAATTATTTTTAGATGTGCAATGTTATTAGTTTAGACAAATTTAAAAATTAATAAAAAAAATTTGGAATGTTAAATAGAATAATAATACAATCTAAATGCAAAATGTTGTTAACATTGTTAAAGTAGTTTTCGATATTTATGCATATATGCATTTATATATATGTATAAGATTAACTTGTTTAAAGCATATCATAGAGACACGGATAGATAGATAAAGAATTACATATAAATATGGGACAACATCACGTACATTCCTCCGATCCGATTAAGAAGCTAAACTACTTATGTTCGGAATCGGAAACATCGCAGGTACGACAAACATTCAGACCCAAAACAATTTACGTCCAGGAATTGTACGCGAGACCACGGAGCAAGCGACACCAAGAAAACCGGTGTGTATGCCACTCGTGCACAGAGGTCGACATACAGATGATATTACTTTTTAATTTTTGTTTTCCTATATGCATGTTATAATAATATGAAGTGGAGAACATAATATTCATCGCGCTTGTAATAGTATTAATGTTTGCTAGAGATAATTTCGTCGTGTCGAGAGTTTTTAGCAAAAATGGTGTTTATCGCAAACTTTTGTTTATGTACAACAGTCAACGTGACTCGAATGAAAAATTCTTCAGAAGATTAATCCGGGGATAGTTTACAACACCGGTGGCGTATTCGAGTTTCTACGTGATCAAAATTCTTGGACGAGACCGTGGTTATTCATAAATAAATACATAGATAGGGACAAAATTACGTATATTGCTCTAATCCCAAAGTAGCTAAAGCACTTGTGTTATGGAATTAGAAACAACGAAGGTACCACAAACAACCAGACCCGAGGTAATGTAGAAAAAGAGGTTTTCTGTGTTGACTTTGGTTTTCTGTTCTATTATCTTCACGTATTTGAATTATCATTTTCAGATATCCAGAATATTTACTCCTTTCTACTAACATGACTCGAGTTGATAATTCGGCATATAATTGTCTAATTTTCAAATATATTTATTATTATTTAAAAATAAGCCACGATATCCAAGTGGTTGGGTGGTCCGAATTTTGAGTCAAGTGACCCGAGCTCGATCCCAAGGTTTTTCAAAAACTTATGTACGAATATAACCTATATCGTTGGCTTGGACATAGAGAGGGCTACGGGATCACCACCTGTCACGTTGTCCTAAAAATATCTTCGGTGGACGCTTGCATTGGGAATTGCGTGACGATATTTATTTATTTTATTATTAAAAATTAAATTAGTACTCAACACGGGCGGAGCCGTAGGCGTAAATCTAGTCATTTTATAATTCTCGGACATATTAATTCTAAGCTACAAACAAAAATGAGCCCAATATTCGCATCACGTGCATTATAACCGTAAACCTTCCTTTAAATTTTAGCGAAATTCACCTGAACGGGATACAAAATATGAGCCGTATCTCTTTGCAGTAAGGTTGTATTTCGCTGATGATTCCCCCAAGATATATTCAAAGTTTTCAAAGTTAAGCTTCGCTATATCCTAATGGCAGACTGCACAAAATTTCCATTTTCCATACCATTTACCGCAAATTAATGCTAGAGATCAGTCCGTGCTCCAACCAATTTATTTGCAGGATTTTCACCTAACGAATGTTTTGAGGACTAATTATAGATATCCATTTAGTCTGTGAGAGCGCTATTAACAATATATGTTTTTGTAGGACAGGGGACAGATAGGGACAACATCACATATTTCGTTTCAATCTCAAAGTAAGCAGTTAAAGCTTTTGTTATGGAATTGGTAACAACGAAGGACAAACAGATCCGAGAAAATGTAAAAAAAGTGTTTTCTACGTTAAGATATTTTAGACAGGGCGACATCATATTAATAACTATTGTACAAAAGAAATTAGATTAATTCTCACCGCCCGACCGACCCGCGAATTTAAAACACAAATCAAAAGCCGTTATGCAAAATCATTCAGGAATTGTAAATTCTTTCAAGGACATAATTTTAAATTTGTTCAGTTATTGATCCACAAATATACATTCAGCCATCCAAAAATATCGCATTTTTAATTTTATTTATTTATCTTCACGCACAATCCCTGACGGGGTAGCCAGAGCGAACAGATCGCCAAGTATCACGATCCTTACATTCCTCTTTCGCTTCATTCAGATTCATAATTTTCTTCATACATGTACGTCGAGGTATCCGAGTATTCTTGACCCTCCCCTTTTCGAGCAATAGTAACATTTATAATATATATAATAGTAACATATATTTTTAATATTAACATTTCACTATGAAGAAGAAAGGTAGAATGAAAACTTTTATTCACGGTCTAATACATACAATACACAATAGATACAAAATAAAATAAAAAAGAAGGAATTATACAGAACAAAACAGAACTTAAAATAATATTGTACAAAAATAGAAAATGATATAAATTCTGTATGGCAGCATAAAATCGCTTTACTGAGTCCTGTCCATTTCAATGGAATATGGACAGGACTCAGTAAAGATAATCGAGATACAGGAACTTAAAATGTTCTGATCATAGCAATTTAGTTTATAATAGGCCAATTAGGCTTTCGGGTTTGCACACACTTAACACTGAACGTGTTAAGTGTTAAATCGCGTTCCGTGTCCTTAAAACATCTGCTATCTGCCTATCAAAATCTCGTAAAAATCCCTCCTGCCGTTTTAGATATTTGCCGGAACAAACTAACGAACTGATAAAAAACAATATTTAGGTCTTAGTGTTAAGCTATTAATTTGGAATTACAAAGAAACACTTCAATTTTATTTTGATATATATTTGACGGTCTCCGTGTAATGTAAGTAATGAGTAGTGTACACGCCGATTTTCAAGGTATCATCAGCTCTGAGGTGCAGGGTTCGGTGTCCAATGTAGAAAACACTTTTCTTACATTTTCTTGGGTCTGGGTGTTTGTGGTTCCTTCTTTGTTTCGAATTCCATAACACAAGTACTTAAGCTGCTTACTTTAAGACCTGGGCACTTTATGCGATGTTGTTCCTATTTTTATCTATATATAATTATATGTTAATATATAAATTAGGCAAATGCCTTACGATGTACTCCTTGATGATTAAGGAAGTTACTAACGAACTGATATATCATAGTGCGTCGACATATAATAACTCAATATCCATATTTGCAGGCAGTTCAGCGTATATGCAACTCTGTATGGGCAATATTGCAAACAGGCTGTTGTATATTAATAAACTAAGTGATAACTTTCTTCATTAAGCATTTCCTTGGAACGTTTTATTGTAAATAGAGATTATTGTAATGGAAAGCGATTTATGACGGATTCTATATGCTTTGCCTTCGAGATGCCTTTCGCTTACCGTTGATCAAATGAAATAAATGAAAAGTCACGATAACAGAGCCAATGGGTGATTGGAATTCGATCCGCGTTCGATCACTAGAAGGTAAGCTGGTACCTGGATTTATTAAAAAAATTTACCATCTAAATCGTACTTATCGTACGTATCTTGCTCATAAACGACGGCGTCAGACTCACCACACTAAAGCGAAAACTCGAAACACGCTTGAGAATGCCTTGCTTTGCATCAGAACTGGCGAAAAGCCACTGCAGGTCACAGGCTTCTCATTCCGCAGGCAGGTCATTAGGCGTACCATGGGGCCATGATCGCAACGCTTAGCCTGCGTATTGGGTTCATGCTATTTCGTTACTACATAAAAAATAAATATCTTCTTGCCATTCATAGTACTACGGTAGTCAAAATGTCCAGACAGTTATTTCTCTTCGATTCACCTTTCACCGACGACATTTTTTGACACAACGTGACAGCGATCAGCGATCATATTTATGTCAGAGCCAACGATATAAATTGTACATAAGTTTCGAAAAAACTCATTGGTACGAGTCTATCTCGGGATCGAACTCGGGTCCCTCGACTCGAATTCCGATCCCGCAAACACTCGGCTATCGTGACTACTAAATCATCACATATCACAAAGAAAATATGAAACAATGGCTACAAACTTTTGCAACAAATGTTTTCGAAAAACAAAAAGCGTATTAAATTAATACAACCAACATTTTCTCTATTGAGATTTATTAACACATTTTCGAAAATATTACACCGTCTCCCGAGGTAATAAAATATCAAGTGATTTATTTTACACAAGTGACATATTGTTCTATTTTATAGAGTACGATATTCATAGAGAATTTATAACGAAGGTGAATTTGTCTCGTAGTTTTTGTTTCAAAAATTAATTAATTAATTACCTTTTTAACTTTTAAAGAACGAAGTGCGAAATTTGGGTAAATCAGGAATGTCTAGAACAGGTGAATGAAATTGCATACTTGGGGAGTGTGTTTAGCCGGGATGGAAGATTTGATTTAGATGTGGACAGGCGTGTCGCTGCTGGGAACAAAGTCAATGGTGCCCTGACTGCGTTAGTCAAAAGGCAAGGCGTAGTGAAAAGTGCACGCCTTACAATACATAACGCAGTGTTGGTACCGACTTTGTTATATGGCAGCGAAACCTAGATATGCCAGAAGAAGCATAAAATCAGGTTGAATGCAGTGGAGATGCGATCTCTTCGTAAAATGTGCGGCCTTACCATGGTAGACCGAAAGCGAAACGAAGAGATTCGCAATAAGGCAGGTTTGAAAGATGACCTTGTCTCAAAAATGGATAAGGGCGTGCTTCGATGGTTTGGGCACGTTGACCGAATGAGTGAAGACCGAATGGTGAAGAAAATATATAGCGCGAAAGTTAATATTAAAAGGTGTCGAGGTAGACCGAGACTAACTTTCGAAGACCATGTGAGCAAATTGCTCGAAGAGGGGAGGGTCAAGAGTACTCGGATACCTAGACGTGCATGTATGAAGAAGATGATGAATCTGAAAGAAGCGAAAGAAGTATGTAGGGATCGTGACACTTGAAGATGTGTTCTCTCTGGCTATCCCGTCAGGGATTGTGCGTGAAGATAAATAAATAAATAAATAATAAATATAATTTTTAACCGTAGCATTATTTAATACAGTCAGTAAGTTTTACTTTATTATTTTCTCGGTTGTTATAAAAGGAAGTATGTCATAAATGATTTAAGTATTCAACGACAATGACAATCTCCATGGACGAGGCGAGTCATCACGCCTCGTCCATTATTATTGGGCACCGGTTTAGATGGTGCCGCCAGCTTTGGGGTCCCGGGTTCGTATCCCGGACGGTTCAACTTCGAATACTACTTTTTAAAAAATTGGTACGAGAACATTCTCTGTCTCAATCACTTGAATACCATTAGGTGTAATACTACATTATTGATTTTCATATTGTATATACAAGTTTAAATTCATGATTACATTGTTTGGGGTCTAGTATATGTATATATTATGTATTTATGTATGTATACATGTATGTATGTATATAATTATGGGTCTGTATGTGTTTACATATTATTGTATCTATCTCCTTTAGTTATGTATTATGTATATTCCTATTGCTCCATCTACGAAGTAAACTTTTCCTTCACGCCATTGGTTGCATGGAAGAGATCAATAAGTTACTTTTGTGTATCCTACTATTTGTTTTTTTTTAAACTACTATTTGTGGTGGACAATATAAGCATATTCATTCATTCATGTTCTACATTGTCTCGGGTTTGGGTTTTTAGTGTTTGCAGTTACTTCGTTGTTTCCGATTCCATTACACACGTGCCTTAATTACTTATATTGGAATCAGAGCAATGTATGTAAAGTCCACTACAAGAAGGCTACAAGAAGACCTTTTCAGCAAGAAAGATTTGGTTCGCTTGATTAGCGGATTGATCATTGCAGTACCAGAATTTTTACGCTGATGTCCGTCAGAGGTCTGCAAAATTTTGGTCTGGTATTTTTCGTAGATGTACTTTTTGACAATCGTAAAAGATTTAAATACGTCTTATAATCTAAATCTAATAGGACTTCTAGATGGTTATACCTTAATATTTAAGTAGCCTCGATAGTTCGGTAATATTTTAAAGACTTTTCTCTTAGTCGAGTATTACAACATCCGCGGAAAGAGAGTGGTAAATTCTAAGGGTGTGTCTAAATCGGGAGAATGCTCCGCACGCGATACGCGCTTCACACGTGCGCTACAAACTGTGTTACTACAATGTTAATACAAATGTTTGGCGCGCCTCTTAAGGGCAACTGACGCAAGGCTCGTACAGTGCGCCTGTATGCAGCTTGCGCACAAAACGTTCCGTACGCCACCATACTGTGTATCTTATTTATCTTCACGCCAATACGAATTCAGGGGTAGACAGAGGTCTAGACAATTAAGTCGTTTCGACTCACCTTCCACCAAAACTATTTATTTGGGACAACGTGGCAGGTGGTAGTTATGATTTTTTTTAAATTTCTCATTAATTTTGTAAAAAAATGAAGTATAACTTAAATTCTTTGAAGTGCATCATTACAGATTTATTTGTTTTAACATTATGCCGGTATTAAGTGTGAGCCTGGTTTAATATTCGGCGAGCTAAACTTAAAACTGTCCACATCACTGTCACAATTTTTTGATTTGTCGTAAAGTCATAATCTTTATGTCATGATATGTATATGTATATGATCATGTATATATATTATATTACATGATCTCCAAGTTAATTAACTTGGAGATCATGTAATATAATATATTGGATAATTATCCAAGTTTAGACAAATACTTTCTTCAATAATTAAAAACGGTGCCCTGACTGCGTTAGTCCAAAGGCAAGGCGTAGTGAAAAATGCACGTCTTGCGATACATAACCCAGTGCTGGTACCGACTTTGTTATATGGCAGCGAAACCTGGGTATGCCAGAAGAAGCATAAATGCAGGTTGAATGCAGTGGAGATGCGATCTCTTCGTAAAACGTGCGTTACCTTGGCCGACCGGAAGCGAAACGACAATATTCGAAAAATGGTAGGTTTGAAAGACGACCTTATCACTAAAATGGATAAGGGCGTGCTTCGATGGTTTTGGCACGTTGAGCGAATGAGCGAAGACCGAATGGTAAATAAAATATATAGCGCGAAAGTTAATATTAAAAGGGGTCGAGGTAGGCCGAGATTAACTTTTGAAGACCATGTGTGCAAATTGCTCGACGACGACGTGCAGTGACAGATTCATCATTTTCTTCATACATGAAAAAAATGATGAATCTGAATGCGAAAGAGGTTATAAGGATTGTGACACTTGGCGATCTGTTCTCTCTGTCTACCCCGTCAGGGATTGTGCGTGAAGATAAATAAATAAATAATTATAAACGGCTAACTCACGTATATACAACCGGTGTCACCGGTCATTAGAGTGAGTGGGCACGAGTCCCCGGTTACGCCCCGCCTTGCACTGCGAGTCTGAGCGCGCAGCGAGTGGTTCGAGCGCATAAGGAGCGCGTGCTGCACTGGTGATGACGAAGATCATGGCGAGGGCGATGCGTTTATGTTGCTGCTTGTGTTTAAGGGCGCACAAAATATATTCACGTACAGTACGTAATCGTCAGCACAATTGTTCTCATTACGCGTCGCATTTCCAAGTAGGTGACAGGGCCACCCCTTGTGTCTATTAAAATTAGGATACCCAATTTCGATAGCTTCCGAGGGGATTCGCGTCAGAAAGTTCTATTCGCGGGGCAACGCTTTCACTTTGTCGTTCCTAATATATTGTGAGGCGTCAGAGTTGACAGCTGAACTCATAATAGCTGTTTTTAATTTAAAAAATTTGACGAATAATGCCTCACAAAATTTTCGTCTAATAAGTTAATTTGCCTCCTGCATTATCAATATGTAATGGATATAAGAGTGCATAAAGATAGCTTAGTTAGCAGCTTTCCCAATCTATATATCCGATTTGCTTATTTGTTTAAAGAAAGACATTCACGCACAGATTTTTAGCATGGATTGGAAATCACTTATCCTAAACTATTCTCCATACTTCTCACAACCATTTTCCGTAAAAGATTGAGATACGTTATTAATTTTTCTTCTCTGGTTTGTATTATAATGTACTTTATTGTAATTGATAGGCTAATTGTTACATATATGAACATAATCGATGTATAAAATACGTAGGAATATAGAAACAGACATAAAATACAATACGAAAACTATCTATTGACGTCGCGGAAGTCAGGCAAGATATCACATGGTTACGGCACAGTATATTTCTAGTCATTATGCGGCCATGAAACAACTGAAATTCGTACGGTTCGTCATAATTTGCAATAGATTATATATACAGCTGTGGTAGATTGTTGTCAAGATATTAAATAAGCAAGTTACTTAAGAATAAATTCCGTTTCCACATCTATTCAATTCATATCATCTGAAGTTTTAAAATAAATAAATATCTTCACGCAATTCCCAACAGGGGTAGACTGAGGTCTAGTCTAGACAATTAAGTCCCTTCGACCCTCCTTCCACCGAAGATATTTTCGACCAACGTGACAGGTGGTGAGCTCGTCGCTGTTTAAGTTTTGATGACATGAATTTGATAGGTTCCTGGTTCCTTTCTTGTCACGGATGTTCTTTCCTTAGGAGTTTTAAAACGCGGCGAAGGGAACAGACGACAGGATAACCATCTCAAAAATACTGGACAAAAATTCAGCAGACCGCAAAAATTCTTCGCATTTCACCTCTACTGCCCATCAGGGCAGCAGAGGCGAAGTACGAAGGTGTCTGTGCAATTGCCATTATCAAGCGTGACGATTATGGAAAGGAGAGATCAATGAGAGACCAATCTCCTGCAGTGCAATTTTACAGACCGTTATAAAATTTTTAAACAAAAGCGTTAAGATTAAATGGTATTTTATTACACAGTATTTAATAAAATAGCTATTAATCGATCAAGCGAAAACTTAATTATACTGAAAAGTTCTAAAGCGAATCAAATTCGAATAAAGCACAATAGAGACTTCCCTTGCTTTTGCGTTTCTTACAGCAATTGAAGAAGAATGAATAACCATTAGGAGGGACGATCCACAGATTATATATTTATTTATCTTCACGCACAATCCCTGACGGGGTAGCCAGAGAGAACAGATCGCCAAGTGTCACGATCCCTACATACTTCTTTCGCTTCTTTCAGATTCATCATCTTCTTCATACATGCACGTCTAGGTATCCGAGTACTCTTGACCTTCCTCTCTTCGAGCAATTTGCTCACATGGTCTTCGAAAGTTAGTCTCGGTCTACTTCGACACCTTTTAATATTAACTTTCGCGCTATATATTTTCTTCACCATTCGGTCTTCACTCATTCGCTCAACGTGCCCAAACCATCGAAGCACGCCCTTATCCATTTTTGAGACAAGTTTCGCTTTCGGTCGGCCATGGTAAGGCCGCACATTCTACGAAGAGATCGCATCTCCACTGCATTCAACCTGCTTTTATGCTTCTTCTGGCATACCCAGGTTTCCCTGCCATATAACAAAGTCGGTACCAACACTGCGTTATGTATTGCAAGGCGTGCACTTTTCACAACGCCTTGCCTTTTGATTAACGTAGTCAGGGCACCATTGACTTTGTTCCCGGCAGCGACACGCCTGTCCACATCTAAATCACATCTTCCATCCCGGCTAAACGCACTTCCCAAGTATACAATTTCATTCACCTGTTCTAGACATTCCTGATTTCACACACACTTCGTTCTTTCTTCGTCCCTTTCAAATACCAGAACCTTAGTTTTATTAGCGTTCAAACGGAGACCATTAATTTCACATTCTTCTTTCATACACGTGACTAATGCCTGCAGTTCTACCTCTGATGGTGCAATAAGCACTGCATTATCAGCATAAAGCAGACAATTTACTATTATGTCACCCAATTTCACACCCAAACGGCTATCTTTCAGCTTCTGTAAACAGCTGTCGAGATACAGTATGAACAGCCAGAAAGAATGACATGTTTTACGCCCGTTTGGACGCTAAACATGGGTAACAGGTCATGCCCTACCCGCACACAGACTTTACAGTCACATTAAAGTGACTTCACAGCCCTTAACAATCGACCATCCACACCATACCCCGGCAACAGTTCCCACATTTTCTTCCTTACAACCTTGTCAAATGCTTTCTCAAGATCCACAAAAGCACAGAAAATCTTCTGGTTAGCAGCCAGAAGCTTCTCCGTGATCATGCGGAGAGAAAACATTTGATCCGTGCATCCTCTTCCAGGTCTAAATCCGCATTGTGCCTCCCATAGAAATCTTTCCGATTTATCTTGCATCCTACGTGTCAAAACCTTCGAGTAAACTTTACATGCTAAACTGGTCAATCTGATCGCCCGATAGCACCCGCATTCATAATATGAACCTTTAACTTTATATAAAGGCCAATCATCCGGAACAGCCCCCGTTCGCCAGCACAAATTGCACAGCAGATGAAAGCTGTCCCAGACGCGTGGCCCACCATATTTGACCATTTCAGCAGTAACTCTGTCTAGTCCCGCAGCCTTACCACATTTCAAACTTCTAATCGCACATTCAATCTCTTTCATACTGATGACCTCAGTGTCATCGAGGTCCGAGTCTGGCGTATCAATCACGGCGTCACCCCCGGATCCCTCACTAACATCATCACACGCATACATCTCTCCATAAAATTCGCTCCATCGCTGTATGACGTCCGATTTTTCTGAGAGGACGTCATTGGTTCCCGAAAGCACTTTATTCATTCTTAAGGCTGTCGCACCACTCCGGGTCCTTCCATCCTCTTTCCAGAAGAGTTTGGAGTTCTCCTTGAAGTTGTGCGACAACCTTTTGTCCGCTTCCATTCTACTCCTTTCACGCACTTCCTCAATCAATGCTTTCGTGTGAACTTTCTGGAGCTTATATCTTTCTTTCCTCTTCTCTCTCATATCCTTATCATTACTAGAGGCCAAGTAGTCTAACCATGCTTTCTTCTTCTTATTTACAGCTTCTTCCACTTCGTCATTCCACCATGCATCACCCTTTTACTACTACCTCTTTTCACATTTCCACACACGTCTTCCGCTGCAATGGTTAGTCCATTCCATCTCTAAGCATATTTCTTCCACACATTCTTTCCTAACACCAATGCTGTCCAGCTTTTCGGCTACCCTTGCTTGATATTTATTCCTAGTGTCCGCTTCCTGACGCTTCCAGCTTCGGATGCTACCGACGGACTGTGGTTCTGGTATCGCCGTCCGGTGGCGCCAACCCGCGAACAGACCTCTAAATCTAGTAATCACTAGGTAGTGATCCGTTCCCAGGTCAGCACCTCGGAACACCCGCGTATCCATCACCTGTTTTCGCAGTCGGTCATCCACCAGGAATAAATCGATCATACTTCTCTCATTCTCTCTTGTTCTAGTATACATATGGATTTTCTTGTGACTAAACATAGTGTTTGTCACAAGAAGACCCTTTTCCTTGCATACAGCCAGTATAAGCTTGCCAGCATCGTTCACCCTTTTATCGCCAAACATTCCAAGCACCGACTCGTACCCTGGCCGAGCGGTACCAACCCATCCATTCAAATCACCACATACAACAATTCTTTCGTTTCCTCTAACCAAGTCTAGAACTTCTCCTACATTCTCCCAAAACTCCTCCAGCTCAGCTCTGGACGACGAAGCTACCGGCGCATAAACAGCCAAAAGGAATAACTTCGTCAGTCCCAATTTAAAGCGAACCCAGAGAAGTCTCGAGTTCACAACCTCATATTCAGTCATAACATCGACCAACCGAGACGACAGCAGCACCCCCACTCCCTGGCAGGCGCTCTCGCTCTCCGGGACTCCGGACCATAGAGCTAACGCCCCGCCAGGGCGATCCACAGATACTTCATCAATATCAAAATTCTTCTACCATTCTGCCGTGTTTAAAATCATAGAATTTGCCTGTTTAACTGATAAGCCGACTATCATAATTTAATGTGATGAACCTCACGATTTCTGTATTTACTTAAGGTTAACTTTAACGGATAGTAGTGGCATTTCCTCATTTACCTATACAGACTACACATCAACTTTGCTCTAACAGTACGACAACTTTTTTTTAATAACGCGGGACCAAAGACGGGTTATGTCGGGCTCGCAGCGACTATAATACCTCGATATTTAGCCTTTTCCGTATGTTGGCTGGGCCCCACTTGCGCTGGCATCCAGGATAGCTCCTACTCGAGCGAAAAAATAATTCTCTCCCACTCCCACTAGGCTAGACGCGCCTAAATACGGATGCTCCTTGGCCTCCAAATCCACGAGGGTGACGAACCCAGGAAGGTGTTTCACCAAGCAGCCAGCCCACCCGTCACCCCGCGGCGGATCTGAATTTTGGCTCCGCCGCAGACCAGATTTCGGCCTCGCAGTGCAGCGAGAGCGGTGCTTCGCAATAACGACACTCTTCTCTCCCCGCGGCCTCACCTCAGCGGACAGCAAAACTACCTAACGCAGTTTTATAGCAACGCTATACACAGGTTTCAAATCGGAGCTACAGTACTTGTAGCTTCTATGATATTTTATATATAATTTGGTGTTTTGTAAAATTCAACAACTAGAGTTAACAACACTCGAAACGATCCGATGAACAGCATAAAAAACAAAGTCTTTCAGGAGCATTGGGCACCTTAGGAATTCTAAGTCACATATATAAAACATAAAGTTGCTTTTAAATACGCATTCCTAAACCAAATTTTTTAAGAAAGATTAGAGCGTGAAAATTTTCGACACGTTGCTCTGATGGTCCAGGTTGTGTTTTATTAAGTTTTCTTTATCATTTAGTCAAACGTAATTAGTACTGCAGTAAATAAAAAAAACATAGATTTGTATTATCTTTGGTACCTTTTTTACTCTCTACTCTTTGGTTGGGATATTGTATACCGGCTTGTTTTGTTGTATAAATCAATCCTTATAAATCAGCGCTTTTATTAATATTATTATCAATAATAAAACCTTAATAAGATCCAGGTTGTGTTTTGGATCAACAGGCTATACAGCAAGCACTCTGTCCACTAGACCACAGCTTGGATATGTGCATCGCTAAAATTTCTGGTTAATAGCATGTCCGCTTCCTAAATTATCCTTTAATAACAGTAAACTAATTAAGTATTCTGTACTTAATTACTTTCCTATCTGAGTTTTAAATTCAGGAGTGAACTCAAAACTAAAACCAATGAATGATTAAAGATACAAATAAAAATAAATTAATATTCTTACAACAGACCTAAAATTTCTAGTAAATCTCTAACTTTAAGGCCATACAGTAGCCTCTGGTTTCAACATCCGTTCAGGAAGCTCGCTGCATCCTTACTTCGCTTCAATGACAACTTAATGGTTATTCTATTTGCTTTAACATGGTAATATGGGTTTTAAAATTAAATAATCATAGGTTTTAGTTTTGAGTCAATATTTTTATATCTTTAAAAAATAAGAATTAGAACGATGAATAGTCGCGGCATTTCTGTCTTTCGGATTGCCAGAAAGTGTGGGTAAAAACCAAAAAACAGCTCAGATGCCACCTTGCACCTTAGACACTAGCTACATCATTATATAACATGTTCATATCAATGCAAAATTGTAATGGATTAGCAGAAAAAAGGGCAAGGGCTCTGCGGCTTCTAAATATTAGTTGGATGACCTATTATAAAAAAAGTTACGATAGCCATGTGTCATTGCATAAGTGGTTAGATGATCGGAACTTAAGCCAGGAGACCCGATTTCGATTCACAAGGCACGTACCAATGGGATTTTTTATTCACTTGTGTCCTGTTTGTTGCCTTGGACATTAAGACAGCGACGGGCTCACCACCTGTCACGTTGTCCCAAACATAGTTCCGGTGGAAAGTGATTCAAAAAGACTTCATTGTCGAGAACTCTGTCTACCCCTGTATTGGTAATAGCATGAAGAAAAAAGGATAGGCGCTCTGCGGAATTTAAAGGTTAGTTGGAAGGCCTCTTATGTACCTATTATATTATCATCTGTCCTTGATATGTGTGAAAAATTACAATTCAATCCGACGTTTTGAAGTTATGATAAAGATAAAAATCACATTCAAAGATACCGTTTCATACAAACCTGCATACACAATTTCCATCCAACATTCCAAATACTGGTTAGAACATATTTTGGGACAACGTGACAAGTGGTGAACCCGTCGCTGCCTTTATCGGCCAAGCCGACGAATTATAGATCGTACATAAGTTTTTTGGTACCCATTGGTACGCAGACTGCAATCAGGGGATCGTATTCCGATCACAAACCTACTCGGCTACCATGGCATACATTCCAAGCTAATAAAAGTGTATTAAAACGTAACTCAAATCGTATTGAAGCTTTTTATAGAATTACATTTTATTGAATACGTGACTGATTAAACATGACGCTTATGCCATAAACGTTATATATCACACAAAGCTCGTAAGCAATAGTCTTTTGCTTTCACACTTTCCACAATAACATACGTTATTTTCCTTCTTCTTATCCTCACATATATCAAGACGTGACTACGTGTTGTAGTGGGGTTTTGATGTCTTTGTTCACGTGAACATTTGTTATTTAGATAGTAATACGTATCTTTCGTTTTTCTCTCTTCGCATTTTCCCAACACAGGGGTAGATAGAGTTGAACAAATTCTATATATAAATAAAAAAAAATATTATACGTATTACAAAAAACCAATAAATCTTTACGCATTGCCCCTGATAGAGTAGTCAGAGAGAACAACAGAACAAGAAGGATAACATTGTTAAATGCCAGAATCACATATCTGTTTCACTTCTTTCAAACTCATTTAGATATATCTTCGTACCGTTTCCAATACTAGGGTGGACACAGGTCTAGATAATACATAGGTCTTTCGACCCATCTTTCACTGAAGACATTTTTTGGGACAACTTGACTGGTGGTAAGCCTGGTGTCGTCTTTACGTCCAACCCAGGACATAAATCATACAAAAATGTTTGAAAAACTCTTTGGTTCAAGCCTAACCACCTAGGGATCGCACTCCGGTCTCTTTATACGTTACATCGACTTTTGAACAAATTCATAATTTTATATATAATATAGGTCTAGATACGTTCGGACCACCTTTTACCGAAGGAACATGGCACGTGTCAACGTGACAGGTAGTGAGCCTATCCCTTCCTGGTTTTAAAAATGTAATATTTTTACAGACATATTGATGTAATATTTATATAGATGTAATATTTTTTAGACAAAACAGGGATATAATGATTACTTGTATTTACGCGAATACTACACATTTTAAATAAAACTATTTTCGGATTTTATCGCGTTTTTAATTTACGTTTCGGATGCTTTATAGTATCCCCCTCGAACCGTCCAGAAATAAAAAAAGTTTGTAAAAACTAATTAAAAACCGCGATTAAATCCGAAAATCGCTTTATTTAAAAATAGGGATAGTTAGACGACTTACGGGAGAAGTCGGTGTCAGTCTATGTTTAAAGGTCGTTACGTAGGTATGTATGGTACTTACCATAAGGTCAACGGTTAGTTTGTATTTCGCTATAATCTCATAAAAAAGAAGAAAGGGATAGAGTTATTTTAGTTTTCTTAACATAGGTAATATTACAAAAAACAAGAGCCAAGCGTCAAGAGATCAGAAAGTCAACAGTCAACAGAAAGGTTTTCATGGTGACACCTGCATCCCGGCTTCGATTCCGCAACTGGTTTATGTAAAAAAAAAAAAACTTTTGATGTGAAACATCTATAGCCGTACGTAAAACCGATTTCTGGCGTGGCGACGCATGCCGTGCACGTACGTAGTAGTGTTTAATTATAAACCTTAATTCTCAGGTAATAGGGTGTAAATTAGTATACCTTTGTATGCACGCTATACAAAGGTATACTAATTTACACCCTATTACCTGAGAATTAAGGTTTATAATTAAACACCGAAATCCCTTTTTTTATATTTAATTAACTATATTCATATTATTCATATTAGTGACTATGTAAATTATTTTAAGATTTCATTTTTACATAAAAGGTCTTTCCCTTATAGTCAAAAATGTTCAATAATTTTTAAAACGAATAAACATAAACTACCATTAAAATTAGCTGGAGATTTTAATGTAAATTTGCAAGAGCTGAATCATTGCCAATAATGATATTTCTTCAAAAAGAATTTGCAAATCAACAACAATCCAAAAGAATCTACTACCAAATATGGAACAACTATAGATGCTGTAATTGTGAGATATCTTGATAATGTTTCATCCAATACTTTTGTAACGTATTAAATAAGTATATAAATATCTTCATGCAATTCCCAATACAGGGGTAGACAGAGGTCAAGTCTAGACAATTAAGTCCCTATGACCCACCTTCCACCGAAGATATTTTCGGGACAACGGGACTTTACTACTACGGGACTTGTGTAACGTAGTTTAGTTATCATCGACCAATCGTCACAGTAATACCGGCAGAGGAAACATCGAATATATAGTTATATTCGAGTTATAGTTAACTGAAGTCACAGAGAGAGAGAGAGAGCAAATATTTAAATTGTGGCCACTTGATATTAATATCGAATTTTTATATCAAATGTAAATAAATGTTTATTAAATTAAGTTACCATTTTCTGTAAGAAATTCGTAATACTTCATTTTTTCATTAGTATTTTGTTAGTACTTCATTTTTTCATTCCTGTAATAATATTATCTTTTATGCATATTACTTGTACACACACGATGTTTCACATCTGCCAGGCGTCCCATGACGGTTCACATTTTTTTTCTGCATTGCCACGGGTCTGGATGTTGGAGGTAAATTCGTGTTTCTGATTCCATAACACCCAAAATAAGTGCTTTAGCTGCTTGCTTTATAAATGCAATATATGGCATATTGTCCCGATCTATGTAAAAGAAACATTAACATTAACCCCTAGAAATGAAGTTCAATCAAGAAGAAGCAATCAATTTCTAGAAAAAATCATGTCATATAATATAATATAATAAATAAAATCTCAAAAAATAATAAACTAAAAAATAGGACACTTACACAGTTTTTTCGCCTATTTCCTCTCCGTTAGAGGCACCTCATTACGATACGGTGGTAGTTTAAAATTGTAGATAAACAAATGTATTTCGATAAATAAATGATTTGATTTGATTTGAAAATAAATAAAGAATCTGTAATATTTCAAACGACAAACATTCGAATCACGTATGGAATCGGTTTAATGGATGGTATTATGCTTATCTCACTTTCGAGTTACTCAAGGCGCGGCAACATTTAATACGTGACTCTATGAACAGCCTCATGTTAATGCTAAGAGAAATTTTCAAGAATTTAACAATATCATGATTAACACAACCGTAAAGTTGAATATACTCGTAGGTTATATAAATGAAAGACAAAGATATGCTTTAATACATGTTACAAAACTTATAAATATGCTTAAAATGCTTAAACCAAACATTTTAAGATTTGTCCACCGTCACCGAATACTGCCCTGGTCAGATGTCTAGACAGTTTTTTTCTTTTCTACCTGAATGGTTTACCTCAAAGGAGGAGGGTCACACAATGGTTTAATACTCTTGGCTATAATGCCACTGAACTTGAAACTTTATCAGAACCTGAGTTCTACACACAAATGTTCTCAAAATATATATTCAAAATAAATATCTTAAGCTTAAAATATTAGGCATTAATAATGTGCACACCTATGTATCTTTATAGAAAGGTGTCGCCAGCTTGTTTTAGAAAACATTTCTAATGTTTCCAACAACCAGATAGAAAATATTTCTAATGTTTCCCTTAAAAATCATTAATAAGTTTCTTCTTTAATAAAGTCACGATAGCCGTGTGGTTGGGTGATCGGAATTTCGAGTCAAGAGACCCGAGGTGGCAGTCTCTTACTAATGGGTTTTTCAAAAACTTATGTAGGAATAATATCACCGGCTTGGACATAAAGACGGCGACCGGCTTTCCACCTGTCACGTTGCCCCAAAAATATATTCGGTGGAAGGTGGGTCGATGGGACTTAATTGTCTAGACTAGATATCTTTTCACACCTGTACTGGGAATTGCGTGAAGATTTATATATTTATTATATGTATATTTATTCTTTAATAAATACTCAGCCACGCAACGTCGGTGTTTCAATCATTTCTTCATCACATCTTCAATTGTTTTTGTATACTGAAAAAAAAAAATTTATCAGATATAAAGCGCCAAGTGAAAACCCAGTAGCCGATTAAAATTCAAGTACAACAATTCGAAAAAGTCATAGATAAGTTCCTATTCAACTACTGTTACTATATATGTCATAATATACATAGTAAGTACGTACATTGCACCGATATCTTGGACACTAAGACGGCGATAGATTCACCACCAGTCAAATCGCAAATAAGTCTTCGATGTAAAGTGGATCGAAAGAATTTCATTCTCTGTCTACCCCAGCATTCGGAAATTGTGTGATGATAGAAAAAAGAAACAAAAATATATAAGAAATTCACAGTCTAGGCAACTTAATATTTCACGTAGAGTCCGTCAACAGAAGCTTGAAGCTTTTTCAAGAACTACGGAAACATAATTTATTGCTGTATTCTTTATCCTTATAAATGTCAAGTCGTAAGCACGTGATGTTAGTTATACGTTGACATTTAGTGAAGGTTTACGTCGTAGCTGAATGATGCGTTATTACTTATATTTTGACAGTGTATTAATCTCATTGAATTTAGAGAGGGAAACGGTGTGGAGACAGAAACATTTTTATTCCAGGTACTCTCATATATATTTCTCTCTAAGTTATTTTTTCAATTTATTTATAAATATATTTATTCTGACAAGATGATGAATGAAACAAAATGATGCATCTGAAAGAAACGAAAGAGGTATGTGAGTATCGTGACACTGCGATCTGTTTTCTCTGGCTACCCCGTTTGGGACTGTGCGCGAAGATAAATAAATACATATTTTTTCTACGCGGAATTTAAAAAGAATAACTTAACTTTTCTATACATTTTATTTTCTAAAAATTTTAGTAAAATTTTTAAGATTACCGTTATCAGAATCGAATTAAGAAAAAAGCATGAAAAAAGGTCGGAATTTTTTGCTTAAATTTAAAAAACACTTTTTATTTTGCTCGTTTACAGAATGAGCATTAAGAGACGTTAAATTTAATGATGAAATTATTTTTTTTTATATTAAATGAAACCATTATTCTACTATAGATCGGAATTCACCAAAACTTTCGAATATCGGCTAGCTATTGAAACTGTTAGCCATACTCGAACTGTAGCCACGATCTCTGAATTGTTCGGAGCAGAGTTCAATCCAGGGTTGCTTTAAATATTTCTCCCATTCTTATGACTTTTTGTTGTAAAATAACAAAACAAAACGATTAAATATATTTATTTAATTTCCGTAAAGGCTATATATAATATTAAGTTAAGGAGAAGAAAGATGGTTAGGAGTGACTAGTGGCCCCTTGCCTTCGAAGCCCTTGCCTGGGTTGCGGGTTCGAATTCCGCTTCGGACAAATATGATAATTTCTATATTGTTGTTAATTCCTGTATGTTTATATAAATATTAACATAAGTATTATGTTACAACGATCTCCGTGGAAGAGTGGCGTAAACACCTGTTTTCAAGGCGTCGCCATCTCGAGGTCCTGGGTTCAATTCCCGTTCGCGTTAATGCAGAAAAAAAAAATTTCTACATTTTCTCGGGTCTGGGTGTCTGTGCCTACGTTTTTTCCGATTCCTATAAAATTCCTCACAAGTGCTTTACTTCTTACATTGGGATCGGAGGAATGTATGTGATGTTGTCCCAGTCTATATATGTGTCTATCTATATTTTTAAACTGCGATACAAATGTTTATTATACATTTGTATCGTTGGTTTGGATATATAGAAACCGACAGACACACCGCTTGTAACGTTGTCCCAAATTAGCTCCGGTGAAATGTGGATCGAAAGGATCACATTGTCTAGACATCTGACTACCCCTGTATTGGAGAGGCACGTGTCAAATCACAAAAGCCATATTGATAATTTTATATTAAGATAGTTGTCTAGTTATAAACTTTTAGATTATATATTCATCATCATTATAATAACGGCATGTGAAAGTAAATGCAAGGCATAGGCCTCTCTCTACTCAATACGCTTTAGAACCGGGGCAATCGCAATCGGAGATCAGAGACCTCAGACGTTGCTCGTCTCTGGTCTGCTGAATTTTAGTCTGATATTTTCTATCCATCTGTCGGTAGGTAATAGCATTTTCAATGCTTTCCCTTAGTCGCCTCTAATGACACCCACAAGAAGAGAGGGAGTGTATCATTCTTATGGCGATATTATTTATATCGTGTATACAATTATAATACGAAAAATATAATAATAAAATGTATTAGCTCCAGTTGACGAGGGAGTGACGGGTGATCGGAATTCGAGTCAGGAGACCTGAGTTCGATCCGAACAATGTTTTTTTTTTCCTTTCAAAAATTTTATTATTATACTTATATTCGATTTATATCGTTGGCTTGGACATAAAAGATAGTGATGGACTTACCACCTTTCACGTTGTTCCAAAAAATGTGTTCGGTGGAAGGTGAGTCGAAAAGACTTTATTGTCTAGACCTATGTCTGTAATGGGAATGGCAACAAGATATTTTTTTCTAATTTTTTATATCCTTTAGATACCCGTAACCTATTTAAAAACAAAATGAACCGCTGATCTTTTTGGACGCTGCTAAATTTTAATAGAAGATTAAACATTTGAGTTCAGTTGAGTGGGGCTCATCCACTTGGATTGGTAATTAATTTGAGGAAGTTTTTGAGCGGATTTCTATCCTTCAGAGAATTGCTCGCAGCGGTTAACAATATCTTTTTAGATCCTACAGGAAATAAAAAAGTATTAATAAAAGTTGAAGGAAATCATACATAAATTAATTTTGAGATTAAATTTTAATCTTTTTAATCAAATTTATATTTGTATTAATTTTTTATATGATATTTCATTATTTTATATTTTTTGATCTCTGTTGTTTAAAAGATGATAAAATAAATAATCAATAAATATCTTTAAGCAATTCCCAATATCGGGGTCGAACTCTGGTCTCTTGTCTCGAAATTCCGACCACCCAACCACTCGTACCTCCACCCAAACACCCATATAAAATAAATTATCATCTACCTATTTGAGTATATTGTATCGCTCGATAGCCGAGTGTTTGGGTAATTGGAATTCGTATCAAGAGACTTGAGTTCGATCTTCAGGTATGCTCACAGAGAAAGCAAAGAGTTTGTTCAAGACTTATGTACTATTTATATCGTTGGCTTGAACATAAAGATAGCGACAGGCTCACCAGCTGTCACGTTGTCCCAAAAATGTCTTCTGTGAAAGAAGAATAATTGAGTTAAACAAAAAAAGACCCGATATTCATATAGTTGGTAAGTATATTTTTTTTTTGCTTAGGGTTTGAATTCCGCTAGGGGAAGCATTGGTGAACATGAGATGAATATGAATGATTGTACTCGAGCCATGCATATAAGTAAATTTATATGCATATAACTGTAATGTAATGTTGACTTGGATACTAAGACTCATAGACACCAAGCGATAAGCTCACCTCATATGGTCCTATATACGCTTCGATGAAAGGTGGATCAAAAGGACTTTAGTTTCTAAACCTCTATCTATCCCAGTATTGGCAATATAAATAAAAACAAAACACAAAGAAGGAATACCGCAAGGCGCAGATAGTTATGAATAAAATTTTGTAATTTGTGTGTTAATTTTATAATAATCTGTTAAATTACCATTTCTGAGCATTCGTGAAGAACGCCACCTTAATTTTAAATTAAATTGTATTTTCTAATTCCGACGAACAAATTTCGCACAGAATTCCCGGGAGGCGCCCGAGGCGATATTTAGGCTTAAGTGCGAATAAGGTTTGTTAAAATACTTTCAATGTCAATCCTAAGGAACGTGGGCTTCGTGTTAATCTTATTTTAAGTTTATAACGCGCGTTACGAAAATTCTGGACGATCTTTTTTATTTAATAGACTTTTTTCGTATATTTTTGCGTTTATTAAAATTGCGATAAACAAATATAACTCCTTATGGTTACAGGAAAAATGAAAGATTTCCCTTTCAGTACTCCTTTTAGATCTAGACAAAGATCTAATCTATGGTCGGATCAAATCCAAAAGGCTACGGAACGTAGACTATAGAGACAGCTCATCGAACTTGAAAGGAGTATATTGAGGGAGTGATTGAAGATTGAAGAAGATTAAATATTCTTCTTCTTAATCGCTCTCACGACAAGGGTTATAAGTGTAGGGAAACATTTTGAAGAAACTTGTACGTTTGAAAAATAATAAATAGTATAAATAGTTTTCTTTTACACTGACATTTGTAGTAACTGACTAATAAAACAGCCTGTTATGGTCTACTGTTGCACATACATCTCTACCATAAGGAGAATATGCAATAATCGCCTCGCTTGACAAGCGGATTGCTGCTGCTGTCCCTCTGCTGAATTTTGGTTTTACTCGTATAGTAGGTAGAAGCGTAATTTATTTTTAAGGTTTTTCTCTTACCACACCCACGTCAAAAAAGAAGGTGGTGGTGGTGGTACACAACGCTCAATGGGTGGCTACGTGTATAATTAAAAAAATATCTTCCAAATACAGGGGTAGACAGAGGTCTAGTTCCCTCTAAGTCCCTTCGATCCACCTTCCACCGAAGATATTTTCGGGACAACGTGACAGGTGGCGAGCCCTTCGCCGTCTTTATGTCCACGCCAACGATTTAATTCGTACATAAGTTTTTGAAAAACCCATTGGTACGAGCCTGCCAACTGGGGGTCGAACTCGGGTCTCTCAACTCGAAGTTCCGACCACCCAACCACTCGGCTATCGTGACTTTATACAGTTTATTGTATATATAATTTTATACAGTTCATTATATATAGTATGGTACATAGATGCCACGCCTTAGGAGCAGACTGCGATAGCACTACAAAATACTTTAAATGCAGGTGATCGTCACCGGTCTGATTAATTTATTGTTTGTGTGTTTGTTTCCGGATGGTTATCCCGCTATCAGACGGTAGCCATTACTGTTAATAAGACTTTGCTCTAAGCTGCCTTTTACGACGCCCATGGGAAGAAGGGGTTGGCATATTCTTAGGACGATACCTACAGCAACTTTTAACTGGAGCTTATTGGGACAATGGGAGCTCACTGCCGTAGTACTCCCAATAAGTTATACGATCTAAATAGTTCCACCCTTTCTGATGTGGGTTATTTTACTGGAGGTTCGTGTAAGGTCGGCCTGCCGCCGTCTTGTTGTATATGCCAATAATACGTTTCGTATATAAGTTTCAAAAACAATCTTCGTGGGCATCGAACTTGGGTGTCCTTATGCGAACGATTCACGAACCACTCGGCTATACTAAAATATAAATATTAGCACAGTCGGTGGTAAACCGCTAATAAAAACCATATGAAGTGTTATTATTAATGTTAGAAATTTACAGACACGTTAAATTAGATTCAACAATACATTTTTTTACATTACTAACGGTTTATAGAAGGTCTCTGCGAGATGTGTTATCCCGCATAGCCCCTTATATATAGATAATTTTCAACACATTAAAAAGCTTCTAGCTTCTTGGACGAACCTTTTATACTTGGTTTATATTCTGATACGTCGAAGATTGATATTTTGTACTTTTTTCAATCCCATTATATTATACTTATGATAGTCTTACATAAACCATTTTGTTAAAATGTCTTTAAAATTATGTTTATTTTTACAATACTTATTTTCTATACAATAATCGTAGCGTTTCACTTCTCGTGACTTGGTAACAAGTATGCTGACTGCATTTCCACCTTGAATGTCTAGAGTTAGTCGTTGAGCGAGTAAATAACCCGCCCTCTTGTCACCAGCAGCTACGACTAGTCGCGGATAAAATTCCTTTAGGAACTGCATTGCGCAAGGACCCTACGGACTGATCGTTTTTACGGAAAATGGAACAAATATAAATAAATATCTTCACGCAATTCCCAATATAGGGGTAGACAGAGGTCTAGTCTAGATAATTAAGTCCCTTCGTCCCACCTTTCACCGAAGATATTTTCGTGACAACGTGACAGGTGGCGAGCCCTTCGCCGTCTTTATATCCAAGCCAACGATTTAATTCGTACATAAGTTTTGAAAAACCCATTGGTACGAGCCTGCCAACTGGGGGTCGAACTCGGGTCTCTCAACTCGAAGTTCCGACCACCCAACCACTCGGCTATCGTGACTTTATACAGTTTATTGTATATATAATTTTATACAGTTCATTATATATAGTATGGTACATAGATGCCACGCCTTAGGAGCAGACTGCGATAGCACTACAAAATACTTTAAATGCAGGTGATCGTCACCGGTCTGATTAATTTATTGTTTGTGTGTTTGTTTCCGGATGGTTATCCCGCTATCAGACGGTAGCCATTACTGTTAATAAGACTTTGCTCTAAGCTGCCTTTTACGACGCCCATGGGAAGAAGGGGTTGGCATATTCTTAGGACGATACCTACAGCAACTTTTAACTGGAGCTTATTGGGACAATGGGAGCTCACTGCCGTAGTACTCCCAATAAGTTATACGATCTAAATAGTTCCACCCTTTCTGATGTGGGTTATTTTACTGGAGGTTCGTGTAAGGTCGGCCTGCCGCCGTCTTGTTGTATATGCCAATAATACGTTTCGTATATAAGTTTCAAAAACAATCTTCGTGGGCATCGAACTTGGGTGTCCTTATGCGAACGATTCACGAACCACTCGGCTATACTAAAATATAAATATTAGCACAGTCGGTGGTAAACCGCTAATAAAAACCATATGAAGTGTTATTATTAATGTTAGAAATTTACAGACACGTTAAATTAGATTCAACAATACATTTTTTTACATTACTAACGGTTTATAGAAGGTCTCTGCGAGATGTGTTATCCCGCATAGCCCCTTATATATAGATAATTTTCAACACATTAAAAAGCTTCTAGCTTCTTGGACGAACCTTTTATACTTGGTTTATATTCTGATACGTCGAAGATTGATATTTTGTACTTTTTTCAATCCCATTATATTATACTTATGATAGTCTTACATAAACCATTTTGTTAAAATGTCTTTAAAATTATGTTTATTTTTACAATACTTATTTTCTATACAATAATCGTAGCGTTTCACTTCTCGTGACTTGGTAACAAGTATGCTGACTGCATTTCCACCTTGAATGTCTAGAGTTAGTCGTTGAGCGAGTAAATAACCCGCCCTCTTGTCACCAGCAGCTACGACTAGTCGCGGATAAAATTCCTTTAGGAACTGCATTGCGCAAGGACCCTACGGACTGATCGTTTTTACGGAAAATGGAACAAATATAAATAAATATCTTCACGCAATTCCCAATATAGGGGTAGACAGAGGTCTAGTCTAGATAATTAAGTCCCTTCGTCCCACCTTTCACCGAAGATATTTTCGTGACAACGTGACAGGTGGAGACCGACGCCGTCTTTATGTCGAAGCCAACGCTATAATTCGTACGTAAGTTTTTCATTGGTACGAGCCTGCCATCGGGGGATCGAACTCGGTTCTCTTGACTCGAAATTCCGACTACCCAACCATCGTGACTATATAAGAACATATATAAATTGTAAAGTCACGATAGCCGAGTTGTTGGGTGGTCGGAATTTCGAGTCGAGAGACCCGAGTTCCAATGAGTACAGGTGGCAGTACCAATGAGTTTTTCAAAAACTTATGTACGAATTTCATCGTTGGCTTGGACATAAAGGCGGCGACGGGCTCACCACCTGTCACGTTGTCCCGAAAAATATCTTTGGTAGAAGGTATCGAAGGGACTTAATTGTCTAGACTTGACCTCTGTCTACCCCTGTGTTGGGAATTGCGTGAAGATATTTATTTATTTTTTATTTATTTATATAAATTGTGTTGAAAAAATATTATATGTTATTTTTCCATTCTCTTCGATTCTTAAGTTCGTATAAACGCATTAAATATTTTGCGTAATTATAGGCACACTTTTTCAGTATTCCAGTAATAAATAGTCCGGTAATTAAATAGGCGGGGCCGCTTACGCTTGATGAGTGTAAGCGCTTTAAATAAATTAGCCAGCGATCACCTTTAATGAGGGACTAGGAATTTATTTCAACATTTAGACCGGTCTAATGAATTAAATTCCTGCTATTTATCAAATATACGTTATACCCCTACTATTTAGAACGTTGTCACGTTGTCTCGAAAATATCTTCGGTGGAAAGTTGGTCGATGGGACTTAATTGTCTAAACTAGACCTATGTCTACTCCTGTATTGGGAATTGGGTGAAGATATTTATTTATATTACACTGCCATTTAACGTGGTTCCGATAATTCAAATACTAGTTACCAATAAACCAAAACAACTTTATCACACAACAATAATAAAATAATTCAGTCCACCCACCGTTCACAGAAGACCTATTTTGGGACAATGTAACAGGTGGTGAGTTTGTCACCGTCTTTATGTCCGAGCCAACGATATAAATGTCCCAAATAAGCTTCTGTGAAACTGGGTCAAAAGGATTTAATTACCTGCACCTCCCTTTACCCCAGTTCTGTGAAAAGAACCTGAACATGTAAAATAACATAATATGGTTTTATAATATTTTTAGACATAGAGAATACGCCCCAAATGTTTCTTTTCCAATGTTCTTCGTAAAATAATATAATGCTTATGTTTATTCTATGTGTTGTAATAATAAATACATACATACATAGGAGCAACATCACATACGTTGCTTTGATCTAAAAGTAAGTAGCTTTAGCGTTTGTATTATAGAATCAGAAACAACGAATCGACCACAAACACCCAGACCCGAGAAATAGTAAAAAACGTTTTTCTACATTGCCCCAACTGGGAATTAAACTCGAGCCTATAGAATTGGCGCCATTAAAACCGGTGTACACCACATCTCCACGGAGGTCGTTAAATATGGAAAATAACTAAAATACATAAAGGAACATTTGTTAATTGTAGTTTCTTTCTAATAGGAAGAGGAGAGAAATGCATTTTCACAGCGAACATTATGCGCAGTCACGTTCCTAGCGGTAATGAAGTTTCCGAGATGGAACCGTATGCAAGCTCGTGACACGACAACTATAATGGCTTTGGAAATGCTTTGCGAAAAATAAATGTTACTTAGCGAAAGTTGTGTTGACATTTTTTTATTTACGAAAAGACAAAAATGTTTACGTATCCTCGAAAAAAGAAATTCTCGTGTGGTAACCTCGTTTAGGCAAATGCAGTGTACGATAATGCGGTAGGTGACGAGAATTCGAGACCAGAGTTCGATCCCCGAGGCTCTTCTCAATGGTTTTTTTTCTAAAACCTACGTATAATTTATATCGTTCCTTGAACATAAAGACGGCTACGGGCTCACCACCAGTTATGTTGTCCAAAAAAATCACTTCGGTGGAAGGTGGGTCGAAAGGACTTAATTGTCCAGACTTCTGTCAACCACTGTATCGAGAATATCCTGAAGATTTTTTTTTATCAGTGTACGACCCTCCGTATTGAAAAATATTTCGGGAAGTCAATGGATGCAGAGGAAAATTTTGGGGATGCCCATTCAGTTCCAAGTTCTGCAGTGGAGTCTCAAGAGACTGTACTGACTTTGATAAATTTATAGTTATTAATTCCTGTGTATAGGCATAAAAATGCCCCATCCGCTTCATTCCCGTGGGTGTCGTAAGAGGCCTTAAAGGAAAATCCTTTTAAAATGCTATTGGTTACCGATAAATGGCGAGATAAACATCTCGAAAAACGAACCAATAGTATTTTTTAAACTTTTTTTTATTACCACCGAAAAATAAGTTATTTCAATTATTCTATGATTTTGTTGTATGTTCATAAATAAATAAAAAAAAGTAAATACCAAAATTCAGCACACCTGTGCTGAGCGTTTTAGGTGCGAGGTATTTGGCACTATAATCGCCAATCTAAGATTATCTTCTTGACGGAATCTTATCTTCTTGTTACAGGCCGTTAAGTAAGTGAGTAAAAAATTACGACTGTAAAAGAAAATAGTATTTTTTTTTAAAACATTCATTATCTAGACATGCATTAGGCACTGTCACTATTACTGGGAATGAAGTGGTTGGAGCGGCGTATGTTTCAGTTACATTACGGACTCTTTACAAATGTATTTTTCGAAGAAACGATCCCTAATGTAGTTGACTATGTTTGAGTAAGAAAATGTAATTTCTTTTTACGTAATGCGTATCGTTTACGTAAGGATTTAAAATGTAAACAAATAAAGACTTTATTTATTTAACACTAGCCTGCAAGAGTCATGATAGCCGAGTAGTTGTGTGATCGGAATTCGAGACGAAAGAGAGTTCGAGAGTTCTATTCCCAGTTGTTTGGCTGGTTCCAAAGGGTTTTCTAAACTCACGTACGGTTTATATTGTTCGCTTGGTCATAAAGATGTTGCCCGGCTCATTACCTGTCACGTTGTCCCAAATAATGTTCTCAGTGAAAGATAAGTAAGGACTTAATTGTCTTGGGGTAGACCTCTGTCTACCTAGCAGTTGAAATAGCATGAACATTTATATTTGATGCAGTAAAGTTATTTCCATTACAATAATATCTATTGTATTGAGAATGGCGTGAAGATGTTTTTTTCGGGCAGCGTCTAATGTCCGAAGTATCTGGTACTGAAATAACCAATCGGCTCGTCAAGAATAGTGATTTTGGCTAATTGAGGAAGATTGACCATAATTTATGAGAGAAGCCTATATCCTGCAGTAAACTTTTACAGGCAGTTATATATGTATGTTATTGAATTGTTTAATTATAGAAATGTAAATTAAAATATTAATGTGGTGCATTCTGCTGACACCTTCCCAAATTTACTAGCAAAATGGTTAGATTCAAATCCCTTCATAAATTGGTCCAGGCGCGGATGTATTTGGAACATTAATTTGCGGCGAATCGGGTGGAAAATAGAAATTTTATGCAGCTCCTGGCATTTGGGTGAAGTTAATTTTACCTTGTAAGACTCAAAAATTATTCAGTAGTATTTTTGACATTTTACTTAAAAATAATTAAACACATCACTTTGTATATAAAGAGGTTGCTTTAAAATATGCTTTCTCTAAGATATGGAACAACTTAATTCCTCCTTTATATGATGCAACAAACAGAAAATAATTTAGAGCAAAGTATGACATGTTGTCATTAAAAGAAAAAACCATGGAGGCAGGATTTTTAACTAAATAAGTATAGCTAGTGTGTGTATGGATGTGTACGGTCTTCGATTGTGTAATAAACTCTATTGAGTTGAGACAAAGATCTTCTAGTCACTCCATTTATTTTTTACTTTAGTACCAACATTTCGGCGTAATCTGTTAATCTGAACGGGTAATCTGAATTGGGTAATCTGAACCGAAAAACCCTGCGGTAACCCACGGGATGAGATGGGAAGGCAGATTTTCTTGTGACCCTACCATACGGAATGAAGGCAGACGTTGTCCTTCACTGCAGGTCGTATGAGGATGCTCAAAGTTGCACAGCGTGCTATGAAAAGGGTTATGCATTTCTCTGCGTGATAGAATCCACAAAGAAGACATCTGCAGCAGCAGTTACTTATTTTATATCTTCCTACCCGTAAGGATCTGCGCGCTGAAGTGGCAAAGGGCTGGCCACATAGCTCGATGAACTGATAACCGTTGAGGGAAAAGGGAGGGGAACCATTCTTTGTGGAAGGCTTTGGGGGAGGCCTGAACATATTCAGCAGTAGACTCTTGATAGGCTGATAAGAAGAAAAAGAAGAAAAATAATATGAAACTGGAATTGCGTCAAAGTTCCACATAATGTTTAGTTCCACAAGATCTTCGATAATGTTTAATAAATTAATATTAATATAAAAACTTTTAATGACTTTCAGTTCATCTGAAATATAAATTTGAAATAATGATTACAAAATTCCCGGAACAACGGTTTCTAATATGGAAGCTTCTATGGAAGGTTCTAATACTTCTGTACGTATCGCTTCTGACGATCTGGCAGCAAACGGTCACGATTCAGCCGATATTTTTTACCTTAGGTAAATATATATTTTATTATGTAAATATATATTTTACCTTTGCATTTTGTAAATATCTGTATTAACTTTTAATTTGAAATTATTTGACTTTATTTAACATGTCATATTTACAGTCTTATTAATCTCAGTTATCGTTATGATCTATATTTTTTCTGTTGCTATGTAATAAAAACTTTTTTCATAATATACGATATACCCATATAAATAAATAAATACATACATAGGGACAGCGTCACATACATTGCTCTAATCCCAAAGAAGCACGTGTATTATGTTACGTAAATCGGAAACAACAAAGATACCACAAAGACTCAGACCTGGTGCAGAAAAGTGGAAGAGGAAGTGGAGATAATCGATGCAATGTATAAAAGTGATTTTCTACAATGAACAGTCCGGAAATCGAACACGGATCTCAAAGCAGGTTACACCTTGAAAACCGTTTCGCCACTTGTCTATGGAGGTAGTCAGCGAAGAAAAAAACTTCACGCACTTACATATACTACGTAGTTTGGGTCAACGTAAAACAGGTGATCTTATGATTTTTGCTACTTATTTAAAGGCCTCTGGAAGTCTGCTACAGGACATGAATATTTTTTTAATACTTTATTTAAAGTAATAAAATTAAAGGAAAAAGGTTCTTATTTACAATAATTTAATCACGATAGCCGTGTGGTTGGGTGATCGGAATTCGAGTTAAGTGACCCGAGTTCGATCTCCGGGAGGTAGGCTCGTAGCAATGAGCGTACGTTAATGCTCGTACGGCGACCACCTATCACGTTGTCTAAAAAAATAAGTTCCGGTGAAGTGCGAGTCGAAAGGACTAAATTGTCTAGACTTCTGGCTACCCCTGTATTGGGAATAGCATGAAGATATATTTTATTATGTAAATATATATTTTACCTTTGCATTTTGTAAATATCTGTATTAACTTTTAATTTGAAATTATTTGACTTTATTTAACATGTCATATTTACAGTCTTATTAATCTCAGTTATCGTTATGATCTATATTTTTTCTGTTGCTATGTAATAAAAACTTTTTTCATAATATACGATATACCCATATAAATAAATAAATACCTATGTATGTATTTATTATATAGATAGCGGCAAATACATTGCTCTAATCCCAAAGAAGCACGTGTATTATGTTACGTAAATCGGAAACAACAAAGGTACCACAAAGACTCAGACCTGGTGCAGAAAAGTGGAAGAGGAAGTGGAGATAATCGATGCAATGTATAAAAGTGATTTTCTACAATGAACAGTCCGGAAATCGAACACGGATCTCAAAGCAGGTTACACCTTGAAAACCGTTTCGCCACTTGTCTATGGAGGTAGTCAGCGAAGAAAAAAACTTCACGCACTTACATATACTACGTAGTTTGGGTCAACGTAAAACAGGTGATCTTATGATTTTGCTACTTATTTAAAGTAATAAAATTAAAGGAAAAGGTTCTTATTTACAATAATTTAATCACGATAGCCGTGTGGTTGGGTGATCGGAATTCGAGTTAAGTGACCCGAGTTCGATCTCCGGGAGGTAGGCTCGTAGCAATGAGCGTACGTTAATGCTCGTACGGCGACCACCTATCACGTTGTCTAAAAAAATAAGTTCCGGTGAAGTGCGAGTCGAAAGGACTAAATTGTCTAGACTTCTGGCTACCCCTGTATTGGGAAACGCGTAATGATAAAAAAATGCTAATATGAAAATATAGTAATAATAATAATAATAATAATAATAATAATAATAATAATAATAATAATAATAATAATAATAATAATAATAATAATAATAATAATAATAATAATAATAATAATAATAATAATAATAATATCTTCACGCAATTCCCAATACAGGGGTAGACAGAGGTCAAGTCTAGACAATTAAGTCCCTTTGACCCACCTTCCACCGAAGATATTTTCAAGACAACGTGACAGGTGGTGAGCCCGTCGCCGTCTTTATGTCCAAGCCAACGAAGAAATTCGTACAAAAGTTTTTGAAAAACTCATTGGTACTGCCACCTGGGGATCGAACTCAGGTCTCTCGACTCGAAATTCCGACCACCCAACAACGCGGCTACCGTGACTTCTTAAATGAAAATATTAGTTTCTCAAATAAGTATACATACAAGATTATATAAACCCATAAATTGTTTGATCGACGAAAAAATCTTTATAGAGAGTTAATTTAGAAAATTCATACGACGCGTGCTCCTCATGTTTATAAAATAGTGATTCGTATCAGCGAACGGGGAGTCGATCCAATTTCTTGACGCAAGGGTTTCTGTACACAGTATTATATTGTTATTAGTACAGGGATAATATTTGACAAGAGTATTTTTTTTATAAAATCGAATAACAAGAACAAGTATTGTTGAGAAATCGACTAAAATTCATATAATATGCCACACAACATTGACTCGAGGTTGAATGTAAACCAAATAAATAATAATCAATAAATAAATACCTATGTATGTATTTATTATATAGATAGCAACAAATACATTGCTCTAATCCCAAAGAAGCACGTGTATTATGTTACGTAAATCGGAAACAACAAAGATACCACAAAGACTCAGACCTGGTGCAGAAAAGTGGAAGAGGAAGTGGAGATAATCGATCCAATGTATAAAAGTGATTTTCTACAATGAACAGTCCGGAAATCGAACACGGATCTCAAAGCAGGTTACACCTTGAAAACTGTTTCGCCACTTGTCTT
The DNA here is from genome assembly GCA_029286605.1 of Sericinus montela. Taxonomy (NCBI): domain Eukaryota; kingdom Metazoa; phylum Arthropoda; class Insecta; order Lepidoptera; family Papilionidae; genus Sericinus; species Sericinus montela. Next base: position 2,036,719 of record JAGSMR010000053.1, read on the forward strand.
TGGAGGTAGTCAGCGAAGAAAAAAACTTCATGCACTTACATATACTACGTAGTTTGGGTCAACGTAAAACAGGTGATCTTATGATTTTTGCTACTTATTTAAAGGCCTCTGAAAGTCTGCTACAGGACATGAATATTTTTTTAATACTTTATTTAAAGTAATAAAATTAAAGGAAAAAGGTTCTTATTTACAATAATTTAATCACGATAGCCGTGTGGTTGGGTGATCGGAATTCGAGTTTAGTGACCCGAGTTCGATCTCCGGGAGGTAGGCTCGTAGCAATGAGCGTACGCTAATGCTCGTACGGCGACCACCTATCACGTTGTCTAAAAAAATAAGTTCCGGTGAAGTGCGAGTCGAAAGGACTAAATTGTCTAGACTTCTGGCTACCCCTGTATTGGGAAACGCGTAATGATAAAAAAATGCTAATATGAAAATATAGTAATACTAATAATAATAATAATAATAATAATAATAATAATAATAATAATAATAATAATAATAATAATAATAATAATAATAATAATAATAATAATAATAATAATAATAATAATAATAATAATAATAATAATAATAATAATAATAATAATAATAATAATAATAATATCTTCACGCAATTGCCAATACAGGGGTAGACAGAGGTCAAGTCTAGACAATTAAGTCCCTTTGACCCACCTTCCACCGAAGATATTTTCAAGACAACGTGACAGGTGGTGAGCCCGTCGCCGTCTTTATGTCCAAGCCAACGATGAAATTCGTACAAAAGTTTTTGAAAAACTCATTGGTACTGCCACCTGGGGATCGAACTCAGGTCTCTCGACTCGAAATTCCGACCACCCAACAACGCGGCTACCGTGACTTCTTAAATGAAAATATTAGTTTCTCAAATAAGTATACATACAAGATTATATAAACCCATAAATTGTTTGATCGACGAAAAAATCTTTATAGAGAGTTAATTTAGAAAATTCATACGACGCGTGCTCCTCATGTTTATAAAATAGTGATTCGTATCAGCGAACGGGGAGTCGATCCAATTTCTTGACGCAAGGGTTTCTGTACACAGTATTATATTGTTATTAGTACAGGGATAATATTTGACCTTTGCATTTTGTAAATATCTGTATTAACTTTTAATTTGAAATTATTTGACTTTATTTAACATGTCATATTTACAGTCTTATTAATCTCAGTTATCGTTATGATCTATATTTTTCTGTTGCTATGTAATAAAAACTTTTTCATAATATACGATATACCCATATAAATAAATAAATACATATATAGATAGGGACAACATCACATATATTGTTCCGATCCCAATGTAAAGAAAAGCTAAAGCATTTGAGGTATGGGCATCGGAATCAACGAAGGCACCACAAACACTCAAAACCGAGAAAATGTAGAAAAAAGGTACTTCTACTGTCTGTCTTTCTATAACTTCAAAAAATTTTTATGACCCTTATTCGGCTGTTACGATACCCACGAGAAGAAAGGAGGTGGTATATACCTACCCCGTAACTATGTCTTGGTTACGTGTATAGGTTTATATAGTATTTGTATGTTAATCGTATAGCGTAAAGGTTGCTTTTTGATTGAAACCATTTGTCATATGTCACCATAAGACAATTCATCAACTAATTTCCCGGAGAAAAACTAAACTCCCAGAGTAGGAGCTCGCGCTATCAATCCATCTCTGTCTAGGTATAATTTTTTAGCTAGACACGAGTATGTTCTCAAGGGAGATGTTAATGCTTTTAATAAACATTATTTTGCCATTTCTGAAATTAAAAACACAAAACAACTCAGTTTTCTCTAGAAGAAAGTATCATTATTTAATTATTTTTTTTAATTAAATGAAACAGCTTCTAGGTGTAACCATAAGATTAAATATGACTATAAGATGGAATTCATGCTTTATAGCTCAACTAGAAATCGTCTAGGCCTCTGAAATCCTCAGGGGATGAGTAAATATGAAAAGAAATAGGATATAATTGGATAATTGAATAACAAAAACTTCAGAATAACTTGTATGTTTTGAAAACAAATAAAAATTGCGTAAGAAATAAGTATATTCTATCTGTGGTGATAAATTTGTTTGGAATCGTTATAGCCAAGAATCAATTGGCTGGAACTCGTTTAATGCGGATTAAGAATTAATTTGTTAGGGGCCGCTGTAGACACGCAATTAATTTTCTACTCACAGAGGCTTAATACATTAAGGTGTAGATTAAAATACCTTTAATTGTTACATTAGCATAAAATAATAATAATAATATCTTCACGCAATTGCCAATACAGGGGTAGACAGAGGTCAAGTCTAGACAATTAAGTCCCTTTGACCCACCTTCCACCGAAGATATTTTCAAGACAACGTGACAGGTGGTGAGCCCGTCGCCGTCTTTATGTCCAAGCCAACGAAGAAATTCGTACATAAGTTTTTGAAAAACTCATTGGTACTGCCTGGCCCTACCTGGGGATCGAACTCAGGTCTCTCGACTCGAAATTCCGACCACCCAACAACTCGGCTATCGTGACTTCTTAAATGAAAATATTATTTTCTCAAATAAGTATACATACAAGATTATATAAACCCATAAATTGTTTGATCGACGAAAAAATCTTTATAGAGAGTTAATTTAGAAAATTCATACGACGCGTGCTCCTCATGTTTATAAAATAGTGATTCGTATCAGCGAACGGGGAGTCGATCCAATTTCTTGACGCAAGGGTTTCTGTACACAGTATTATATTGTTATTAGTACAGGGATAATATTTGACAAGAGTATTTTTTTTATAAAATCGAACAACAAGAACAAGTACTGTTGACAAATCGACTAAAATCCATATAATATGCTACACAACATTGCCTCGAGGTTGAATGTAAACCAAATAAATAATAATCAATAAATAAATACATATATAGATAGGGACAACATCACATATATTGTTCCGATCCCAATGTAAAGAAAAGCTAAAGCATTTGAGGTATGGGCATCGGAATCAACGAAGGCACCACAAACACTCAAAACCGAGAAAATGTAGAAAAAAGGTACTTCTACTGTCTGTCTTTCTATAACTTCAAAAAATTTTTATGACCCTTATTCGGCTGTTACGATACCCACGAGAAGAAAGGAGGTGGTATATACCTACCCCGTAACTATGTCTTGGTTACGTGTATAGGTTTATATAGTGTTTGTATGTTAATCGTATAGCATGAAGGTTGCTTTTTGATTGAAACCATTTGTCATATGTCACCATAAGACAATTCATCAACCAATTTCCCGGAGAAAAACTAAACTCCCAGAGTAGGAGCTCGCGCTATCAATCCATCTCTGTCTAGGTATAATTTTTTAGCTAGATACGAGTATGTTCTCAAGGGAGATGTTAATGCTTTTAATAAACATTATTTTGCCATTTCTGAAATTAAAAACACAAAACAACTCAGTTTTCTCTAGAAGAAAGTATCATTATTTAATTATTTTTTTTAATTAAATGAAACAGCTTCTAGATGTAACCATAAGATTAAATATGACTATAAGATGGAATTCATGCTTTATAGCTCAACTAGAAATCGTCTAGGCCTCTGAATTCCTCAGGGGATGAGTAAATATGAAAAGAAATAGGATATAATTGGATAATTGAATAACAAAAACTTCAGAATAACTTGTATGTTTTGAAATCAATAAAAATTGCGTAAGAAATAAGTATATTCTATCTGTGGTGATAAATTTGTTTGGAATCGTTATAGCCAAGAATCAATTGGCTGGAACTCGTTTAATGCGCATTAAGAATTAATTGTTAGGGGCCGCTGTAGACACGCAATTAATTTTCTACTCACAGAGGCTTAATACATTAAGGTGTAGATTAAAATACCTTTAATTGTTACATTAGCATAAAATAATGATTCTATTATATTTTTATTCCCTCATTTGTTGTGTGGTTACGACATATACACTTTCCTCCTAGGGGCCATCGTCAGAGACTACAAAGTGTAAGCCTAGAAAAAGTTATTGGTCAGGGATAAATGGCGGCATATCACCGTCTATCCATCGCGAATATATACCAGACCAAAATAAACAGCCGGTGACGAACAGTTGCGTTTAAGGTGCAAATTTACGCGAATAAACATTTAAAATAAAACGGTTATATCCGGATTTTATCATACCCAATATATCACATACACCAGAAAGCACTCGATATGTCGAGAAGTTGAAATGCTTAAAAAATAAATAAAAAACGATACAATATTTCTAAATAATCGATTAATTTCAATTGTTTATTTCTTTCAACAATCAACAAACAAATCTCCATTAATAAACAAACTTAACTAACTCCATTCTATTTCCAGTAGGTAAATCTTTCTAAGTAATAATGTTCCGTCTCATATAGTTGGGAAATAAGCAAAATAATCTCACTATGGGATTACCTTTGATCCCGCGGTGTTAGGGTAGAGATTTATTATTATTTCACGTTGTATAGTTCTGTGTTTCTATAAACGGTAAGTAACTATTGTTTATTATCTGTATTCAGATCTATGAAGAGGGATCAAAAAGTAGTGAGATGAGATAGAATATAATGACTATTGATAACTTAATAATTTATTTTTCTATATAGTCTCCAAGTCTCTTTACACACCGAGTCCAGCGCTTTTCCAAGGCTTCAATCCCTTTCAAAAAAAAGTTTTGTTTTGATCCTGCAAAAAGATCTCCACGGCATCCATTACCTCGTTATCGTCTACGTACCTCTTTCTCCTTCAGTATTCTTTCAATTTGGGGAACAAATAAAAATCGCTAGGCGCCAGTTCTAGGCAAAAATGGTTAACCAATTCGAATCCAGCTTGATGAATGGCCAGCCATCGCAACTATCGACCTGTGCGCGGTTGCGTTGTCGTGATGAAACAGGACGCCTCTTCGAAGTTTCCCCTCCTTTTCACTTTGATGGCATTCCTCAACTTGGGAATTAAAGCTACATAATATTGGCCTGTAATAGTGGTTCCACGCTCCAGGTAATTAATCAACAATATCCCTTCTGAGTCCCTATATATTGAGGCCATAACCATGCCAGCCGATGTCACGTCACGAAACTTCTTCGGAGTTGGTCATGACAACCGTTTCCGTTGTGAAGATTGCTGCTTGTCTCGGGATCAAAATAATGGACCCATAATTCGTCCATTGTTACGAAACGAGACAAAAAGTTTTCAGAATCTTCATGAAATTTTTCCAACAATATCTTCGAAATGTCAAGTCGATTTTGTTTCTGACTGTCGGTTAACATTCTCGGCGCCCATCTTTCTCATATTTAAAGAAAGAAAGAAAGAAACATTTATTGCATATTGCACATAATACACCACGAAAATTAGTGAATTAATAATGATAAAAAAATTAACAAACTTAAAGACGAAACTAAAGTAAGTTATAAATAAACATAAAAATGACACAAAAAAATAACAGTTGTTTATCATTGTCGTATGAGTCGTGGTGCAATGGGCAAAAAGACCGACTCAGCTTAATGCCGCAGTTCACTCAAAACTGTAGCGCTGGTTTTCAGTCGGCCTTTTTGGCAAGTGACTTACGGACGTCTGTCTGTATTTAGTTTGACAAATAAAAAAAAGAAAGCGTATGAATACAATAATTAAAGACAATCTAAAGTGTGCGTTTTCATATACGAAAAGAAATTCAATGTACGATATACAGAAATTAAATGAAGAAAACGAAAAAAAATACTTCTAAAAAAAACACTTGGTGGCGGCGTACTTAAAACTCCCTCGAAAGGCAGTGACAAGTGGTGACAAGACACAGCTAGAGAAAAGCTCCATGCACGAGTTACCTTTGTTTTTACGTCTCGTGATCACAGTAATTTTTCGGCCAGATAAGAGGGCACATTATATTTAATTACAAAAAAGATAGTTTAAATATGGATTGAATACTTCCATATGAAATGCCCGTTTCTTGAATTAAGTATAAGAAAAAACAAATAATATAAAATTTTTTTCTTTATTTATATTAGAAATATGTATCTGAGCTATGTGTGCTATGTCTTTATTTTTCTTCTTAGCAAGGAGTATGTCACTCTCACTACTTTTTGATCACTCCTCGTATTATTTTGTTTTGCACAAACACACATACACAAGGGCTGGTAGGCAGACTGTCACGCCACCTGTCGGTAGCCAATGATATTCTGAAAGATTTTCTGTTAGTCGCTAGTACCGCTGCTACGTCAGCCGATTCGATTCGAGATCAACGACGCGCCCTACCGTAATATAACGTAAGATAAAATGTAAAATAAAATGTTTTCTGTAGCGGTCTCAATTTTTAAGGTTTTTCTCTTAGTCGCCTTTTACGAGAACACCCATGACATGATTTTTTTTTTATAGAAAAGGGAGGCAAACGAGCAGGTGGCTCACGTGATGGTAAGTGATTACCGCCGCCCATGAATATCCGCAATACCAGAGGCATAGTAGATGCGTTGCCGGCCTTAGAGTGCCCCCCCACCCCCAGAATTAGGGGAAGGGCGTGTGTGGGCCACCGGTTACCTGCACTCACCAGACGAAACGCAAAAGTGTGTTAGACTTCTACTTCACGCTGATATTCTGTAAGGTCGTGGTACTTCCCCGGTCGAGCCGGCCCATTCATGCAACAACAAAAGCTGTTGCGTGGCTCTACCACTGTTAAAAACTTATTTATTTATTTAAAGTTTTATTTGTCTAATTTTGTGTAATTCAGTAGCTATATGTTCCTTTTCAAGAAAAGAAATTTCTTGGAAGTTACATAGATAGGGACAACATCATATACATTACACTGATCTCAAAGTAAGTAACTTAAGCACTTGTGTCATGAAACAACGAAGTTAGCAGAAAAACTGTTTTCTACATTAACCCGATCGGCCCAGGGCTAGTACCAGAGGTGCTGCTTCCGGTGCCGTTTCTATTGCCGGATGGCTGAGTAGAGCCACTCGCAGATTAATTTTGGCATTTGAGAAGGTACTGTCATATGCATATAATTTATTTTATGTATGACTGACTGATAATTAATTTCCTTAACGGAAATTTTCCTGGGGTCTTAGGTCGGGTCACAAATGCTTGACCTTGCTGGACTCGAAGCCACCACCCTTAGCTCGAAAGACAGTGACCATGTTCACCATATTTTATAATACTAAACCAACATCTCATATTTTATAATACTAAAAAAAATCTCAATCTTGTTAACATGACCTAAAATAAATTTTCAATTTTTGTACAAAGATGTCAAAAGAGAGATAATTTCCTTCTCGTCGTGGCATCAAAATTTATTTAATATTAAACGCTTAGAAAAGTTAACGTACCTTTTTCCTTCGTTTATTGTAAATAAAACGACGGGTAAATTTAATTATAGTTAAATACGGTGTGCATTTTTGTTAAACAGTTTATACTCTTTATTAAAAATTAATTTTTATGAACAGTTAATATATTACAATTGATAAATGTCGATTAGTTTTTAAATCATGAAACATTTTTTTGATACTTAATACATAGTGAATATAGTAATAATTATTTATATTACAAATATTATTATATTCACTGTAAATTTTTTTCTTTATATCTCGATATTCACTTATTCGATGATAGATTCATACAAAAAATTCAAACACCAATAATAGATAACAATTAATTTATTTTTCAGTCTTATTCTATTAAGTCTTGCTCACTTATTACATAATACCTTCATCTCAAATTACATCATAATAAATTACCGTCACGTAAAGACTTGACGAGAGAAATGTAAAGTCATTGTGTTCAAAAGGAGATTTGTACACACGGGTCACGTTTTCAGTTTGGCAACGAGTGATGTCAAAGTTTTGCGTTGTCTTGTAATAAGTTTTTTTATACTTTAATGAACCGTGGATACGCTGTTGTTAAACGAGATCAAATGTGTTGTGTTCTTTGCTTGAAATTATATGTGGACTTACATTTGAGGTTAGTTATAATGTACTTTTTTTAAGCTAGGGAGCCAAGTTGGTAGTGAGGAAGGAAGGTGGGTGTGTAGTAAGGCCGTTGAAGCTAAGGTCTGCGGGTTTGAGTCCCACAAGGGGCAAACATTTGTATGATATGAATCATAAATTAATATTAACGTTTGTACTCGAATCTTGGATGTTTATATGTGTGTATGAATATTCATCTGTGTAAATATATATCTAAGTACTTACTTAGATATATTTAATTATATAAGTATTGTACTGTTAAGTATTTGCCACTAAAATGGAGATTGATTTACCACTTGTCACGTTTTCTCAAATAGTCTTCGGCTAGAGGTGGTTCGAAAGGTCTAGACCTCGGTTTATCTCCGTAACGTGTGAAGATATTTATTTATTTATTTTTTATTATTTATTGTAGCAAGACTGACTTTTGCAGCCACAAGATTGGTGGCTAGCGACTATGAGACTACTTCTTTACGGAGTACGTATGAAGTATGAATTGTGTTACTATAAGTTCTAATATATAAAAATATATCAGAACGGTTGAGCGAATCTCGATGCAATGTCACGCTATTCCAAATACTGGGGTGGACAGAAGTCCAGACATTTAAGTTGTTTCGACCCACCTCTGACTGAAGACATTTTTAGGATTACGTAACAGGTGGTAAGCCTATCGCCATGTTTATGTCCAAGCCAACGATATAAATCGAACATAAGTTGTGAAAAGACTGATTGGTACGAGGGCGATTGAACTCGAGTCTCTCGACTCGAATTCCGATCACCCAACATCTCGTGAATGTCACGAAGACGATTAAATTATAGAATAGCACGTAGACTATCTTTTATCACGGAATATGAAAATCCGAAAAAAAGCTACGGGAGATTTTGTAAGAATCAAGTTCTCAACGCCAGGCAACTAAGTTTGTAAGCGCGAATGAAAATTCAAACTTCGCGACAATTTGGTTTTGGTTGTAGTTTAAAATTAGTTGTTTCTTAAAAGTTTTCGAGCTGGAAAAGTTTAAAGCGAATTCAAACGAGGAGTTTTGTCTTACTTGTGTTGAGAGGCGTAGCTCGGAGATTGGTACTACAATGTCAAGAGCAAATTTCAAGAGTCCATTATTATGAGATAAGTGTACTACTTGTGAATTATTTTAATCAAAATTCGGATGGATATGGCTACGATAGTCGAGTGGCTCGATAATTGGAATTCGAATCACGTGACGCGAGTTCGATCACCAGATATGCTAGTAGATTGTAAGAAATTGGGTTTAATTGTTTATAAATGTCATATTGATTGCCAATCATATAATGACATAAAATTGTAATGAATAGTACATATAATTTTTAATTGATGTTAAAAACTGATATGTCTTATTTATTTAATTAATTTATATTTATATTATTTCATTATTTATTCACATTTTAATTTCTTATTTTTCTCGAATTTAGTAGCAATGCTTTTGAAATGTTATCCCTATATTTCTACCTACCATCTACTACCTCAATATTTTTGATTTTAACGTTGTTCCTTTCTCATTTCATTTATTGTGGATAGTTTGAACATTAAAAAATTAATATTAGAGTTAGATAGTAGTAGTTAGATATAAGATTAATAAAAGAGTTTATTATACTGCATACAGTATAATAAACTCTGTTTCAATACCCTGATGATTAATGAATGGTTGGTTAATTAATGAAAAATTAAATTAAAGTAATTTATGTACAAGTGATCAACAATGAAATTTAATGTAATGCAATTTCACCAACTGACAACAATCGCAAGTATAAATTATACGATTTACATCGTTAGCTGGGATATAAAGACGTCGACAGGTTTACCCACAAAATGTCTTCAATTAAAGGTGCCTCAAAAGGAAATAGTTGTCGAGGAAAGGCGTGAAACCCACCATGGGCATATATTTGTGTGAAGTGTATGGTACTAGTTACTACTAGAATCATTTCTATATTTGAATATTTATCAAATTAAAAAGTTGATTGTAACGTTAGCTCAGACGTCTAGACGGCGATAAGGTTAATACCGGTCACGTGCTCTCCCGAAGCCGTTACTAAATGAATTGCATACGCAATATCAATACAATACGGTCAATATAATACGGCAATATAATACGGTCATAGCAGCCGGTGACATGAGTTAAATCCAACCATTCAATGTGAAAATACAGCCAGCTTTCTTGGTACCACACCTACAGGGGAAGGGTTTTACGTATTATAATTTTTAAAATATAAATTTAATGTCGTTTTTGTAGAGAAGTTTTAGAAAGGATATATAGTTAAAAATATGTATTAAAATTAATAAGTACTGCGCAAATGCCTATTTGGAGTCACGTAAATACATTGAGGTCACGGTCCTAAGTTGTAAGCACTTAATTTAATTACTGCGTGGCAGGTGTTAAAAATTTGTTTCAGAGTTAGTTTGTGAACCCTTCAGAAACTTTATTGTAGAGACACTACTTTTAAAAAGTATCACGTGCTTGTAATATTAGGTATGGAACAATATGAAGTAATTTTTGAGGAAATTCTACAGATGCCAATAAAATATTGGAATAATAAAGAAAATAAAATGATATAAATATAAAATCACGATGTGACGACATTCATGGACGAGTGGCGTAAACGTAAAAATAAAATAATAAAAACATTTTCACGCCATTCCCAAAAAAGTGGTAGACAGAGGTCTAGTCTACAATTAAGTCTCTTCGACTCACCTTCCACCGAAGAAATTTTTCGGGACAACGTGACAGGTGGTGAGTCCGTCGCAGACTTTGTAACAATTGACAATCTAACGATATATTCATAGATAAGTTTTTGGATAAACTCATTGTTACGAACCCTCCACCTGGGGATCGAACTCGGCTCTGCTGACTCCAAAATGTACACACCGGTTTTCATTTGTCGCCAGCTATGAGGTCGTGGGTTTCATTCGTTGATGGGTCAGTCTAGAAAACCACTTCTTTCTATTTATCGGGCCTGTGTATGTGGTACCTTTATTGTTTTTGATGCCATAACACACACACACACACACACACACACACACACACACACACACACACACACACATTCCTATTACTCGTTATCTAGATAAGCATATAATTTCTAGCACTCCTTAATGAAACTATAATTGATATAACAGTTTATGTATGTATATTACAGCACTAAACAATTAATCTCATCAAAACGCTGTGTTAGCCCTAGTTATGTTCAATGTTGGTGGTTGTATATTCGTTATTTGATAATAAATTAAACATTGTATGTCTTTTACATATTTTCTCACTAGTTGATGATAATTCTTATTGCATTAATTATTGAAGAAATTACTTCAACGATCTCAATTTACAATTAATAACCATGCGTTAACTCCTTGACTAAGATTTTTTAAATAACAAATTTTAATGGATTGATAAATAAGTAGTATAATAAATTTTTTAATTAATTAATTAACTGTGAGCCTAATTGGGTGTCTTCGTTTAAGAAGCTGGTTAAATAGCACTGTTTGTTAACACAATAGTATTATGTACATATTAATGTTTATGCATGTATATTGTGTATGTGTATTACAATGTAATAATTTTTTTTTGTTTGAATAATGTAAATTAATATACTGTTTTTTGTGCACACTAGTTTGCTCCTATTATAAGTTTTCTAGTAACATGCCTGCTGGAAGCTGTGCCTTGTACTCATATATGTTTTTTTTGTTGTTTCTCTGTTTATTTTATTGTGTGTGTACATGAATAGTAAAATAAATAAATAGTAGTATAGTTTTGAATGTAATTTTTTTAAATATGTTTTTGAAATACCCATTGGTACATACGAGGCGGCCACCTAAGAACCGAAATTCCGACTACCCAACCACTCGGCTATCGTGGCTTAATTTTAATTTAATGATAATAATTAAAACTTTGACAATACTTTGAAGACATCAACGCGAACGAAGCCGCGGGTAAAAACTAGTAATAAATAAAAGGCATACATTAAGCATTGCACTATAGAAATTGTTCTCTGTAACGAAATTTTCCGTTTGTCAATACTGTCACCTTCATTAAAATGTCAAGCGCAGATGACAGCTTCATTGAATTTAGTTGGAAAACCGTTTTGTAGTGCGTTGAATGTTCGTTATTGATACAAATTTCATTTATCTGTCTTAGCGAAATCCGTAATCCTGACTGCGGTAGTTTAACTATAGTAATTACGTTCCAATTTTACACAAATATACTTCATTAATAAATAGGAACAACATCACATGCTTTGGTCTGATGCCAAAGTAGCTAAAGCACTTGTGTTGTGGAACCAGAAACAACGATCGTACCACAATGACGCTTAGGTCTTCGAAAATTGTCAAAATGGTTATCTACATTGACCAGTCTGGGAATTGAACTCGCGACCTCAGAGCTGGCGATACCATGAATTCCGGAGTGAACGCCACTCGTGCTAGGAGGTCATCAGAACTCTGATCTAAAATTAAAAAATAAATATCTTCACGCAATTCCCAATACAGGGGTAGATAGAGGTCAAGTCTAGACAATTAAGTCCCTTTGACCCACCTTCCACCGAAGATATTTTCTGGACAACGTGACAGGTGGTGAGCCCGTCGCCGCCTTTATGTCCAAGCCAACGATGAAATTAGTACATAAGTTTTTGAAAAACTCATTGGTACTGCCACCTGGGGATCGAACTCGGGTCTCTCGACTCGAAATTCCGACCACCCAACAACTCGGCTATCGTGACTAAGAACTCTGATCTGATATCAAAATGTAACCTGACACATCAAAGTCGACTTTTCGACGGGAACATAAATTTTGCTTTTGAAAAGAGACTGACTGCGCGATAACAATTTCGATATATACATTACATAAATACATACATAAGGGGCTATAAAAGTCCACTGCAAGAATAGACCTCTCCAATAGGGAGGTTTTGCCATAATCGCCATGCTTGGCAAGCGGATTGTCGATCGCAGTAACAGACCACTCACACCTCAGGCGCTGCTGCCCATCTTCGGTCTGATTATTTTGGTCTTATGTTTTCATGGATGGTTAACCCGCCATCTATCATCGGTTGCTGTAACGATATTCAAGGCTGTTTCCCTTAGTTTCCTCTTACGACACCCACGGGAAGAAAGGTGGCAATATTCTTACACCGTTACCACACGGTAGGATATAAGATTCCGATATATACCAGACCAAAATTCAACATTCGACAGTGTCACAACAACGGTGTCGACCAGGCACGTATAAAGTGTAAAATGTCTGGTTACTGCGAACACCAAGCCGCTTGTCAAGCGTGGTGGTTATAAAAACCCACCCTTACGGGAAAAGTCACAATGGCCGAGTGGTTGGGTGGCCGGAATTTCGAGTCAAGAGACCCGAGTTCGATCCTCATGTGGCCGTACCAATAGGTTTTTCTTTAAAAAAAACTTATGACTAAAAAAATAAATAAGTTAAGTTATAAGTTTACATATTAAAAAATATATAAACTTATAACTTAAAACAAACTTATGTACAAATTATATCGTTGGCTTGGACATAAAGAAGGCTCACCACCCGTCACGTTGTCCCGAAAATACCATCGGTGGAAGGTGGGTCAAAGGGACTTAATTTTCTAGACTAGACCTCTGTCTACCCCTGTATTGGGAATTGCGTGAATATACTATATTATAAATATTATATTATATATATTATATTATATTATATATATACATTATATATACCATTACGGGAGAAGCCCACGTAGTCTTTTGTAGTTAGATATTATGATAAAGATGATGATTTTAAGTTCGATTGAGAAACAATAAACTGCCTACAACACAAAATTATTGATAAATTTATATCAAGCCGTAGTGCGCTTTGAATACAAATTCAGAAATGTGTCAATTAATTACTCAGTTTACGACAGTGGTCGAGTTTAAATTAAGTTTAAATTGCCCTATTCGACCGATATAAACAGGGTTAATTGCATGAGGAATAAACGTTTATAAATGTCAAAATCATCCGACAGAGAGGTCGGACTTTAATATACTATATTGCAGTTCAAAAACATAAATTAAAATTTTGACGTACACTATAGCTTTGAAGTGATGGAATAAAACATAAAAAAATTAATTAATTAAGACAAATTAATTAAGTTAATTAATTTAATTATGCTAATATTGGTATAAAATTACTTTATATATAACATAAAAAAATTAATTAATTGAGACAAATTAATTAAGTGAATTAATTTAATTATGATAATATTGGTTTAAAATTACTTTGCTGTCGGTCGGAGCGTTTGTTACTTGGTGTCGAGTGTATTGGCGGTGGTGCATTATGTATAATTAATGCATCCTAAAAAATGAGAGTGTTGCTGTCTTTCTCTTTGGACATGGTAACATATGTCATTCATTGGTTTTTGCATGCGGAAGTTAATTAATTTTTTGCTAACATCTTAACAAGTGTTTCCGCAAAGTAACACCAGAGTATATTAACATAAATAATAGTAGGAATAAGTCCGACTTGACTGGCACATTAAGTATAACGTCCATAATGCCACCTTTTATTTTATAGAATACTGGCAATGCCAAATAATATAAGTGGCAATGTAAAAAATTTAAATATAAGGCAATGTATGCATTAAATTTTAATCTATATTAGCGACGACGATTTTCATAGGTCAGTGGCGTACACCCTGCTTTTCATGGTGTCTCGTGCTCTGAGGTGGGTCCGATTCCCGGTCGGGCCAATGTAGATAACACTTTTGTATATTTTTTTTTTCTGATTCCCTAATACAAGTGCTTAAGCTGCTTAATTTGGAATCAGAGCAGTGTATTTGTTATTGTCCCTATCAATGTACGTATTTATGTATTTATATTAGGTTGGTAGAGTAATTGGTAGTAAATCTCCTTTCGAAAGTAAGAATTGTGAACTCATGTAAACATTTGTGTGAAGAATATAAATTTTTGTACAGCCTGCAACCTGGGGCTAGAACTCGGGTCTCTTGACTCAAAATTCCGACCACCCAGCCACTCGGCTATCGTGGATTATTGGGAAATACGTGATATAAAAAAATTGTTAGAAGAAACCAACTCGAATTTAAAAAGATTTATTTTGTAATGCTACAAGCTCTTAAGAAAACTATAGAAGTAGCTAATGGTTTATATAGGACTGCAACTAACGGTTCTAGCCAACATACTAGTACATAAACAGTAACGACTGTACAAATTGTTAATGTACTTGAATTTCTCCTTGGTACGTTCTGTTGTAATGGAGTAAAAATAAATTGATATCTCTGAAAATGTTTTTGTGACTGTTATTTCACAAAAACATTTTCATTGACATGACTGTATTTATATTGTTTATTATGACCCAAGTCTATCTTGATGGGTGAAAGCAAGCAATTCCCAATACAGGGGTAGACAGAGGTCTAGTCTAGAAAATTAAGTCCCTTTGATTCACCTTCCACCAAAGATATTTTGGGGACAACGTGATAGGGGATGAGCCCGTCGCCGTCTTTAAGTCCCAGCCAACGATAAAATTCGTACATAAGTTTAAATCAGACTAGAAACAATCAGTATCCTTTCTTGTTCTGTGCTCGAATAGTGATTTCCATGGGGAGTGAAGCATTGGCGTAAATCACATATAATTGCTATCTGAGATTACTGCAATTACGCACGAGGACGATGATTAGGGTAACTCCAGGCTTTTCACAAAGGGTCTACATATTAATGACTATTATTATTTGATCCTCTACGAGGAATAATGTGAAGCAAATCTTAAATATGATCTTATTATTAAACGTCACGTTTACTTGCAATGATTACTATTTATAAGCCACGATAGCTGAGTGGTTGGGTGATTGTAATTTGAATCGAGAGATACGAGTTCGATTATAGGACGAAGGCTTATTAAATTGTATATGATGTGTAACGTTGGATTTAATATTAATGCGACAATCTTTGTGGTTCTATCTGTCACCTTGTCCATGATTTAGTTCCGGTGAAATGTGCGTAGAAAGTACTAAATTATCTAGATTTTGACAAGCCAAGAATATATAAATATGTATATTTGGAAGAAGGAGATGACTTTAGCGAAAGAATAAAATGCAAATTGAGTGCAGTGTAAAAATGGCGATTTCTTCGTAAAATTTTCGGCGTTCCCCTATCCAATCAAAAAGGAAAGAATAGAATCTGTCTAGCGCAGGCTTGAAAGAAAATCTTACTACTAAAATTGATAAGGACGTTCTTTTGTTGTGCCGTAGGAAAACTAGAAGCAAACACTAAAACTAGTAGAACTAGAAGAAGACCAAAGAAGCAATTTGGTCTTAAAAGGGATACCCTCGGGAGGAGGTGCTACGCCGGGACCGCTGGACTTACTTGCTCCGAGCTCTTTCTCAGACTCGTTCTTTTTTAAAAACTTACATACGATTTATATCATTGGCTTAAAAATATATATACATAAAGGCGGCGACGGACTCATCATCGGTCACGTTGTCCCAAAATTGTTTAGACCTCTGTCTACCCCTAAGAGGGTACTCTTGGGTACGGCGTGAAGATATTTATTTATTTTATTCCATGTGATAAGTCTCCTTACAAATTTCTCTATTTCTGTCCCGCTTTTATACTTCGCTTCTCCCATTTTAGAATGTGACTTCACAAGTCAAATGTCCTCGAACACTTCGAAGTGCTTGAATGAAAAAAAAATTATTCGATGGAAACAAAAAAAGAGGTAAAACTGAAAAAATAAATGTTGATCTGTTCTCTAAAGCGAAAGATTAGCTAAACCTAGAGCTAATTTTCCGCTTCTGACTCTAGTTACTCTAGCAGAAGTTTGATGATATAAAGTAAATAAATAAATGAAATATATACTTCATATTAATTTTTAATTAAAATATTGGAACCAGGCGATAGGCTGATTACCATCATGTTATCCCGAAAAGGATTCGGTGAAAGGTGGTTCGAACAATTTATAGTTACTTTAGACCTCTGTTTAGCCCAGTATTGGGAATATGCGTAATATAGTAATAAGATATTTATAAACAATAATAAATATAATAATAAATCAATAATAATAATAATAGCCATTCCTGTTACAATATGACCGAATTATTTTTAAATTTCCATTACACAGTTGACGAATCTAGCTTACACGTTAAACTTACAATGAAATACGTTCGTAATTTGAGATCACGTAATGTCTGGAACAGGCTTAATTGTCCTTTGTTGCCCAATTTGTTCGTGTTGTCACAGTCTCTCTAGAGAGTCAATTGCTATTAGGTTACACGAAATCGGCACTGTATTACGAGACACAAACCTAATATGAAGAAAATGGAAACTATTGATTTTGTCTAGAAGCAATCAAAAATATCGAGTCAATCTCCCTACTTATCTCTGTATTGTTCTACCATTGAAGGATCTTAATCCATCCATCCACTGAAGGATCTACTTTACAGGCAATCAAAAGTCCACTGCTGAACATAGTCAGCCATCCTTCTTGTCACCAGCAGCTATAATATATATTAATTAAAATAATAATGTTCAATTTAATTTTTTATTTATTTATTTATTTAAAAACCTTATTGCACACATAATTGAATGTACAATTGGCGGACTTAATGCCTCAAGGCATTATCTAACAGTCAACCAGGAGTATATAAGGAGAAAAAAAAGATCAGGGCGGTGCTTTAAACAAATAAATTAAAGAAAAAAAAAACGAATATGGCAGCAAATCGCCATAATACTTATTTAATACTTATTTTTTAAATAAGTATTAAATAAGTATTGTTTTTATTTAAACTGGAACTTTAAACTGGAGTATTCAGAGGTCCAGATAATAATACTCGTAGTCACGTAGAATAGTCTCGATAACCGAGTCGTTGGGTGGTCGGAATTTCGAGATCCGAGTTCGATCTCAATGTGAAATATCTTCGGTGGAAGGTGTGTCGAAGGGACTTAATTGTCTTGGCTTTACCTCTGTCTACCACTGTATTGGGAATTGCATGAAGATATACTTATATTTTTATTTAGTTTCTTAGAATGTACTTATTTTAATCAATACCCTGTATTGTTTTAAATACCGGAGTATTCAGAGGTCCAAATAATTTAGTCAGTCATTATTGTACTCATATTTTATGACTACAATAATTTGACTGACAACTACAACGAAAAAATTTGGCTGAACAGAGCACGTCTACCCGGTCTCCCTAGTATATTAATGTACGAATAACATACGTAAGAGTGAGATGCGTGAATAACAAACAATTTATCATTCAACTGTAGTTAGCTGACAGAACGTTGATTACTAAGGTCCCTGTATAACTATGAAGGTGACCGCATAGAGG